>CAICTM010000034.1:0-163200 GCA_903772945.1 Seminavis robusta
CAGAACAAACATCCCCAAATACGCACACCTCTAAGAAAAAAAAAGATAAAAAAGAAAGACGTTCCCAGCAGCATTGTAGTCGTTTGGTGTGAGGCCAAGTAGGTCGAAGGCACTTGCCCTTCGATGGTCTCCACATTGACCGAATCCAGCAGTATTCCACAGCCTGTCTGTTCTTCTTCTGCAGACTTTCGATCTTTTCTATCTTCGTCGTCCGACAACTTGCCGTACCTGTAGGGTTTTCCACAGTTGTCGGGTTTGATCCTCCGTAGAGTCTTTCATCAGTTCTACGTACCCATACTTCGATAAATGGCCATCATCTTGACCTTGTAGAACCTGAACTTCTCATCTTTCCCATCGAAGATGGGATACTTGCTCGACGATGATACTCTACCTCCGTAGACATCTTTACTTACTTCTCAATTCTTCTCCTTTCTGTTGACAACCTGGATCCACTCACTCTTTCCTGATAGCTATCGTTTTAAAACGTGTTGAAAAGGTGTGAACTTGAACGCACAATTTCTCTAATTTATCAATATCTTCCAGCTTTACTGTCTAGTAGACTGGCTTTTCGTTTCGTTTTCTCTTCCTCTCTCGTTCAGATTTGTGAGCTCTACAACTGAGCTCCGATATGCATACATAACCAGGATCTTTAGATCCTCTGCTTCTCGCAGTTTCATCTACAGATAGATCTCGTCGATCTATTCCTGAAGTGCATGGTTGGCCCTGGAGGGCTTTCCCACTTTACTAAACCTATGGACCTTCATCCGTCCATTCATTTGCTCCATCCCGTCGCTCCTTGCATTCATCTCTTCGACCTAACTTCCTAACCTTTGTAGTTGCATCATCTAGACGACCATTGTCCTCGTTCCTCATACACCTGGCCATCTGATGATGATCGGATAACCATCTGATTTGAGTCACACATCCCCAATCACGAACCGTGATTGTGGATCCCGAGTCGTCTGTCCGTCATACGAAAATACCTTTCTGACAAGCCAACACTGCCTCTTTCAGAAGAAAGTGATGACATGATAGAAGCTACTAGTACGAAAGTGGTGCTCCTTTACCGTACTGGTACGTATTTGACTGAGTCTCTCTCAGCTGAGCCCGACTTGGAGAATTGCCGTACTAGCTAGCTAGTATCTATTGCAATAAATGGGTTTCATATATTCTGTCATTAAAGAACTGAGGTTATTCAAGGTAATATTACCTAGCCTGTCTACGGTCCTGGAAGACCTTATTAATATTTCCGTTCCAATGCCTGCTTGTACGGATAGGCACAGAGAGCTACCGTATCATACCGTACCGTCGACAGGAAACGTTTGTAAATCAGAAGGCATCAGACTACTGCTACCGTATGTCTTACTCGTTGGATCTGTTCGTTTGATACTGGCAAGTTTTCCGCAAACTATTAGTCTAATACCGTATGCATGCATAGAGTCCAGCCTTCAGAATCAATCTCAGGTTATTCCTATGCATATTATCAGTTAGACCAGTGTAATTGTGCCGTCACCGGTAGATAATATATCTTATGTCGAAGTTTAGAGTGTGGTATATTGCCACGCATACGTCTCGTCGACCGTCGACGGCGATTTTTGGTTGGGCCTTTTTGATCGTTTTGCGTTTCACGGAAGTTTGCAGGGCCGCCAAGTGCCAAGCATCGATGCTTCCATCATAATATCGCGCAACGTTAACGCAACACTCCGATCATTCCTTGATAGAAGCATACTAGTAGCATCACCAAAATTTTACTTTCTTTTCTTTCTTTTTGCTTGGTTTCAAGTAACTGTTGTTTGACACCATGACGGGTTCAGCAGGTTCAGCAGGCTCAGTAGGTTCAGTACTGAACATGTCTGCTGGAGACTTGGAGTATAGCTACAGCAAGATAGCTAGTACTGTAGAATCTGAGGAGGAGGAAGACGAAGATTCTCAGTCAGATGAAGAAGATGAAGATGAAGATGAAGCTGACTTGAAGATGATGAAGAAGAAGAGGGAATGTGAGCAGTGTCTGCAAAGAGCCAAACTCAGGAGGACTGAAGTTGGTGCTGAAGCTGGTGCTGAAGCTGATGAATCTCTCCCTGATCTCATGGTGAGTTTTCTTAGTGAAGAGGCTGAGGAAGACTCTGTTTGCTCTTGTACTGCTACTGCTACTGCTACTGGCATTGGGTACTCTGAGCAAGCCATGGCTCTGAACGAGGCTTACATTGCTCTAGAAAACATGAGAAAAGCAAATCTGGAAGTTGCCTTGGCTGGTTCTGATCTTGCCAAGCAAGTAGACATTCATCACTATTGTACTGCTTGTCTCAAGGACTGCTTAAGTTCAAGTTCAGGGCTAGCTAAGGACCAATGCAGTCTAGCTAAGGAACAAGCTAAGGGGAACAGAAGATTTTCCTTTTCAAGCCCTGCTTTTGTCAGCAAAGTTCTATTTGTCCTTCGCCACAACAAGAATCCGCCACCTTGCCTGGTCTGTGCCAATCCAGTCTGCAAAAAACACTCGTGTAGAAAGACCAGGTACACCAGTAAGGATGGACTTTACGTGTGTCAAGATTGCGCCACTCTTTTTAACTCGGAGTCCATTTTGAAACAACTACAACTGCAAGATGACTGCTCAGACAACAAAGACAAAGACAACCCCTTCAGTCAAGACCAATTTCTCGTACAGATGATTGATGCATACGACCGGGCACTCATACTCCTCCAGTATGCCGCGCCCTTTGTGGAGGAAATTGCCACGTGTCTCGAAACCAGTACCAAAAATACCAATCACATTCATCTCAGTAGCAGCAGTGTCGGAATGCTCGCGGGGGTCACCGGTGTAGGAGCTGTCGCTGGACAAGCCGCGGCAGGAGTTGGATTGACGGCAGCTGCTACCATGCTCACTCCGGTGGGACCGCCTCTCTTACTCGCGTCTCTGGTACTCGGAGGAACCGCCGCATCCGCCACCATTGGTACTGAAGTCTATCATCATGCCAATCGGCAATCCTACACGCAGCAGTCCGCCAACAAAATTTTGGCGTGGTATCAGGTCGTCACGTCTATTCAAAAAGCTCTCAATCTACATGACGATCTACATGTACCGACGAGTGATGACGACGACGATAATATCCATGGCAAACTACAACCAGAACAAGAAAACGACAGTCCACTCGAGTATCCTTCCTTGGACGCCATTGACGATGATTCAGAAGATGATGAACAATCGGTACAGGATGTCACACCTGAACCTAAAACACCGGACACCCAAGCTACCATTGAGCCAACTTGTACTACTACAAGTACCTCGGCTTCTGCTTCTCTCGAACACGAACACGAATATGCATTGTCAGCCATTGACGATGACGATGACGATGATGACGAGGAAGAGGAAGTGCCTACTACGAAGTACAAAAATCACCAGGCTGCGAACGAGTACGAACCGTCGACCATTGACATTGATGATAATGACAACGCAGAGGAGACAGCCGACAAAGAGACTACGACGTTACCAGCCAACAATATCCAAAAGACTGTCTCGACTGAGGAATACGGCTTGTCAGCCATCGACGACGATTCTGTGGACGCCCGTGACACCGGCAACGAGTCCATCGGCGATGAGGAAGCCAAATTGGATGAAAACTCCACCGAGGCCCTCTTGCTCGATCCAGTCACCACCAACTCGCAAACAACGCAAACCGTAGCAGTCAAGAGCAACAGCAAACATCCCTTGGCATGTCTCATGCCACTGGCGCCACTGTTGGATGATGTCTTGTTGAACATTAGCAAAATGTTCATGGATCCGTCGGGAGGAGCACGTGTGGCCATTTCCAGAGCATCCAGTCATGCCTTCAAGGTTGCACAGATCGCTACCATTGCCTGTGGAGCGCTCAGTGCCGCCACGATAGTTCTAGAAATGAACAACTTCTCCAAGAGTTTGCATCATCTCAAGGCGGGATCGCCCTGTCAAAAGGCACAAATGCTCCGTCGTATTGCTGGGGAGGTGGAACAGAATCTAATGCCGGTGACACAAGTTGTGGCGGAGCGGTGTGAGATGTACCGTCGTAATGATGATGGTGACAGCTACGACGAACAGGAACTACTAGATTAGTGCCAATGATGATGGCAATGACAAAGAAGGAGACGATGCGAATAGACAGTGAGGCACATTCAATGGAAAGGCCTTGGAGTTAGATTAGATAGATAGGATTTAGATAAAATAGTCCAAAAAACTTATTTATTCTAAGCAAAGGCATATTTCGGCATTCTTCAAAACAACGAGATCTATCAGCATCACTTATTTGCCCAGGGTGATTCGCATGCAACCAGATCACGACTCCCACTTGACCAGCTTGAGCGGCATGCATGGCAATGTGCATCGGGTGATTGACCAATCCACCATTTTCAAGACGCCACTTCAGAAGTTGCACGAGCCCACGCGTTCCCACTTCTTGTTCCAACACAGCATCCCACAGGATCCAGCCAGTTTCCACGGCCCATGCCACCAGATCCGGATTGAACGGTTGCTGTTCCATGACTTTCCAGCCAACTTGCTCCGTTGGCATTCCCTTCCTGCCAGGACGCGAGTGAGAATCCCAATAGTCTGCACACGCCACACTACCGAAAGCCACACTGACAAAAGTGTCCGTGATGGATTTCTGGCCGCGAGTCCAAAGATCGGGATCCTCTGCACGGTAATACTTGATGTCAGGAGGTCGAGTTGGAAGGACAACGCGACCATATTTCTTGTAAAGCTCATTGAACCGCTTGTTCACGCCTCCGAAAAAGGCGTAGTGACCAGGACCAAGGAAAGGGAAAATGACGCCAATCCAAATCTCCTCTCGCTCCAGCAACTTGGACCAGGTTCTCTTGACTTGCACGCGCCTCTTGGTTGTCTGTGCCGCTTGAATGATGGCATCGAGCTCTTCCAAATCTTTATGATAGTTGTCCCCTGGCTCAAACTGGAGGATGGCCTGCTTGGCGGCGGTGAGGCTGTTGGACTTGGACTTGAGTGTCGATAGGGGGCGATGGCGTGCTCCACAGACAACGAAGAAAGCAAGACTCGCGGCCGCAAAAAAGCAAGTAATTGCCACTTGACGAAGGCACAATACATCCTTGGTATCATGGTCTTTGTTGAAGGCACGCCACTCCAACAGCATGGCAGCCAATCCGACCACAATGTGGAACACCATAAGACGGAAATGGATTCTACCAACCAACTCAATGAACCAGGAAGGTACTGGTCAGTACCATAAAAATACATGTGGCAGTCATAGCCAGTAGAAAGGGTTGCTGATGGGCGGCTACAATGCCGAAATCATCGTCAATCAAACGAAAAGCCATCTTGAGTGGACGTGGACGCTAACTGACTAGCTAGAGATGTACCAGGTACTCACCCCCAAAGAACTGCCATCGTTCATCTGCACATTCGTTCTTTCAGTATCCTTCCATCTATCTTTTCATAACTATGGCCATCACAACCGTGACGGGAGGTGCCGAGCAAGCTCCAGGATTCGATTCTGGCTATGGTACCGGTACTGGACTGGTAGTAGGCTTGCCATAACACGTGGTGGCTGCATGCCATAGTTGGATAAATCATTAGTTATTAGTTAGTTAGTTAGTTAGTTAGTTAGTTTGCTAAGGTTAGCTACCGTGGCTGGATGGGTTCATGGGAAAGACGTGATGACCATAGTCCGACCAGCAAAATGGCAATTCTGACAAGTACTTGTAACCAGCCAACAAGACGAATTTTAAAAACTGAACCAACAAGGAAGCTCACAACGGACCAGAGTTGCATGAACATTTTGTGCGGGACATGAAATTAAACAGCACTGGAACCATGTACAAACAAAACAATGGATAGACCCAACAATAACGCCCGTTGCTAGGAAGCAAACGACAGAGATGACCAATGCAAACAAAACAACGATGTCTGTCACCAAGCAAACAAAACAAAGAAAGAACGAGCGACCAAGCAAACCAAAGGAAGGAAAAGAAGAAAAGGAGGAAGAATGCCCAGCAAATGAATAGTGGATTGGCACCAACCCGATGTGATCCTCCCTCAGGAGTACTACGGCGAAGGCCCCGCACCACCGAAAAAGAAAAAGGCATTTGCTAGTGCTGTTCTGTTCACCAATAGGGCAACGAAAGCAGCCAACTGTGCCGTGGCGTATGTACTAAATGGTGGCACAAGTCTCTAGTCTACATGTACCTTACCGTACGATACCGGTACAGTCGTATGAGGCGAAAGGGAAGTAAACCCTCGCACTTGTCGTCACCATGCACCAGAGCAACCCGAGCAACGAACGAAACAACTGAAGTGATGATCATCGAGCCACCAGTGCCTCCAAGAAAAATGGAGGTCGGCTGATGGTCAACGTAGGATGAGACATACGTCATTGAAGCACCTCAGATAGAAGCCAGCGTGAGCGGGTAATCTTTATTTGGCTGCAAACCGGTTGCTATCTCCGGGACAGTCGACCTCCAGCTAGCTACCGTAGGCACTAATCACAAAGTGGATTGGTATGTAAGGTGAAGCGGAGTCACCATCAGCTGATTTGGAGCCACCATGCATTGGCCAACAGTACATGCCCAACAGTACCAGTATCATACTTCCATTGAATGATCAATCAATCACTTGCACTGTTTCCCTCCCAGAACTACCAACCGGTCGTATCTAGCTACTGGTAGCTACTGGTAGCTAGCTAGCCATTGTGTTCAATTGTCTTTTGAAGTTCAGGAACGCATGGTTATTAGCATTCGATTGTACGGATTTACGCAGCTTGCTGGCTAAAGCAATCCGTAACCCTAACAAAAGTTCCTTTCTCACTACATGTAGTGCACTGGTTGGTTGGCGAGACTGCTTTCCCAACTCGGCGACCATGACATTCGAGCACCCGAGTGACCCTCAGTCGCTCTGATGTTTCTACCGTTGCGTTGCGTTGTTTGTACATGTAGATCTAGCTATAGTTGAAGAATCAATCAGGATGAGTGTCAGTAATGGTACTAGTAGAGTTCATGATGAAGATGAAGATGAAGATGACGTGGAAGACGTGAGTGATTCGGAAGATTCCGAATGTGACCATGATCTACTAGTAGCTGAAATTCAAGCTGCAAGCAATAAGCGGCGTCGCGTAAATGTAAGCATTCGTTCGGACGTGATTGTGGTTGTGGGAAACCAAGAGTTTGCTGAAGAAAGTCGCAGTCTTTCGTCTTGGAGTGACTATTTCAATGCTGCCTTGCAAGGAGGATACAAGGAGTCGAGTACGCGACGTCTCGAGTTGCCTTCCCACTTGAGTGATCCCGAAGAATGGACGTTGGTCAAAGCACTTACGCTACCCTTTGCAACGGCAAAACTCACAAAAGCCAACGTCTGGAAGATTCTCCCCTGGTTCGATTTCTTGGGAGTGCCACGAGGAATTGATGCCGTAGACAGACTCGCTCTAGAACTCGTGCCCGAGTGGGGATTTGCCGATATGGTAGACTTTCTCGCTCTCTGCTTGCAGCACTCTCTACCAAAGGCCACCAAGGAGTCCCTCAAAAAGATTTGAAAATCAATCGAAGGACGTCCGGGAATCAACAAGGAAGATGTTCTGCAAAAACTTTGTACACTTTTAGAAACAAATGAAGTTTGTAGGCATGCACTGTTCAAGAGTCTACAGCCCTTTCTACCTTCCACCATTCAAACCAAAAAAGACTTTGATGACAATATTGGAAACAGCTTACTTCCATCGGTCATGTACGCAAACATGCAGTTGAAAGAAAGAGACGCAGAGTTCAAAAATATTGGACAAATGGTCATTTACGCCGCCAATGAAGACTGCGATGTATACGAACTCAAGGAAGAACTAGAATTGGGAACCAGGTTCCTGGTTCATCATCTGGATCCATAATACCCTACCGGTAGTGGATAAGAATACATACAACGATATACATACTAGTATAGGTTTTATCACTAGTTTGGCAAAGACAAACCCATTGGGTCCACGAGTGCATGCCTTCTCTCTGCGGCGCTCCAAGTTTCGACAAGCAACTCCACCGCCAAGACAGATCAACGCTTCCGGGGACTCTATTTGATGCATTCTATGATTTTAAAAAACTGCTTTATTACTACTATCAAACTTTCAACAGCCCGCCCGTGATACGAGGCGATTCGATTCTTTCTTCACCAAGCATGTTATCTAATCATCAATCTGTTGATTTTCGGCTCTAGTTCCCATCAAGCAGAGCATCAATATCATCTGCGGCAACCTTGCTGTCCTTGTCTCCGTGTGCTTTCTTGTCCTGATCCAGCATGTCGTCTTTCTTTTTGAGTTGCTTCTCTACCATGGAAGCATAGACACCTCCCTTGGCCACTAGTTCTTCGTGGTTGCCTTGCTCTAGCACTGTGCCCTTGTCAATGACACAGATCGAGTCGGCATTTACCACCGTTGACAAGCGATGAGCCACGAGCACCACTGTAGCCTGACTTTCAGCAATCAAATTGGCGAGAGCTTGCTGGACTGCTTCCTGACTGTTTTCATCGAGCGCCGAGGTGGCTTCATCGAGCAAGATGATCTTAGGCTTGCGAAGAAAGACTCTCGCAATGGCCAATCGTTGCCGTTGTCCACCACTAAGTCGGTTGCCACGTTCCCCAATCCGGGTCTGATATCCGTCCTTCATTTCAATGATAAAGTCGTGGGCGTAGGCCTTCTTGGCGGCCGTAATGATATCCTCCATGGTATACTCGTCCTTGTCAAGTCCATAGGCAATGTTTTCTTCCACCGTCAAGGCAAAGAGCTCGGTTTCCTGCGTGACTACGCCAAAGAGTCGACGTAGTTCATGAACCTTGATGGATTCGTAGTCTCGTCCATCCAACACGAGCTTTCCTCCTCGAGGATCATAGAATCGAAGGAGTAGATTGATAATAGTGGACTTGCCTCCGCCGCTTCGGCCGACTAGAGCCAACGTTTTCCCAGCAGGAATGTCGAGATTGAACTTGTTCAAAACAATATTGTCTGGTCTCATTTGGTAGTAAAAGGTGACGTCCTTGAGTTGCATGTGTCCATCCACCTTCCAATGGATACTGGTTCCCTTTTGAGGATCGATATCGGGATGAGAGTCCCACATGGAAAAGACCTTCTCGGCCCCTGCGGCACTTCGAGTAAAGGTTGTGATGAGTCCCTGCAGACTTTGAAAGGCATCGTTCATCATGTTCCAGAATAGCTGAAAGGTGACCAGCTCTCCGACAGTGAGTTCACCACGGTAGACCAGCAACCCACCAAAGTAGAGAATGAGGACCCCGGATCCCAAGTCGAGGTATCCCGTCAATGCCGTCGTGACGGCGTTGCCCCAAGCGTCCTTGACTCCACAATTGAGCGCCTGTCGATTGGTATCAGAGTACTTTTGCAGAACTTGGTGTTCGCATCCAAATGCCTTTATCGTTCGGACATGAGATAACGCCTGAGCGGCAATGGAATTTCCTTCGGCCCAGTAGGAGATCATTTCTCGTGCCAATCCTCGACTCCAAAAGGCATAAGATTCCCAGAGTGCCGAAATGGGTCCAATGGTGACGAAACTAATCATAGAGAGTCGGTAGGATTTGGCAAAGCACATGACGAGTCCACCAAAGAGTAGGAGTATATTGCCGAGTAGACTGGAAAGCGACGATTGTATGGGTGCCATCATGAGATCCAATTCATTGGTCAAACGTGAAATGAGTCTTCCACTTTCGGTTCCATCAAAGTACGCGACATCTTGAATGAGAATTTTTTCGAAAAGAGCATTTCGTAGTGTGAATTTGAGTCTTCGACTGACCAGTGTGAGAATAGCCCTGTAGAATGTCGAGACGGCTCCCTGTGTGACCATAATGGCAATGTAAATTCGGATGAAATGAAGAAACCCATCCTTGTCGTATTGGCCCGTGTTGGGATCGGGAATGACCTTGTCAATAATGTGTCCCTGAAAATGGGGTAGCAAGAGTCGCGACACACTGGTGGCACCCAAGAGAATAAACGAGAGGAGCAGCAGGGGCAATTCGGCCTTGGCAATTTCCATGGATCGTTGGACATAACCCGTGGTGGTGAGAGCCTCTTCGACTCGTACACCCCGATCTCCACGCAATACATTCTCTCCGACGGTTGCGGCATCATTTCGCTTGGCACATGCGAGACAAACATCAAAATCGCACAAGGCGCATCGGTAGCAAGCATTGTTGTTGTTGTTTTGTGGATTGTTGTTACTAGTATTATTGTTTCTTCCTCCAATAGGTCTGTGACATAGATCACACCAATGAATGGATACATTTCTACTATTTTCAAAGTACATGGGATGACGGTGTACTTCGGGTGGAAGGTAGAGTCCCTCCTCTCTGGTCATTTCTAGTAGTAGCGTGCGAAATACGTAGGCTTGTGCGTTGATCCAAAAGACGGTCAAGCAAAGGAGAGGAATGATGGATTCTGTGGCGGGATGATCGAGTGTGGAGACTTTGAGTCCGGCGTAAACTTGATAAAAGGAGGAAACCACGAACAAAATGCCGAGAACCAAAGTCTTGATGAGGGTGGGGGTCAGACGCTGCTGGTGAATGCCAAACAATGTCAAGAGAGAAGAAAAGCAATTGTTGTTGGGTTGTCCTTCCTGAGCTTGAGCTTGAACACGAGTTTGAGGGTCATGGGGTTGAGAGGCAGCTTCTTGAGACTGAGGTTCAGCTCCACCAGCAGCAGGATCATCATCATCAGATGTAGATGCAGAACTGGCTTGTGTATTCAGGAGGGGTTCAGTCAGGGAATCTTCAGTACCTGCAGTATCTTCAGTGGTATTGGACATAGGCTTTGGTGGACTTGCATACTTGACTCCCAGCACCAACAAGACGGTAGCTCCCAGACAACGTAGAATGGCCAATGCGAAAAGATCTCCAAGAGTGTCTTTGCCGTCATTGTTGGCCATGGGATGAAACGTGCGGAATCCACGGCCCACGGCGTGGGAGACACAATGACCCACACTGTCTCCACCATCATCCGAAGAAGCACACGCAATCCAAAGAACCGAGAAAGCACAACCAATGTCCAACAGAAATAAGAGACCCAAGACAGAACCAAAAGTACGCAGCACTCGTCGCTTGGCTTCCTCATCGTCTTGCGCATCAGAGTTCAAAATTCCTGCCATGGAAGCTCCCAATACACGACCATGGTGGCGAGGCATCTTTACGTTTTCTCTTTAGCTATATGCTGGTAGCTAGCTAGCTAGAAGAAATGAACTGAACTGAACTCTTCAGACTTGAGTTACTTTATGGCAATGGAAGCTCAAGGATCCTCAGTGAAGGAAATAACAGAATGCAATGAGAAAACTCGAGACGTGAAGGGAAGGTGACGAATCGAATGGAATCAAATCGAAGTTTTTCAAAGATATAGCTCAGGGATAGGGATACGCCCCCACGTGACGTTTTAACCTCACCAATTAAGATTAGCCATTCACTAGCCAGTAGCATTGGTTTTGCCGAAGGGGTGGTTTCTTTAGCTTCAACTCTTGTAGTGTCGTCGTTGTCGTCGTGGGGCGAGGACAATTCTGGGGTATCAGGCGCCATTGGCACCTCCATGATGACATTTGGAGATTCTTGGCTGTGACGACGATTGCTTACGCCTGCGTTAGTAGTACCAGTGCTGCCATCCATGACAGTGCTGCGGCTTCTCATTTCAATGACGACGCCGCTACTGTTTCTCGGGTGAGGATAGTCTCCACGACTACTATTAGTCTCGTCTTCGTCCTCATTGATTTGGATTGCGATGGCAACACCATTATTGACATCCACCGGACCGTCTTCTCGATGGAAATACGTTCTGTTGGCAGCTCTCGCCTCGTTCTCGTCTTGTGCTGGATGCTCCTCGCTCGTACCGGTATGCATAGTAGTCAGGGCGGAGTGTACTAGCTAGTAGAAAGGGTTCTCGCGTCATACTACGCACCGGTACAGTACGATAGGCGAGAACAACAGAGCTGATGGTAGAAGTGGTAGGCGTAAGCGAGTCGCCTCGACAACCAAGAAGAAGAACGAACTGCAGGTACTGGTAGGCGATGGCAAAAGCCAGATGTTGCACAGTGGTGCAAATCAAATACTACGAAAGATCCTGCTTGGAGCCTGGCTCAGGGCTCTACCAGCTACCGGTAGCGGCCCAAAGCCGCTCGGACATCAAGTTCAAACATGGTTGAACATGGACAGGTAGCTAAGTCTGGTCGACCTGCCTGGAGCTTCAAGCTCCTTGTGGACGGCCTCTGTAGATACTGAGCTACCGAACTCCTCGAGGAGCACCTGGATCGGGCGAACCGTACATGTACTTTTACGGTACCGGTACGCACTGTAGGTCGCGGGATTCGTGATTGGAAAAGAAGGGTTTGAAGAGGGATGCCATTCCCAGCTTTTGATCAGCTTTTGATCAATAAGGGGGGGTTTTGTGTAGGGAAATTATGTACGGAAACCAGCCACAGTCGAAATTCAGGACTGGGTTCTGTGGGATCACGGGCAAGAAAGTGAGGACCATTACGGGGGCCAAATGGTTTGGCTTTGCGAGACCCAGACAGAAATGGGTACTAGCTAGCTAGTAGTAGCTTTTGATTACACGTAGTAGGGAAGAGTCGAGTCGAGTCGAGTCCTCAGTCCGTCGAGCCGCAGCCACACTAAGAAAAGTGCACGATACCTGGTACCTGGTACTAGCTAGTAGTAGCTGTCGCTGTCGATGTCGACGTCCAAGCCACCACAATAGCCAGCCAGCAGCACCGCTTCCTAAAACCAACTTCTACCGGTACTAGTAGTACGGTACACTACGGTAGTATCCCACACCATGGGAAATGCATGTACAAACCCATTGACCCAAGTCATGTCATCTGAGCCTGCCGGTGATAGTATTGGAACTGGTACTGGTACTGGTACTGGTACTGGTACTGCCGTTGCCAGCAGTGGCTATGCATGCACTCCCGAGTCTCCTCTCCTGTCGCTTGATGAGTTGATTTTATTCCAAGGCATTCTTCCCTTTGTTGGTGTTGGAGAGTACGCTTTTGTAGGACCAGTCAACAAAAAGATGAATCGACTGTACAAAGAGTATGCATACTGCGAAATTGAACTCAAGAAGAAGCCAAGAAAGGTAAAGGATAATCCTGTACGGTTTTCTTTTACTAGTAGTCGCCCTGCAAGAATCGCCTACACTCTTTACAGTTCTACATTCTGTAACCAGCAGCGTGCAGAGTACTGGCACAAGGACAAATCCTACCATAAGACACCTCGTCATGATGATGTTTGTACTGCAATTGCCACAGTTGGAAATATTACGGTTATGCAGTGGGCACAACAAAAAGGATACCCATGGAATGAAGAGACTTGTGCTGCAGCTGCTAAAAATGGTCATATGAGAATGCTCCAATGGTTACGAGAGAATGGTTGTCCATGGAATTTACATGCATGTAGAGATGCTGCTCAAAATGGTCATTTGGAAATCCTGATTTGGTTAAGAGAGAATGGTTATCCATGGAATTTACATGCATGTAGAGATGCTGCTCTATTTGGACATTTGGAAACTTTAAAGTGGGCTCATGAAAACGGTTGTCCATGGAATGCACGAACATGTGCTAATGCTGCTATGAATGGACATTTGGAAGTTTTGAAGTGGGCTCGTGAAAATGGTTGTCCATGGGATGAAGGGACATGTGCTGATGCTGCTATGAATGGCCATTTGGAAGTTTTGAAGTGGGCTCGAGCAAATGGTTGCCCATGGAATGTAGGGACATGCATATATGCTGCTACAAGTGGCCATTTGGAAGTGCTAAAGTGGGCCCGTGCCAATGGTTGTCCATGGAGTGCATCAACATATCGAGCTGCCCAGATAACTAACCAAAGTGAAGTGATCGAGTGGCTACGCGACAATGGCTGCCCTGGGTCTGGGGATGAAGGACACTAGCTAGCTAGCTAGTAGACATAATAAATACATATCAACAACATTAGTTTTCTTAACGCCAGGCATTCTTCTTAATGCCGAGCATCAGCTTGCAGTGCGAAGATCCCTTCTTGCTACTATCATAGCTAGATAGGTAGCTATGACATACTGTACTGGTATCTAGATAGCCGTATATAGCGATCAACCTTTTTGGAACAGCCCATGGAAGGACGCATCTGTGGCTACAAACTCTACTACTAGAGCTAGCTAGCTAGCTAGCTAGGTGGGTCGGTGTAGCTAGACCCCTCTTCCTTCGTTAGCAACGGGCCTGCAATTCTCAAAACCCCCGTACGTGAGAAAGTGTGCTCAACCTTCATGATAATGACGTCAGTTCGTTTGATGGCTCGATTTTCTGCTGCAATCGATCTCATTTATTTTTCCCTTGCAGCTAGACGACGACTTAGTCCAGCTAGTAGCTCTACATGTATTAGGATGTGTACCAGTACCAGTATGCCATCAACCATGCTAATAAGTCTGTTCTTGTTGCTGGTCCATGCCGTAGCCCTAGCCAACGGCTTTTCGTCTCTGGTCAACAGTCCAGTGGATGGAGCTATTAATACCGTTAGCGGTACCCAAAAGAGTCCAAGTTCTGATCAAGACAATGAAACGGAAGAATCCAAGGCATTGCTTTCCATTTTGGGAGGAGAAACGGGCTTGTCTGACTTTTTCGACTCTGTCTGGCAGCACCAGCCTGCTCTTATTCGTACCAGTATTAGTACCAGTGCTACCAGTGCTACCCTTAATAATGTCCATTTTGATGAGGAAAAAATGAAATTGAGTCCATTTGAAGAACTAATTGGTCAAGGATGGACCATTTTGACCGATTTGATGGAACAGCCATTTCGGCCCAACGAGAATGAGCCTCCCTTGGTGATCCACAATGGTCTGGTCCAACATCCCCAAGAATGGATGCCCGCCTACAGCAGTACCAGTTTGTACGCTCCTTACTTGAATGGATCCACAGTCATGCAGGCTCATGCCGATTGCTTGTCGCCGTGGTTGGCCGCCTTTTGTCAAGATTTGCAAAAAACATTTCCCTACGTTTACACCAACACGTACATTACGCCTCCACACTCGCGAGCTCTCAATTGCCACGCCGATGATCGCGATGTTCTAGTCGTCCAACTTGCAGGATCCAAGCATTGGCAAGTCAAAAAAGAGGTCCCCATTCCATTTCCTTATCCACACGAACAAGTGGGAAAAGCGGATCTAGAGGTACCCGATTACGTAGAACAGGGAGAAGATGCGCTCACGTGCACGTTGCAACCAGGAGATGTACTCTATATTCCAAGAGGACATTGCCATCAAGCTCAGTGTACCGATGAACTCAGTTTTCATGTTACCATTGCTGTGGCCACCTTTGATTGGACACTGGCAGGAATGATTCATCAGGCCAGCAAAAATATTCTCACGAATGCACTACAGCATCGAAAATCCATTCTGCCACTGCAGGGACTACAACATGTACCCGGCAATGATGACAAAACAACAACAACAAAAAAGCAAGCATTGCAAACGCAAATTGACCAGGCATTGGACTTGTTGCACCAACAAATCACACCCGACGCTGTACTGAACAATCTGCAGGCACGGATTGACCCTCATCGAGAACGGGCACACGTTGGCAGAGAAGCACAAATCCAAAGAGGACTAGTGCGACTCAATAGTCATAGGCACAACAACAACAACAACAACAACGACAATACTAAGCCATCGCCGGCGGTCATTGGAATGCTGGCATCCAAACAAATCAACTTTGACACCAAACTCAGAGCCGCGACAGATGAAGAGAGACAACAATTGCCAAGAGTGTCAAAGTTGCAAGTACGGGAGGAAATGGCACAGGATGTTCAATCCATTCTAGCAGAGCTCAAGGCAAATCCAGCATCTCTTTCCGACATTCTGTCGTTACGGACAAGTCCTGCTTGGTGCCAACTCGCTTGGCTGGGATTTGCCAAACAGGCTGTGGAAGTGGGAGAGTTGGCTCTGGCAGAAGAATAAATAAATATAAATATAAAATACAAATATGAATCATCCATTCGCAGCAAAACAATGTTGCAAAACTAGGTTCGTTCTTATCTGCACTCTCCAAGTAGGGTTGCGAGACTTGTGTTGAAGCAATGCCATGCCATCATCTGAAAGGAACCAAGCTATGACATGAAGGAAAGACAAGACACCAGGACAGGGCGTGGAACCAATGCTACGAACAATGAAACATTTCTTATTGGCTGGCTTTGAATCAACTACGAGAAAAGATGGAGCCATCGTTTGCAAGCGCGTTGCCCAGCTAAGAAGCACAGTATCGGTCGGCTCCAGAAGATGTATCCTTGCTTTCGGCTTGGATTGATGGTGAATGGGAGCATGAAGATCGACTTGGACGACTGCCTGTTCAGGTATGGAATGATGCCGACAAGGGTATGTATACATGCCATGCATGGGAATATCGCAGCAAACTTTCGGTCCGGCAAGGATCTGCATCGAGACATGAGTATCGAGAGGACGCGTATCCGACTCGAGAGCCGGTACCATTGTGACAGGATGTGAGAAGACTGCGACCTGACGCTTTAGTGTGGCAGCCCAGCATGCACATGGCCTTTGTCCCGTGATTGAATCATATTCCTCCTTGGCAAACAAAGACTCAAGCAGAGAAGGAGAAGCAAAAGCGGAAAGGTTAGGCAAGACTTGCAATATGGAAGATATCGAGAAAGAAACGAAAGACTGGGTACGGTACAGTGCCATCTTCCGGCGGAGATGCAAACAGAACCGACGCATGAAATGGCCGCCCCCAGATTGAGACGAAAGGATGTAAGAAGACTGTGAACTGACTGATCTTGTAGATGAGACGACGGCGACCACACAAACGACAGGAGAGGATGTTGGACAAAGAAACGGTTGGTCGACTTGTGTGCCTATGAAAAAGCAACATGGAAAACAAATGGTTAGAGTTGAGTTGAGAGCGAAGCAAAAAACAAGGCAAGGCCACATGCATGCATGCTTGCCACGTTCACTCGGCGGAGAAACCCAGTATCTCTTCAAGGTTCAAGACAAACTCCAACCTACTCTAGAGTGGCATGCATGCAAGCTGTTGACTAGCGGACCGTACATTGTACCTGTGTGATTGCTATCTTGCTCTTGCACTCGAAGGTGGCCTTGGTTCTACGCCGAAAGGACGTCCAACCTAAGGACAAAACAGCAAAGAAGGATTGAGAAAACGGCACCCCAGACAAACAGAGAATCGACTCCACGAGAATGAACCATCTCCACAGGGGAACCACCGCAAGATGACTCCAGACGATCAACCACACAGAGGTCATGACAGGCAATGGGTTTGCACGCATCAGCCCTTACGACTTGTCAACGGGGAGCTGGACCAGCATTGCCATCATCATGCGCCCACATCCCACATCATCACTAGAATCACAGCAAGATGGCCGAGGACCAGCTCAACCGCACACAGCCAAGGCTGCGAGGACAACTACTTGTATATTGGCTATGGGCAGTGTGCGATCTGGTCTTCTCGATCGGTGATTGCGACACTGAGACCCTAGCAAGGCTATCTGGGTTTACGTTGCCCCCCAGAATGTCGCTCAGAATCGAATGAATCAAAGGATTGCGCCCTCGCTAAAAGGAAACGATCCAAGGCCCTAGTGCGTAGAAAAGACGTCCCTGGCTACGAATGCTTCCATAATCTACATATTAGACGTTACTCTTTTGCAACCTGTTTTCTTCTCTCTCTCTACCTACTGCCTGCCTACCTACGAAACAAAGCAGGCTCGAACAATTGTAACCCAAAGGTAAGCCACAGTGCAGTAATTCGGAATAGTAGCCAGCAAAACCAGATTGGGATCGTAGAGATAGAGGGCGGGGTACATGGATCTAAAAATGACATAGACCCATCCACAGATGCTGGCATGATCGTCCGTGGTAAGAAGAGTAGTAAGCCAGAGCCCCACCAAAAAAATTGCCATTTGTTCCAGAGTGTTTCCAACGGTCCGGTTGCTCGCCACGATTCTTCGATCAGTGTAACTCAGGGGCCCAAACTTGACTTCCCACAATGAAACCTTCTTGTCTTTCTTCTTGACCTCGTCCCACAATTTAATGGCAAGAACAGACTGGAAAAACACGATCAGATAAAAGTACAAAAAATAGGCTGCTGCTGTGCGTTTGTACCGAAATTCGCTGGAATCAATTATGGGGGGTCCCACAAGGAAACTGGCACCGCCTCCAACCACAGCCCAAAGGGCCACTACGGATACTGACTGCGCTGACGCCTCTAGTGTAGCTGCCATTGTTTGAATCACTAAGAAACCTTCCCTCTATCAGGGTGGATTGTGGGCAACAAGCGCATGAAAGATTTGGGAGGGATCCCTCATGTGTGCTGTGGGTTGGTTTCGTTCACGAAGCAGGCATGGGGGCTCTCAAGAGTCAAGAGGGATGGGTGCGGGTTTCATTGTTGGGTGTCAAGCTAGCTGAATCTTTCAGTCATGGATACTTTCAACTGACTCTACTCAGACTCAATCGAAATCACGTTGTTAGGACATTCAATGGCTCCGCATGGAGGGTCGTCCCTGCTCTCTAGCTAGCTAGATAGCTCCCTGTGGCATCGGGAGTACTACGACTGTAGCATGGCCCTGTCTTGGCATACAAGAGGACGTGCAAGGATAGAGCCTAATTATGTGCAATTCCCTCCTTCAATACTGAGACTAGTAGTTCTACTTGACAAATAATTAGCAGAACTATATTGCTTGCATATTGCTACTACAGTGGATGAGCTTGTACCGGTACAGAGGAATTGGCATTTGATAGGCGAGGCTTTCATTCGTCAGCTGCTTTGAGCCATGGGTGGATCCAACCTTCCAAAATATTGTTTTCGGGCCATAGCCTCAATAATGGAACTCCGCCTCACAGAACCAACTTTCAAGCAAACCTAAGGCAATGGGAGACAGGCATGACAGAACGGACCATCAACGTTATTATTGTTGGGTATGAAAGGTTGAGGGCACATTGTGTTGGTAAAGATGAGATGGTCAAGTTGGTTGAAGACGGTCACGTTCCAATTGGTATAGCTGGGCAAGCATCGTCTCCAAGCGCAAAGGTCGTGATTGTAGTTTCTGGCAAACCAGAACATCCCTAAATTTCGTGAGCATGGAAAGAGTGTATGTGTTCGATCATAGAGGACTGAGGATTGTGTGTTGATACGATGGCGCAAAAATTTCAACAACAACAAAGAACATACCTGCTCCGTAAATCAAACTCTCAAAGCACCAGCAGGAGAGATCATGAGTCATGGCACTATCCACAAACATTTCTTGAGCATATAGTACGCGTCTGACATCCCAGTTGCAAAGGTCCTGGTCGAACGGTGTATTGGCGAACATTGCAATAGTGGAGTACAACTTGGATGTATCCCAAGCGCCAATCGGTTGATTGAATGGCGTTGCCCTGGAAAGTTGAAACCAGCAGTAGTTAGATCAGGACACCACAACTCCAGATCAAAAAATAGAGCGAACAGACATAGTATCAACCAGCTAAATTGGTACTATCCGATCGAACGCACCTGAACATATATTCTGCGGTCTCCATGTTCTTGGTGTCCCATCTGCTAATATCAATATTAAACCCGCGAGCGTGATCGAAAGTCTCTTTGAACACCTTGCCATTCCCAACATCCCAACCGCCAATGTTGGCAGTAATGCCGGAACTTGCGAAGGTGCCCCAAAAGTCATGGACTTTTGAGACATCCCAGGCCACCAAATCTTCCATAGTTTTTCTATTTCCTTGCATCATGGATTTCATGCCAGTTACCTAAATCGTTCAACGTTTCGGACTGTGAGAACCAACCAGCAAAGAAAAAGAGAAAGCGCTAGTGCTCATGCCAGTTACCTTGCCCGTCGCCCAACGGGATAAATCCCCGGAAAACAATCCGTTACCTTGGAACATCCGACCCATCTCAATCACATTGCTGGTATCCCATTGATCAACTGCACCATTGAAGCTCCCGTCTCCAAATGTGGTGTCCAAGTTTGTGACCTGCTTAGTGTCCCACCCATTCAGATTGTAACTGAACCCTCTGTAGCCTAGAAAGATGCTATGGAAGGACGTGACTCTAGAAACATTCCAAGTACCCATGGGATGTCCGTATTTACAAAAAACTGGCAATGTGCTGTCGTCTACATTGCCACGATCGCTGACTTGTGTAATGGCGTCCTGTAGCTCTTCTCTAGTAGTGAAAGAGTCAAAGGGTGCACATGTAGGAGGACCAGTCGGGGTTTGGGTTGTAGGAGGAGGCGTCGTGGGGGGTGCCGTGGTAGGAGGAGGAGTCGTGGGGGGTTGGGTTGTAGGTGGAGGCGTCGTGGGGGGTTGGGTTGTAGGAGGAGGGGTTGTGGGGGGTTCCGTAGTGGGAGGATCAGTCGTTGGAGGTTCCGTAGTGGGAGGAGGCGTCGTTGGAGGTTGGGTTGTAGGAGGAGGGGTTGTGGGGGGTGCTGTAGTAGGAGGAGGGGTGGTTGGAGGTTCCGCAGTGGGAGGAGAAGTCGTTGGGGCTTCGGTGCAGTTGTGGAGTTCTGTAGGAGGAGGAGAGGGTGTGGGGGGTTCCGTAGTTGGCGAAGGAGATGGGGATAATGTAGTGGTACCGGTAGGAGGCCCGCAACGCGTGATCCACGACCAAGTGCGTCCAAGCAATCCTTGTTGCTCTGCATTCAAACCTCGTGACATTGGTTGACCACGAAAGGATCCACGCTTGTCCGAAAGTTCGTCGGCATTGGCATTGGCAGTTTGCCACCAAAAGGCAGAAACACTTGGGAGGATCGGAAGGCGAGAAACGAAAAGCTCTTCATGGTCGTTGCGTCTGTTGACTGTTGCTATTCTTCAGGTTGCTTTCTCGAAGCTAGAGAAGAAGAATTGTGAGACTGACTGTCACTCTGCATTGTGCATTGTGCATTCATCATCATTCCAAGTGACGTAGAGAAAGAACGAGACGCCGTAGCGATCATGCCAAGGGCGGCATTTCCATGATCACAACCGACGGTCGAGTGGAGGAAGTCGCCGATGGCGAGGGTGTGAAGGTACAGTAACATTGTGTGTTTGAACAGGTGCACCTCGAAAATTGGCTTGAAGCGTTGGGTTTCATGGACGCTGTTGCCATTACCAGTACCAGGTAGCGTTCATTCTACAGGAATGGAGGGTACGTCCGATCGTAGTGGTATCATACCAGTGCAATTGCCAATCAATCTCGGGTCTCGAAGCGTTTGTTTCAGGGACGCCTCCATATCGTGTCGACTGTCACTCGAAGTCCGTGGGCCGTGGGAAAGTCGGTGCAGGATCCCACTTGCAGGATCCCCGAGAATGGCCGCCATGGTAATGGTATTGTAAGTTGATCCTCCTCGAAATAGGTTACAGTACATGAGCTTTACTATGAAGTATCATTGTGGACTACTACATGTACATGTTTGTTGTTGGTACTGTACCTCATCATCGTGATCCGCTCCAGTGTCCACAGTCGACAGACTTTGCCGAGGCCTAGGGGTTGAAAAGTTGAAAAGAGTGCGGTGTGTGCGCTGCGTTATTGAAGTTCTTAATTCCTTGAATTTCTTCAAAACCGCTCGGTTAACGGTACGGTAATGTTAATAAAAGATCTGTGCCAGCAATGAGTTTCCGTACCGGTACTCACTTAAAGGACAAACCTCTTCATTCCAAAAGCTTGCTCCGGGTTGTAAACCATTTGCGCTCACATTTTCAAGGGATTTACATCGTCGAGTCATTGAAATTCGCTCGCCAACAGTTAGACCATACCGGTACCTTCACAAGTGATTGACAACTCGAAGCCTCACGGAGGGCTCATCAAAGAGGATCCAAGGGTTCTAGGCAACATCACTGAAACATTAATACTTCATTTACTAGTAGTCAAGGAGTATGGTACATCCAAGCCACTCCCAGCACCACAGCGATTCACGAAGCTTGTTCCAGCAGAGCTCAGGTTCATGAACAAGCAAGTTCCACCAAGAACATACCCATGCTTGCAAAACTGATTGGAAAAATCACTGTGCAGTTGAGTGCCTGGTTAGCTTATCTGCTATCGGTAGGCTAACTACAAAGGAAGGGTCCAAGGGAAATGGAAACGAAACAAGGATCGATGCTGGTATAAACCACATTTCGTTCGCTCAGCTCATTGATACCGGTATAAACGATCGATCCTGGTATAAACGACGGTATCATCTGATTGAGGAATGATTCAAATCCTCAAGACGCGCAAATGCATACCGTTACTTGTACCCGTGAAGTGGTGGATCGCTTCTTGCCTTGAATTTCTAGACGCGGCAACAAATGGAATAGGTTGCTTGAAGTTCATTTTTGAGAGCGTTGTTGCCGCTTGGGCCGCTTGGGGACAAGTTGCTCCATATTCCACCTCAAGAAACCCTACCACCGGTAACGTTGCCGCGTATCAATAACAGAAACGCTCATGATTCTCGCGTACATAGTCTATTTTAAAATAGTACAGCGCAGCTCCAGTTTTCTTTGGATGCAATTGTTAACTCTTCTGGATTGTGGAGTTTTAGGAGAACACCTCTCGGCGATCTTTCGTGCACTACTCCCCATAATACAATTCGCTCATGCAGTTGTCGAAGACGCGCCACAAATTGGGCCTCTTTATCAATAGAAAACAGTGCACCGCAGTTTTTTTTTAATACCAGTGCAATCATAGGAGAAATTAGTAGTTCTCCTTGTATTTTTAAGGTCGAGTCCTCTTGTTCCTCCATCCGGGACCAAATGACCAAACAAAACCTATCACCAATCAAACAAATCGAACCAAGTTAGAGATCTAGTTGCGCGTCGAATGATTGATTGATCATTCAATCGAATCCGTCAATCCACTTTCAGGCCAGGCTCTGGACGCTCCAAGGATACCGTATGATGTTTTAAAAAAGAAGTGAGGTCGCTGTCCCAGCCAGTCCAGGTACGTTCCGCTCGAGCCTGCCTGGCTGGCCATCATACCACGAGGATCAACCTCTGGCTGCTCCGGATCCAGAGCTCCAGTAGGCTCACAAAAACCAAAAGCTAAAAAGCAAAATCAAACAATCGGCCCAACTTTGCTTTCACCCAGCCACCTGGCTTGCATTACTCCCTTCTAAACCAAGACAATGAAGTTCTCCAACACCATCTTTGCCGCTGCTGGCCTTTTCCTGGTCCAGCCTTTCTTCTCAGATGTGGCTCTTGCTCAAGGAACTCCAGATGACCTCCCCCCTGCCTTGGAGACTTGGTGTGACCAATACCACGGACGTGACTATGGTGTGTGCAATGCCTATTGTGAAGCCCAGGACTGTGAAGGGCCCAATGCTGACAAAAACTCCTGTGATGGGTTGCGTGAAAAGTTCCTTCAGTCGACAGGAGAAACCAGGTTCCCCTGTGAAGTATCCCGTTGCCCTTGTTGGGACAGCATTGAAGACATCTCTGGTGGTACCAGCTTTGCTGGTGATGTCTATAGTACTCTTGTTGGGTACTATAGCGTGAATTTTGATGTTGGTTCAGCCGCAATCGTTCTAAATATTTGCCTCGGATACAATGATGATGGATCTTTTTCCCTTACAGGTTTGGAAGAAGCAGATATTGTTGCTTGCACTAACGATATTTTGACTTATGCCGCAGCCAACAGTGGAGTTGGGAACAATATCAAATCTTCCTGTACTCCCTACCCAGCACCTACCACCACTTGTCCCTGCTGGGATGGATCTGACACCAGTGGCTCCTTTCCCATCTTTCCAGGCCTCGATGGTCGCACCATCTGGTTTAGTGAGTTTAGAAAGGCCAGCTCTGACATTTCGGCCGGTGTTTGGTTGAAAAATGGAACTAGTACCAGCAGCTATAATACGGGTACTGCTGGTCCGGGCAATTATATTTGCATCGGCTATGATGGCAACAGTTATAAACAGATTGCCTCTGAGGAATTTGAAGCTTGTTACAACGATTTGTTGTCTTGGTCTGCCTACTTTGGCGAGAATGAGTGCCATGCTTTCTTTTGAGGATTAGATGCTACAAATGTCTAAGAATTGAAGCTTGAGTGATGGTTCAGTATGGTGTCTGCTGAAGAGCAGCCTCAGAAAGGCCTCCAGAAGCATGAGTTGAGATGTGCATGGTGTTTCTGCACTGTATGGTTTAGTGAATTAGTGAATTGCATTTGAAGAATGGTAAAGAAAGATGTGCTCTTGAGCAATAGCAGCCATCTAAATATAACTTCAGTTGAAAGCATACCAGAATCGTCCTTAGCTGCTACGGTAGCGCTCATAATGCATCGCCATGCGGATAACAGCAATGTACGTCACAGGCAACAGTGGCAGAAACATGCTCGAGAGAACCAACATTGTCCCCAGAAGCAACGGAAGTTGCACAATAATCGTTCGTAAATACCGTCCCACGAGAGAGCCAAATGCAAGAGTGAATGCATCCTGCAAGAGCCGTCCCGGCAACGCATTCATGACTTGTCGCGCATAATACAGCAAAATCTTGGCCGTATACAGTACTGCAATCGGCAGGGAAAGTACAATGCAAACCAGGAGCCTGGTCAAGAACAGCGGTGTCATTGCCGTATCCACGAGGTGCCCGCTCCACGTCGCACCTAGCAACGTGTAGAATCGCAAGTGGATATGATACCAACACCGTAGATTGTTCAGGATCTGTTGGTCGTAAAACTGGTTCCCCAGTTTCATAAGGTCCAAAAGCACTTCGTCCCAATCTCCGGTATAGTCCCAATGGTAATCCCAGTGCTCCTCTTGTTTCCAATCTCGATCGCTGTCATTGTCATTGTTTGGCCACGTGGTTCCCTTGAGCATTTGGAGTACGATTCGGCAGTACAATAGGACGCACAAGGGAAAGGAAAACAGAACGAGTGTTGGAACCACCACGAGACGTTCCATTGCAAACTTGAAGATACATGCCAAGTCTCGATGAGAACTCGTCCTGGTCGAGGGTGACCCACCACCACGGCTATCCTTACTTCTTTGGTACCATTGCGTTCCGGTGCTGTCGCCCGTTGATGCAGTTTCATTGGACCTCCAACTGGCATTATTGATGTCACGGTCCTCGATGACCTTTTGCTCGTTGTCGTCGGTACTTCTTTCGTAGCATTGCTTCCCCGTGCTGTTACTCGTTGATGCAGTTTCGAAACAGAACAATAACCCAATGATGACGCTGACTGGAGCTGCCAGTATCCACGGTAGCGTCACGAGCAGCACAAAGAGAGGAGAGGCCACGACTGTCCAGAACAATGTATCCGAACGCGCTCCTCGTGTTTTTGGCATTGTCGACCTGTTGCCGCCAGTTTCCCCAAAAGTTTGCCCCGTTCGATATCCATTTCAGATACAAGGATTCAGCTCGAGTTGATGTAGCGTTTGTAGCTGTACATGTAGCTGCAGCTGTAGTGGTGGTTGTCGCCGTTTTATCGTTTGACTCGTCATTGCGCCGCTCAACCGTGAGTCCACGCTGTGCATTATTTGGACTGTCATCTGCTGTGGTTTCGGTTTGGACAGTTTCGTTCTTGCTGTCATTTTTCGTGCCCTTGTTTTCGCGTCCACTCTGCTGTTGGACTGGACAAATATCATTCGAAACAACATCAACGGTGTTCTTGGAACTCGCGCTTGATCTTGCAATTGTCGTCTCTGTATCGTCTACCATGGTACTGCAGTTACTTTGCTTCGTGAGCACGCAGTCGAACTGTATACGAATGTGACCAATCGGGGAGTGGAGAGATCGTGGAAACCATCCAGCTATCGCATACCGTACCTGGTAGCGTGGAATGCTTCGAGGTGGGCAGTAAGGTCGATGGATGCGCGTCGTTTTTGCTGGCTCGTCCACGAAAGATTACAGTATGGTGTCCCGATGTGCTTGCTTTGATTGAAGAATTAGGGAAACCAAATCAGCAAAATGCAGGGGTGTGGGCTTTTCCTTCGATGTATTGATTTATTTTAATTTAAAATGGCATTCAATTGATCGTCGTGGGTGCTCCGACCGATGAATGAATTTACTTGTACTGTAGCCAGTTTCCTCGTCACGACAACTTTAAATTTTTTGAATGATCCATCAAGTAGGAGCGGATTGTTGCAATTTTTCCACCATTTCGTCATCCATCTGTACTTGTTTTTTTATCCATTCATGTCGTTTCCAAAGATACTGCGTGTCGGCAAAGTATATTGGAATGGGAGGAAGAATGTTCTGGAATCCTCCTAGTACCCGTTTCCACTTTTGTTCTTTCTCATCGGGCATGTTTCGCACACAATGATACATGAGTTTGAGATCATTTTTTCCAATTTGGTACAATGGCCACGTGAATGCCTTGCGTGCTTTCATGGCATGTCCGTATGTTTTGTATTTGAGACGTGTGGCATTGAAACTGGTGAACCAATTGTGAAAATGGAATCCAGTATAATTGGATCTGGAGGAGTGATGATGATGATGGCCATTGTCATTTCCTCCTCCGTAGGCTTGTCGTCCACAGAGCATGCGAAAGTCGGCGGCATTCCAGAGAGGATGTCGACCTGGCACCAACTTTGAGAAATCTTTGGAACACGCTCGTCCGTATCCGTGAGCTCGTCGTGGTCCATCCCGAAACGCGAGTGGATGTACGGATCTATTTCCAATCATTTCAATACAAGCTCCCAGTATCATTTCGGGATGATACCAACCTCGTTGGGCCGTGACACATTCAGGTGATGTTTCAAAGACCAAGGAGGAAGCAGCGAGTTTGACGTTGGATGTAAAGCATTGATGTTGTGCATAGTCCAAGTGCGGAATGTCGCATTCCTGTGCCGCCCTGAGGAAATCTCGGGTGAATGTTTCATCGGCATCGGCAATGATTCCCACGTCGAATGGTGTCATGCCCATTTCCTTCCATCCCCTGAGAATTTCTTGTCGTTGCGCATGTTCTCTGCGAATTCCCGTGAACCGTGGTTTTTCGTTGGTGTAAAGACGTATTTGTAGCTGTGGTGTTCCAAAGAGTGTTTGCAGCTGTTGAATGTGATTTTGGTCATTGGCTCTTCGAACCGGTCTAGGGTCAAAGTTTTGCGTGCGATTGCTTTCTACAAAGACCATGCCGGCATAGATGCCATACGATTCTGCAGCCACAATTTGCAGCAGTTCTAAAGGTTCTTCGGCAATCAGACTGCCTAGAAAGAGTCTTCGTCGTCTTGACTTGGCAGATGGATGATATTGATATTGATAGCCGTAGCGTTGACAACGTTTCTGTGGATCATCTTGATCAATCTGACTTTGAAGGTCTCGAAAGAAGGAAGTTGGCTTTTCGGACAGAATGTCAGTGGGGATATCCAACGAAAACTCCATCGAAGTTGCAGCTTTGACCAGCATTGGTCCATCCAGCATTGGCATTGGTCGCGGGACTACTTTTACATCTACCGGAACATCCAATTCCACTTGCAAAGAGAGCGAAAATACCACACAGAGCAGAGATACTGCTGCTAGCACTGACAGTAAGAACCTTCCAATGCAGTTGCTATAGCATTGCCTTCTCCCCATACTACTAGTACATGTATATATGGTGCCAACATGCACTTATGATATCATCAGACTATGCATGGACCTGAGTGGAGTTCAAGTTGGATTCGTACCCTCAATTTGTTTGTGCCGGGAGCGCTGTGTTAATTGCTTTCTCGATCTTTTGTATCTTCACGAAGGTTCAGGTTGAAAAATTGGATCTTGAATATTTCCACGTGGCGTGGGGACCGTGGAAAGTTTTCACCGATTTTTCTAGGATTTGCTCCAGCCCGCCCCTCTCAACCACAGACTACTTGCTACTCGTTAATCGTTACAGGTACCATGCAGTATTATCAATGATTTTAAAGCTCTTGCTTGCCAATCGTAGGTGTACCGTACCTTGGATCTTAGTAAGCACTCGTTTCACGTTACGCAGATGTTGTATTCAAACGTGTCTGCACTTGTTCATCCAGGGAGTGAGCCGCCAGAGCCAACGCCCTCAACTCAACTTGGGAAAGGTCATCTCCAATCCAACCTTTGGCGTGGGCGTTCTTGTGAGACAAAATGGAGTGATGTGCAATAGGACGTTGGAAAGGAATGTTCCCATGGATTAGGGAGAAGCAAAGGAGCATCTTGGATATCGTTGAAAGTGTGTCGGAGAGGATGTTGGGGTTGACAACCATCGCCACCAAGGCTCCTGTATCATTTTCAACGAATGCGAGCTCCCGGTGATCACATGCTCTTTTATATACTCTTTGTGAAGTCGCAGCACATTTCTTTCACATTGGATTTCTTCTGGCCAGAGATGAAGAGTAACCAGCCCTCTTCCAATGGCCGCCGTGGAAAGGCTCCATCGTGGAAATCCATGCAAGGCCAGTCGCGGCTCTGCTTGGATAAAAAACCACGTCTCAAATCATTTAGGGGAACCTGCGTCAAAAATCAGAGCTTGACAGCCATGCAATTGGAATTTAGAAAGTGAGAACTTGAATTACCATATCTATCAGTAATTCATTGATACTGTAGTTACTAGTTACTACTAAGTAGTATCCCTCTTCTAAAATAAGCATGTCTGCACCCGTTCGTTTTGATATGCACTTGGTACTCTCCTTCTTTACTTCACTATAAATACTCTGTACCGATGCGACCTTTGTGGTTCCCGGGCCTCTGAAACCGGTGTAGTCTTTTATCCGGACTTGCTTTTACTTTCACTTTCACTTTCACCTTTCAATGAAGTTGATGGATTGATTGACCATGTCGACCCTTACGCCTCCTTCTTTTGCTTCTGCCTCTGGTGCTGCTGGTGCTGCTTATAGTACTAGCACTACTGTTAGTAAACAGAGAAGACCCAGTGATCCTCCCGCTCCTTCTTATCGAGAAGCTTCTATGTTGGCTTCTGACGCCATGTCAAGTCCTCCTCCTATCATGCCTCGATCCAAGATGGTGGCCAAGCCAGTCCTACAGCAGACACAGACTCAACCTCATCATCAAGAAACATCAGGAGTACACACAGTGCCGGTACCAGTTGTAAGAGAAGAAGAGACTCCGACTGTCACTCAGGAGATGACTTCCACGGATGACAGCAGTCAGAACCCCATCGACCATATTAATAATAATATTATTATTATTGATAACATGCAGAGCAACAACACCATTGATATTGATACCCTCACTTCTGGCACTTGTGGACCTGAACGGCATGCTCAAGACAAACTCTATGACCAGCAGTTGCAAGACATTCAAGAACAGCAAAAGCAAGCATCCAACTTGAATGGACCTTCTGTCATTTTTGATGGAGACCATTTGAAAGAAGAAAAAGTTCAAGAAATAGAAGCCAAGGATGACTTGGATGAAGAAGAGGGAGAAGATCATGACAAATTTGAAATGGGAGGACCTGAAATGGGAGTCCCAAATGCGGAAGGATCCAGACAAAAGAGCTTTAGGTCATTTTTCGTACACCTAAACAACACTTCCTCCAGAGTCTCACAGCTCATTTCAAGGCTATCTGGATGGTCTGATAACACTCCTCCCGAGTATGATCATGATCATGATCATGGACAACGAGACATTGGAGCAGATGACCTGGTCTTGCCCGCGAACAGATCCTCTCAAAAAGCACTCCAAGCCAGACAAACATGCATGTGCATCTTTTGCATTCTCATCATTGCGGCCATTATCGTACCCGTTGCTGTCTGCAGTCTGGCGGAAATGTGCTCCAGCAACGACAACGACAATAGTGACAATTCCAGTCAAGATGATAACATACCCACCATGGCACCCACCACCATTGTGCCGCCCGATCTAACCATGCCACCCATTTCAGTAATGCCAAACAACAACCGCACCACCACCAACAACAACGTCGAATTTGTCACGGTCAATCTAGGACAAACAGGAGCCATGATTGACATTCCAGAATACACGGTGCCCCAATTGGATGATCCATTCTCTCCACAATACAAGGCATATGCATGGTTCATCTACACCTATCCCGCGGAAATCCTGCAAGACATGCCCATGTGGAGGATCCAACAAATCTTTGCATTGGCCACTCTATTCTTCTCCTTGAGAGGTGGTCGTTGGCATCCCACCAATCGACAGCAATGGCTCAACTCGTCCATGTCCGAGTGTCAATGGTCCTCCGATTTGGTTTGCTACGGTCCCGACGACAACACACAACAAGAACTCGAAGGAGTCGTTCAAACCATTAGTTTTAACGATTTCGTTTTCCCACTCAACAACGGCACTCTACCCATGGAATTGGAATTGCTATCTGAGCTACGGATGCTGCAAGTCAATGGGGCTGGTTTGACCACGGAAATGGAGGCATTCTTCCCTGCTGCACGTCTTACGGGCCTCTCGCTATTCCAAACGCTGTCTGTAGGCGACAATCAAATTCGTGGAACCCTGCCGAGTGAACTTGGATTACTTTCTGCACTTCAGTCCATCAGTGCACAGAACAATGCTCTCACCGGAGCGATTCCAAGTGAATTGGGTTTGTTGGCTGGTCTAGAACAACTGTGGCTGGACGGGAACAACCTATCGGGTCAAGTTCCCATGCCTCTTTGCCAAATGACTATCCAACGGGGTGGTGTGGATCTCGATGTGGATTGTGCCACAGTGGTCTGTCCAGAAAATTGCAACTGTGACTGCACCTAAGCAGCAGCAGCAAACAACAACATCACCCAATCAACAAACAGGAATGAACGGATTCGGCAGGTGTGTCTCCATTCCTTGATTGTCCGTCGGATCAAATGTCGATTATGTGACTTCCTTCTACGTGTGGTTCATCACAAATAAATCATTAAAGTCTTCATGATTGCATAGTCTAAAGTAACAACAAACAAACACTGCTAAGTGTATATCACAGGTAGGCTAGCTAGCTGGGTCGATTTGCGTTTCCTATGATCGCTGACGTCTTGAGCTACACTCGTCTTTGGAAGGTTCACGACGACGATTACGCACAAAATTCGGAGGCTACCATGATGAGCACGAGACGAGGGAGGACTCGCCGTTCCAATAGCTATCAGAGAAAAGAAGCTATAGTGGGAAGCAAACGAATGAATGTATCCCTCACCGAGTTCTCGAGGGAAGTAAGAAGCATGCGACGACTCGACTCGAATGAGTCACTCGACCGACTTCCCTGCCTTCTTTGGCAGCTGGATCCCCACCGTGCTGGTATTGACAAGTACAGATGCGATACTCTCTTTTGATGGTTATAGCGTGGATAATACTACCGGTAGGCAGGATGTGATTCGATTCACGCAACGCGGCAAGTATATCGGTAGATTTGAAGCAAACCCATGCAGCTCCGTGGCAGAACCGCCCGACCGAGAGGCTGCGACCTCGTTCAAATCAAGTCAATCAGCAAGCAACAAACCGAGGCTCAATAGTGAGCTACTGTACTGTACGGTGTACCGGTATAGTCGTAGCGGGTGCACGAGCATCAACATGCGTGTACACCGACCTTGACCTCGGTACCGGTACCGGTGCGCCATTGTGGTCGCGATTCTTGGGGAATGATGACGAATCGAATCTCGAACTCGGAAAAGATACTAGCTAGGACCAAGATACCGCATTTGGGCGGGAATCCAATCGAATCGACTCAGTCGACTACAATGCCCATAAGTCCACCAGTGTTGCCAGATCCTTTCGACGTTGCCAGTTCCTGTAAACTGTCATCCAATTCCTCCCGATAGCCGCACTCTAAAAGCACTATTTTAAAAGGGCGACAAGCCATTCTGCATTGCATTCAGCTCGTTTCTATTACTCGATCAGTCCTTGAGTTAATTCATTTGAATTGTTGCATAGGTCTCACTATGTCAACCTCAGCTGGTGCCAATCGTGATTCCGTGAGCCACCCTGCCAATGACGGAGACGCCGTTTTGAATACTGCCGGGAGTGAGATCCATGCGGCGGACGAGCAATTGGATGTGGAACTGCAGAATCAGCTTGAAGAAGAGGAATCCGCTCAAGTAGAAACCAAGGATGAAGGAGGTGACACGGATGCTGCTCCCCTCCACGAACATTCCGAAGCTGAGGTTCAAGCCCTTGATGAGCAGCAGCAGCAGCCAAAGGGAGAACCTACCTACTCTATAAACCCTTTACCACCAGAGGGAGAGTACCTGGATATGGACCAGCAGAAACAGCCAGATCAAAACAAGACCCATTTACCACCAGAGGGAGCGTACCCAGATGAGGAGCTGCAGAAATGGCCAGATGAAGATAAAACCCATTTACCACCAGAGGGAGCTTACCCAGATGAGGAGCCGCAGGAACAGCCAGATCAAAACAAAACCCGTTTACCACCAGAGGGAGCGTACCCAGATGAGGAGCTGCAGAAACAGCCAGATGAAAATAAAACCCATTTACCACCAGAGGGAGCATACCCAGATGAGGAGCTGCAGAAACAGCCAGACGAAGATAAAACACACTTTTTTCGTCCAGAGGGAGAGTACCTGGATGTGGAGCTGCAGAAGCAGCCAGATGAAGACGAAGACAGCGAAAAATACACACAAGAAGAGCTGGAACGTTTGAGAGGACCTCTCACTGAATCCTTCTCGGAAAAGCCGGAAGACCAAGAGAACCCAAGAATGACAGGACCTCCAGCCAACTTGAAGGTGTCGTTTGATGTAGCTCCACCCAAAGAGCACATTTTACCACCTGAGGAGGAAGGAAACGTTGCACGCAAGAAGCCTGGAAAGCTGAGGTTCTCGGAGCGTCTCAAGGAGGTCTCCAGCTTGCGACCCTTGGTCATATACTTCGCAGGAGAAGATGACCAACCTGGTACTACCGATAGCACCGGGAAAAGTCGCTGGACGAGTTCCCTGGGTTCCCTGGGTTCCCTAGCCTGGGTGGTTACTAAAGAGCGGTCTTCCCAGCTATGGCTCAGTGGGAGGTCCGATGCTACACCGCTCCAGTACTATCGCAACAAAGAAGGAGAAGAGTTCAGCAACCAGGACTATCGCAGATCACTCATGGCAAGCGAAGTCTTAGCTTTATTGTGTTGTCTATTGATCTTCGCTGCAGTGGCGGTTCCTATGCTGGTTTGCGGTGGTATGGGATTGTGTCGAGCGAAGAAAAGCGGCAACGGTAACGATCACGCTAGCAATGTCCTACACACTGAGTTTCCTACAATGGCACCGACTTCCATCATCCCACCAGATACCACCATGCCACCCATTGCAATCTTACTGAACATGACCCGCGACACCATAAGCAATACTGAGGATACCCATGGGTTCGTCACCATCAATCTTGGCACAACAGGGGCTACACTGGATGTTCCTGGATACACAGTCCCAAAGCTGGAAGATCCACTCTCTCCACAATCCAAGGCATACATGTGGTTTGTTTCCAGCTATCCTGGAGAACAACTGAGAAGTATGCCCATGTGGAGGTTACAACAGTTATTTGTTTTAGCAACACTTTTCTTCTCCTTGAGAGGTGGCCGGTGGCATCCTGATGATCGGCAGCAGTGGCTCAACTCCACAGCACCTGAATGCAAGTGGTCTACGAATCTCATGTGCCACAACCTCGGTACCATTTTCGAAGGAGTGGTTAGAGATATTCGGCTTAACAATTTCATTTTGCCACTCCAGGATGGAAGGCTTGTTGAGACTTTATGGGGGGGTTAGGCATGAGCGCGGGGGAGGGAAAAAGAAGAAGAAGAGGGAGAGGGTTATCGGTTGAGTTCCAGATTCCGAATTGAGAGTGTGCAGGGCATGTTTGAGACATCCGAATGACCATTTTTACTTAGCGGGTGAGGGGATATGGCAATGACTGCAACCGTCTCCATTGTAAAGCTGACATTTCCCCCATGGGTAAGACGTCCGAAGAACATGAATATGTCAGCAAATACGTCACATCAATCCTTTGCTTCGGTATTTTGAATCCATTCAACGGCTACCACTGGCTCGCTCTTTCTCTCTTTTCTGTTTCCTTCGCTCCAACGAAACCCTCCCATTTTGAAAATCAGCCACCGAAACAACAACAAAACTCGACCACAAACTTCGCTCCCATAAGGTCGTACTCGACAAGGTAAGAATGCTGCTGCTGCATGCTGTTGTTGTTGTTGTTGTTGTTGTTGTTGTTGTTGTTGTTGTTGTTATCCACAATGGCGACCATGGCATGCTACTAATCGTTCTATCGTCCCCCGTTCGAACGTCGTCCTTCCTCTACAGACACTCCTTCCTCTACCGACACTCCTTCGGACGATCCTTCCTCTACCGACGCCGCTTCCTCCACCACTACTGCTGGTCTATTTTGTCTTGAAGTCAGCGACTACGTGGGTAGGGGCAAGACTCTTGGCAACAACAACAACAACAACTACTACTTCCTCCTTCCTCTACCGACGGTCTTCCTCTACGGATACCACTACCGACCGACGACGACAAGAACAACAACTCGACCATGAGGATCGCAACTACTTCTTCGGCCTTCTCCAAGTGGCTGCAAAGTGTCAACAGATACCCATTCAATGAGCTGAGAGTTACAAGGCATGGATTCACTTGCAAGTATGTCATTTGTGGGTACAACAGTGATGATGATGAAAACTTCTGTTTGCCCACAACAAGCATGGAAGTGACGGTTCTTGAGGAGTTGATATTGCAAGGAGCATGCAAGCCTCTTCCTCCTGACATGACAATAATCATGGATTACATGTTTGAGTCCGGGGGTCTTCAGAAGAGTGTCGGTCCAAAATGGTACAAGCAAGTTGTCTCCACCCTTTCTGAAATGCTGTTGGGACCAGATGGCTGTGAGAGGAAGGACATCTTCATTGAGTGCATCTATTGGTTGGAGTGAAGGAAACGCACTCACTGCCGAGCTGAACGCGGTATGCACCTTCACTCAGAAACAGCAGGACACAACGATTGTGCAAGCTTGGAATGAGTACATCCATTGGTATGACTACAACAACAAAACTTTCTTTGGTAGCTTTGTTTCCATGAGTGAGAGATTTGTTCAAGATTGCTTTGAAGACTTTGACACTCTTGGAGATGGAAACAGAGCAACAACAACCAAGAAGGACCTTGAATGTAAGTTAATGGCTACATTAGAAACGAATTTGTCACATCTAATACTTCTTATCTTATTTTATGCAGAGTATCCAGTCAATCTAGATTGGCAATTGGCATCATGAGGTGGTCTTCCTCTCTGTTGGTCAACCACTGGCAGTATCTCTGACAGCAGCCTTCGGTGGAGGAGTGGCTGGAAAGGATATGGCAGTATGGTTGGAATTGCCGCATTTGCATGGCAAGTTGCATCATTTGAATTTGTTGTTGTTGCTGGTATAGAATCAAATTACCAACATAAACATTTCTAGTTTGTGGCACTGCAGGTGGTGGAGGTGGTGGTGGCGGCGTGGTGGTGGTGGCGGTGGTGGTGGTGCGGCGGTGGTGGAACCATTGCTGTTGCAGTCGGTGAATCGATTGCTGGTGGACTTGGTGCCTCGATTGCTGGTGGACTCGGTGGTGCTCCAGTGCAAGCCGCACAAAGACAACAATCATTTGGAGCATACTTCTGCCGCTGTGGTTTGAATGCAACAATGAACTCTGAAAAGAACCTCTCTCCATTATCCTGTGGCAGTGGCTCTGCAGTAGAAATGGTTCATTGAGACCAACAGCCACTGCTAGCTCATTCAGGTAAGCCAACTCTGAATGGTTCCATATGGAACACCTTCTCCATCCAGCTGGAATTGACTTCCTTTCTGTCACACTGATTCTTGACAGGAAGGCTCTCTTGTGCGAATCTTGAGGTTGTATCTTGCAGTTCCAGCCAAGTTGAGTGCATCAGCAAGGCTCCTCCTCATTCCACCATTTCCAAAGTGGGCAAACTTGTCATGGAAAGCCTCTAACTTTGACTCTCCTCTCCTTGATAGGTACTCTGGAAGATTGTGCTTGGAGTTTGGAGAAGGTTGGATTGTGTCATACATGTCTTCCAGTGCCAGGGATCAGCCAAGTGAATGCCGCTTTGTCAACACAGTTCTCTACTGCTGGCTTGGTATCAGAAGTGAACAAGGTATAGTTCTTGGCTGGATCCAGTCGCCCCTGTCCTGGCTGGCAACCATCACTGGCTGTCACCTTGTACCTGCAGAACCACTGCTGCAACCTCTGCCTCATTGTCTCTGGTGACCTCATCTGCTTCCTTAGATACTTGGAGTACCGAGCTCTGAAGACCTTGGAGGCTTGCATGTCGGAGATCTCTGCCATGGAGTAGTGCTTGCCATTGGAGGACAAGAGGCATGTTTCAATGCATGGAGGATTTCTCATAGTCATCTGGTGATACTCATACAAGCAATCCAAGAGGTCGTCAGTGCTTGAAAGTAATCAATGTGACCCTTCCTCAAAGTTGACAGGATCCTCTTCTCATAATGAAACAGGCAAGTCTTCCCTCAATACCTGGAAAGAGTAACTCCCAGTAGTCATCCTTGTGGGGCCAGGGTCCTTACATGGCAGCTGGATTGAAGTGTCTCCTCCTTGCTAGCTGCATGGCGCATGGGAGAAGTGATGGTCTTGGTGGTAGGAACGAGAACTGCTGAAGCAATCTCTCCAGTCTCAGTAGCAGCATCCCAAACAAGCAGCAGCACAAGACTCTTGCTGTAGTTCTTGATCACCTGGAAGTGTGGTCTTGACAGAAGATTCCTTTGTTGCACTTGACACTTTGGATCTCTCTTGTGTGCCTTTGGTGTCACTGATCCTCCACGGATTCCTGTTTGAAGCACAAGCAGCATCATAGATGTCACGGATGGTGTCACCAAGAGGAGGAAACTGTCTGATGTAAGTGCCATCCTTTTGAGAAAGGGATCAGGATCAGTGTCGCTTCCTTGCCAGTATGAGAAGTAAGACATCATGGCTCTAAGATACTCTCTGTTGATTGCATTGTAGATGAGGCGGCTGCATAGGTCTCCATTTCCATAGGTTAACATGATAGATCGAATACTTCTGTTGCTGTTTCGCTCCAAATGACAAGCCTTGTTAGGTAGAGCATACTTGGACTCCACTGGATAGAGCAATGAAGCATGATCTGGGATCGAGACCAGCACTTCTGCAGAGTTGGCATCGAATCTTCTGTTGCAGCTTCCACAAACCATGGACATGACTATACACCAAGAAGGAGGACCAGTGATGCCAAAGATAGGGAACAAGGTCTTGTTCTTGGACCAGTTGTGCCTCCATTCTTGAGTTGGCCAGAGCATCTTCCATCGGGACAAGGTACAGTAATTCCACATCGATTCCAGTCCACAAGGAGTAGTTTGGCCAACAATGGAGTGGTAATGTGGAGATTTGAATTGCTCCTCTGTGGATGAACTGTCATGGTGAGTCCTTCAAAATGTTGGTGGAATTGTGGATTCCTTGGCTTGATAATGGATTCTGACACAGCTTCTGCCAGTGCTAGCATTGCAGTGGTGCTCCTTTGGTCTTGTGCTGTTCCACAAAGGCAGCATCATTTACAAGAGTGGTTACCTTTCGACAAAGAGCTACTGGAGTTGTGTTGGTTGTGGATTTTTGTTGCCGGCTCTGATTTGGTTTGGCGGTGTTTGTTCTAGCAGCAAAGAAGGCATCTCCATTCTCCTGTGTTGAGTGCTTCCAGCTTCCTCTCTCTCATTAGTGGAAGAGGAGACTGAAGTGCCTTGTGAGTCTTCTGCTCTCTCTGATAGTTTCCATTGTCAGCTCATTCAAATCTCCTCTTCCTCTTGTTACTGTATTCTTAATACAGAGAACGTGGTGTGATCTTTTTGGGACTCTGAACCAAGATGTCTGCCTTACAGATACACATTCTTGAGTGGATCAAAGACTTCTGCTACCTCTCCTCCCAGCGTTGTTTGGGTCCTTCTTCTCTGGCTCTCTTGGATCTGTTGTTGTTGTTGGCAGCCAGTTGGTAGGCTCTCTTTCTGTTGCGAGTTCCTCTGTTGACTTTGGCAGCCCATTCCTCCATTGTGAGTGTAGCTCCTGCTGCTGTTGTGGCTCCATGATGCTCTCTTCTTCTGCCTGCTGCTGCTGCTGCTGCTGCTACTGGCTTTTTGGCCGAGTTAATGACTGTCGAGTGAGCGGCAGGATGTCATTGTCAATCTCGATGGAATCCTTCTTTCTGTTTTCGCGAAACACGAAAATGGCGACTAGGTAGCACAGTTTCCCTGTAATCTTTATAAACGGTACGTTAAGTATATTTGAATTTTTGCGACATACTTCCTGATGTCATAGGTTGATTAGCCAATCAGATTTCTGCCTTCTACCGCTTTCGCCCTTCCCAGCTGAACTGGAACTGCTAAAAGGCCTTGAGCTCTTGGAAGTGGACAAATCTGGATTGGCCACCAGAATGGAGTTTTTCTTGCCGATGGGCCGACTCGCAAACCTGGCTCGATTCCACACTCTCTCGATACATGGCAATAATGTGTACGGCACCATCCCCAGTGAACTGGGTTTCAAGGATGTTGGGCGTTGTGGTTTGTGGTGCAGTACAGTAGTGGTAGTCCAGCTGTGCAAGGTTATCTCTTATTCGGACATAAAGAACCAAAAAGGATTAGAAGCATTCCCCCTGCTCTTCTCCCTTCTTTGAGATTTATTGCACCCAGGCACTCAGGAACCATGACTGGTTTCTGCCAGTTACTCGAGTAGTTCTTCTTGTTGGTCACTTAGACGGTACCGGTACACACTAGCCATACCAGTCATTAACAAACCTACATGTAGCTTCTGTGGGCGATCTCTGCGTTGAGCGTATTGGCGACAAAATCGAGGCAATTTTGAGCTGGAAACATGTTTGGGTTTGTGCATTTTGCTTGCGGGCTAATCTGCCAGTATGTCTTTGAATGGGAGCTTGTATAGGGAAACCCACAACCATTTTGAACTCCACTTATATTTCTGACTTGCTGACTGGCCTTGCCGCGGTGCTGTGGGCACTTGGCAGTTTTGCGATTGGATACAATTCTGCCTGGACCAGTTCAGAGTTCAGAGCTTCACCTTATGCTTTGTCTGGCAGGGAGAGCTTCATCCATGGTTGGAAGTTGGAAACGTCAGGTTGGAGGTTGGAGGGTGTTGCGGGTTGCGGATTGTGGGGTTTGTCGCAGGTTTGCTTGCTCTTGCTGTGACAACAACTAACTTCTAAGTCTCTTACCCTTGTGCAGTTAAAGAAAGATAATTTGTTAAACAAATGAGTCTCATGACTAGGAAATGGTTTAACGATATTAAAATAGTCAAGCAGAGAAAGGAGAGGTGACATTTATTTTAGTCACAGACTCTAATTACCTACTCTAAGAAATAAATGTTTACCATCATCTTCGCCTGCGCCTGTGCACCCCTCTGAAAAGTAGCCAGTGCCAGCCAGGCACGGCATAACTTGATTTTGCTTGGTCTTCTATAACAATAGTTCTGTTGCATGAAAAGTGTGTGGGAGTCTAGTAGAGCAAGAGTTGACGATGAGGGTTGTTGTACCGGTACTGTTGCTATCAGTTCTTCATGTGTTCCTCCTATTAATAGTAGTCTGCTGTTCCTCCAAGGAAGTACATGACATTGTAAGGGTGGAGAGACACTTGATAATTCAAGGCTGTAAAACTCCTTTTTGGACCAACATGAAGAATCAGCTGGAAGAAGCCATCAACTTTTCCTCTTCTACCTGTGTTTTCTCTGAAGCAGATGAAGCCAGTGCCACTAGAGCCGTGCTGGATTTGAAGCTGGAAAATCCAGATTGGGACATTCATGTGGTGGCGTCACTCCTTACCAGGAATCACTGCGACAATCAAGACTTGTGCCGACAAGTCAATCCCGGGGACAAGTACCTCATGATGCTCATGGCGGGAGTCAAGGGGTGGTTTCTGGAGGCAGAGCCGGACTATGAAGCATTGGGTGAGTTTCATGTTGGACTTAAGTTGGACTTAAGCTGAACTTAGGCTGGACTTAGGCTGTCTGAGTATTGAAATTGGGTCCGACAACGAGCAGTCGACGATCAAGTCGCATCGAGAGTTACAATACTCTTACGCTCAGCTCCATCTCACACTTATTTTGGTATTATAGGAATCGATCGCACAGCCAGCAATATTCAATCCACAGAACTCTTTCCAGACAATGCTCATGGGGGAAATCAGGTGGCAAGAGAATTCTGCCGCATTGGAGCATCCATTGCACCTGCCAACATTGCCGTTTTATATGGACCAGAGGAAGCTGCACACTCCACCATACGAATCCAAAGTTTTACGGATGGATTGCAAGAGTATTGTGCTCACGATAACCACACCATTAAGTACTCATACCATGCCGGATGGAGTGCTCAAACCGCTGCCAAAATCATGTCACCCATTTTCTTTAGAGATGCTTCCATCGATGCTGTCATTGCAGCTAATGATGACATGGCGCTTGGTGCACTCGTAGCAGCCAGAGAAATGCAACCAGATAGGAGATTGCTCGTTGCGGGATACGATGCCAACCCCTACACGTGGCCACTCCTACAAACGGGGGCCATGTTTGCCACGGTCGATCAAATACCTCCCACTGGACTCATACACACACTCACAAATCTACTCAGTGACAAGGCCAATGGAGCCGCAGACTTTGGAGCACCCACAAACTGCTCACTCTCGCCCGACGCCACATGCACTCTAGACGATTACAACATGATCCAGGCTGCCGTATGGCAAGACCTCACCACTCAACTCAGCAGCACGGTATCCACACCTGTCAACCTAGAAGTCAAGGATCAATCGTCACTCTTGCTCCGAGAAAGACTCCAACTTTACAACAGAGCGGTACGACCACCCAATCCTGCGGGAACACCCACGCCCGTACGAGCCAGAATGGTAGAAACAAACGTACTCGAACTATACACGGGCGCCAGTTCCATCCTCGCACAAGGCGTACTCGTCATGACATGGGTCGATACCAGACTCGCATGGAGTCAAACCGTCTACCCAAATATCGAATACATCCACCTAAGTATCGACAAAATATGGAGTCCCGTCGTTACACTCAGCAATCTACTCAAATCGGGCGTCACCGTACCCATGACCGATATACAAACCACACTCTATCCCGACGGAACCGTATTGTGGAAACAAACGGTCAATACAGGTGAGCAAAAACCCAAACCAAACCAAATCTAGCTAGTCGAAACGAAAACGAATGCTCCATGGTCCATGCAGGCACTGAACGTTGTGTGTTGATGTTACTATTCCTATTCACTGGTATTCGCAGGAGAATTTCATTGCAGTACTATCGAGGATGAAATTTTGAAATTCCCCTTTGATCCGCAGAATTGTGGTATCGATTTGGTAAGATTACGAAAATCTGCTCTGATCGTTCGATCGATTCGTATTCTCGTAGCATATCCTCGTTGCTAACTACGTTCCTAACAACGCCACTCGTATTCAATCAATCAAGACATCCTATTCGGTGACAGAGGTCACGCTTGTGGCCAACGAGGACGACTTGGAAATCGTGGTGTCGAACAACGATTGGTTTCAGGGACCTTCCGACGTTTCCGTTGTCAAAGGAGATGGATACGAGACAATCAAATATCGGGTTGACATGGATCGGGATCCATTGTTCACAGTCCTCAGCATCATTGTCCCATCCTTTCTACTCAACACGATCTCTTTTGCCCAGCATTGGATTCCAACTCGAACGGGCTCCATCAATCTCGATAGGGGAGGCATGGCTATTACGACAATCTTGGCCGCTCTGGCCCTTCGGGATACCATGGTGGCAGAAGTTGGCAATGCGTTCACCCTCCTGGATTTATTCTTGCTCGTATCTTTGGTCTTTCAATTTATGGGATTCTTAATCACAACCTACGAGTCCAGTTATGGCCGAATCAAAACAGCAAAGAACGACAACGAGTTGGGGTGGGGCGATAGGTAAGGCAAAGGGAGGCAAACGGCAGTTTAAAAAGCCCAGATATCCGTGCACAACGAAGGAAACTTCTATTCTCATTCTCTGGTTGATCATTCGTCCCTTCACCACTCTCTCACATATATTTCTCCTTGCTTTCTCCAACAGACTTGGGAAAGTGGTCACTCCAATTGTATTTGGCCTGTTCTGCTTTTCCCTGTCCATCTACGTAAGTAGCGATACGGGTTGCAGCAGTACCTTTCATTGGATTGACGTGTTTCTTACTAAGATGTTCATTACTGCTCATCCAGTGGGGAGACGGGCTGTGGATTCTCTCATACCTGGGCGCGATACTCGTTGTGCTTTCGGGTTACCTTGGACGAAGAGATCGAGAGCTTTTCAAACAAAAAATGGCACAGAGATATGAGAAATCGAAACTCAGCCGTCAGTCTCGACGGAAGGCTCTGCTACTGGCACGAAGTTATTACAGCAGCGACGAGGATGAACACAGCAGCTCCACAGATGGTGGTGTTTATCTAAAAAATCTAGAAGAATTCAACAGGCGCTTCGCGAAAGGAGAGCGTTTGCAAACTGAGGACGAAAGTACTGTGGCCCCGGACCCTCAAGATTCATATTCCAGGAGAGCCACCCTCTTTCGTAATGAAATGTCCACGAGAGAGAACTCTGACAGAGCCCGGTTGCGACCAACCCTACGCAAGTATCAATCCACCTACTTTGGAGATTCCAACACCGGCTCCGAATTCGAAGTACCCGTGGAGCCGCTGAAAAGAACAGTTACGGGTCCGATGCGAACAAGCTCTTTCCGTTCTGATGATACCAATGAAGACTCTTTCAGGAGCAGAATGCCCCCGCGTCCACGTTTCCGAAAGTATCAATCTACCTTCTTTGGAAACTCTGGTGATCTTGGAATGGACACAGACCAGTCAGTTAGGAGAGCCTTGACTGACCCAATGGCAAACCCAATGGACATATCAACAACAAGCGATGTAGAAGTGGCCGTGGCCCCGCTGAAGCGATCAATTACCAACCCTCTGAAGAGTGCCCTAAAAAGGTCGTCCACGTCCACTCTGACCACGCGCTTCTCCATGACGGACAGCAGTTACAAAAGTGAAGTGTCCAATGGGGTGGGTCGAGCCTCAAACCTCATGGGCGGAAGCGACCACAATGACGGAAGGAGAAGGGTAGTGGATGGAGGTGATTCGGGAGTAGAACGAAGCCCTTTCCTGGCCCGCGCCTCAAAGGGGAGCCGTTACTCCAGGAGCAGGCTGATAAGTGAGCAAAACGACTCAAGGAGTAAACTGGCGAGTGAGGCAAATAGCGACAATGGGCAACGAAAGCCGAGCCGCTTCTCGAGAGGAAAGCAACTTGGTGAAAAGAACGTTGATGTGGAACGACGCCCTTTCCTAGGTCGTGTTTCGAGAAGAAAGCTTGACGACAGTGAGACGTCCAACACCGAACAACGAATCCCAGAGTTGGAAATTAGACCCCAAGAAGATGAACACGAAGCTGCCTTGATAATCCAAAGAGCGTTTCGAGCATATCGAGAACACCCAAGCCGCAGGGCATCTAAAACGCTCACACTCAGTCTGATTTCTGGGATATATGATGCATCTCTCTCCTTGAACTGAAGGCCTATCGATGCAACCAGTGGAGGAAGACCGGAAGCAACAACTGTTGCTATTTATGAAAACGTGTCCTGATTGGACCAATCGCATACGCAACAACCATACTTCCAATTCACAGCAACGACATCGAATTTATCACAACAGCGAAGATGCCCAAATGGAAGACGGCATGATACATGTATGATACATGTAGAAGCGAAGCGCTGTACAGTGTTCTGATCAACCACTCTTCAGATGGCTCCCGTGTGCCACGTAGTCATGTCCCGGATTGCCCTGGCTTCTCTGCTGCGGTGCTCCGACTTTCCGTCGGATCTATCGTGACAATCCGACGGACATGTGCTCCAACCTACACTGAGGATCTGACAGCTGCGATGATTTGCTGTGGCTTGGGTCAGGATCGAGGCTGACCGTATGCACTGATGACCACCACAAGAGAACAGATATCCCACCTTTTGTGTTGCTTCTCGCCAGGTATACTCAGACTAACACTAACTCCATTGAAGCTGGCTTCCTTATGCAGTCTGTCGTCAAAAACTGGGAGAGCACGAGAACTCACCTGGGCTCCTTGAAGGCGATGCCAATCCATTGTTGCTTGTCGAAGTCAAGTCGCTTGTCTTGGATTACTCTTTCCAGTATGGCAGTGTCATTGCCGGCGCATTCGCATACCGGTACTAGTACTACGTAAGTCAGATAGTAGCTGACAAGTGTTTTGTCAATGCGAGCATTGGAACTGGAAAGATGTCCTTGGGAAAGTCCGTTTGCATCTTTTGAAAAACCACATTTAGACCAGCCTGTCGGCTCAAATTCAACCAATACGGCAATGATCGACAGCCTGAGGCATCATCATTGTCCACCACAAAGGTTGCAACGGAAGTGCTAGAGTTCGTGCTCAGAGTAAGACTTTACTTAGCCAGTCCCTCCTTGCGCTCATATCAGTTGGGGATCAGTTGGTGGGATGGTGCTACATGTAGAATGGGGTATCTTGTGAAGAGGCCCATGGTAATTTTCCTGTTGGCTGCTCAGAGCAATGAGAGGAGACTGACTGGGTTGGCTCCTACTGGTGGCTTGCAGTGACAGCACCCGCATCTGCCGTCCAAGTCAAGAGCATGACACATTCAATGCCAACAATTAACGCATGACTTGTTTACACAGCCCACACTGGCTTCAATTGTTCGAAAGGCAGTGCACGTACGTTCAAACCTGCGACCAACAATGCATGGCCGTTGGACGATCGATCCAAAGAGCACCTCAATCCAATCGACGGAAGAAGAACTTAAAAGGAAAGACCAAAGCCACTGATCTAATCGATCAACAGCGCAAAGCCATTGGTAGAGCCCTACCATTGCTAAGTGGTACCAGTAAGTGGAGAGCAAGCGGCTGACTCGACTCTACTTTGAAGGTGTCTCCCATATAGACGACCTGAAAACTGAAACTCACTTTCCCGTGCGTGTTTTTTCGGTTCTTCTCGAGAAAAGTTTAGTAGAGAAATCGTGTAGGAACTACTGCATAGAGAAGAAGAAAGAAAAGAGGTGACCATGGTGGAGCCAACTCATGTCAATGCTGGATTATCGGAGCCTCTTTTGTCGACCAATGACGTTGAGATTCCGAACACACTGCAAAACGGGACTACCCCGCAGAGATCGACCAATGCTACTGCTGCGAACTCTTCTACTGGTACCAACGGAACGGTCTCTCCGCCTTGGAGCAGTCGCTCTCTACTGAGCTTGGACCTTTTGTCAGTGGAAGACAAGGATATCGTGATTCGATCTTGCTTTCCCATGCCCTGTGGGAGTCGAAGGCGACGAAGACGACGGTCCTCGCAGGTGGATGATACGAATGATACTAGTACGAGAAGAGACGACCGTCAGGTGCTCCGCCTCAACCACAATGTCTTTTGGAATTTCGTTCTCATGATCACTTACGGAATTAGTGAAGGATTGTGGGGAGGAGCCGTCTTTGCCGCATATTGCAAGCAACTATACAAGGGCAGAAATGCCCCACTCGGAATTATCGAAGCCGTGTACAGCATTGCCGAACTTGTATTTGCAGTGCCTATTGGGTATCTGGCAGATACACACGGAAAAGCAAAAATCATTCGAGCAGGAGCCGCACTCTTTCTCGTCACATCCATATTCCATGCAGTCACGACCTACTGGATTGACCATTCGTCTTCCAACTCATCCCACACCACTACTGTGCTACTTGTCATTATCATGTCGCTTTGGGGAATTGGAGCCGGAATTGTCGATGGGCCCTGTGAAGCTCTCTTTGCCGATTCCACGCCACCCGGACGGAGGACCAAGTACTACACGTACCTCGAAATCATTAACCTGCTGGCAACAGTTCTGGGACCTCTCCTATCCCTCATCATTTTTCATTCGGTCTCAAGCAACAGTAACCACCAACACAACAGCAACAACAACACGACGCAATTTGGCATTGATATGAATACAGTACATGCAATTGATGCACTAGATCCAGATGAGGAGGAAGGCCAAAATTGGAACATGAGGGCCATTGTCATCATTATATACGTTGGTCTAGCCATGGAGGCCTGCAACTCCATCATCATGATGTTCTTTGATGATGACAAGGCACTCGTAGAACAATCAATCACAAACACAAACACAAACAACAACAATCAGGAAGAAAGCAGTGGCAGTAGCAGCAGCAGCGAGGAAAGTCAAAGCGAAAGCGAAAGTGAGAGCAGTAGTAGTGGCGTGGCTGAAGACGAAGCAGAAGAAGTCCAAAACGAGGTTGATGTTCCAGCAACACCAGCTACACCGTCACCACCAACTACCCAACCAGAATCTCTCACAATGCGAGAACAATACCAGTGGACCATTCCCTACATTCTACTCATTTCCGAGGTCGTGTCAGCGGGGGCCATGGGACTCTCCGATGCATACTTCCCGCTTTTCCTCAAAGACGATTGTGGGCTGTCACCCACGCAAGTTCAGATTCTCTACGCCATCGAACCACTGTTTATTGCGGCCATGACATGGTGGGCAGAACGCATTGCCAGAAAACTTGGAAGAATACAAACCATTGTTTTGCTCAGCACCTGTTCCGTCTCGGTGTTTGCAATCATCCCCATTTTCAATGTACGAAGCAACAGATTTGGAATACTCATGATTCTGCATATATTGAGCAGCTCCTTTGGAGACTCCATTCATCCATTGGAGGAAGCACTCTTGGCAGATTCCTTGCCACGAAATCAGCGTGCACGGTGGATGTCTCTCAATGGATCTCTGTCCGGATTGCATCAATCGGCCACTGCCATTATTGGAGGATACCTCTCCGATTACTGGGGATATCGTGGCACATTTTTGGCAACCTGTGTCGGCGAAATCATGGGATTGGCTATCTTTGCATTGTTACTCCTGCTGCAGCCACCAAGACGACCACGACAGACCAGCAGAATTTCAAATACTGCGACATCCGGTCCAGTTACATCAGCTGCAAACGATGCGCAAGAACGGCAACCTCTTCTCGTGGAAAGGCAGCACAACTGCAACTAGGCAGCAAATGACGAAGAGACGCGACCACAGGATGCAGCCTAAAAGGGGAGGGCCTGGGATACACTTGATTGTGAATCGACAATGCGTCCTTCTTTCTACTATTGTTTTTCTCGCATCCAACAGATTACTCAAACTTGATGGGGGCAGCTCAGAGAACAGAACATGATCATGACACGTTCTATCCGCATCGAACCTACTGCCCAAACCCTACGGTAGCCAGCAGAAGCCACGAGACCCAAACGAACACAGTGAAAGAAGACCTGACCCAACTGGACGAAAGTGGAAGGAATGCACCGAATGAAAACTGGATTGTAACCAACATGTCCCCCCCCCCCCACAAGTAATAGCACCTCTGCAAATGACTCGACTTGACTCCATCACTTAAAACCTTGTGGCCCATCTAATCCCCTCCCATGTGAGCCATCATCCAAATCTAGCAGCTAGCTAGTTAAAAGTCACAGACCCTAGCACATTCTAGCAATCAGAGAGGCAACAACCCTGGTTGAGTTTCGATTCTTGAGGTTTCAATTCTTGATCTTGGGTAGTTTGGAATGCATGCCTTCAGCTCAAACAAAAATGGAACGGTGCAAGAACGGGGCACAAGAACGAAGGATGCGACCACGCACGCCATGTTTAAGTCAACGAACCGGCAAAGAGACAACGAAACCAAAAGAATCAGGAGTAAAAAGCCATTTGCTGGGCAGAAGACAGGAAGAAAGAAGAAAGGAATACTATACCGTATCATCCTCATTCAAGGGTAGCTATAGGTAGCTTGAGGAGAAAGCCAGCAATTCCCTACTCTAAAACCCCCCATAAAAACAAACTGAACCGTGTTGAGTAAGAGTTCAGCAAAAAGGTTGATTGCACACAACATGCATGCAATGGTGGCAGGTATACTGGTACATTGCACGTGATTTGGCTGGGTTTCTTTGTCATGACACGTACGGGGCCTGTGAATAAGCCAGTAGACTCGCTAATAGATCTTTTGCATCGTGAAAATCTTTCTTGTGTGTTTCCAGATTCACGACCCGCGACTCGACTCCTGTCGTGTGTTCCTGGCTGTCTTGGTTTTGATGTTTTGATATGCATTTGCGAGTGATAGTCGAGCTCAGAGCTCACTCCAGGGGGGTGGAGAAATCCAGTGTCATCCAAGGTAAACCATGACCAAGACAGTGGTAGACAGTGGTAAACAGTGGCACTGTCAACCACTACCTTTTTTGACAGTGGTAAAGAGTGGTAAACAGTGCCAAAACAGTTGTAAAGATAATGGTAAACAGTGGTAAGACACTGGTATGCCATGTTGAAAGACACCACTGTTTCGCGAAACAGTGGTTGACAGTGGTTGACAGTGGTTGGTAGTTATCCCATGACTGAGAGCAGTGGTGGGCATGGATTGGCATTGATTTTCTCCATCCCCCAGTCAACCAGAAGGAGCTTGGGTAGCTTGTCTGCGGATGAGTTTCCTTGTGGCTAGGACTGTCACACACTCCACGCAACCACTTCCGTACAGCCGAGCGTCGCAACGACTCGACTCATCGCTCATCGCTATAGGCCACAAGACTGGAGTTGCGGGAATACGTGTATTAACAGTTTGCCAGGTTCTCAGTGTTTTGTTTTGGAAGAATGACTGAAAATAGTAGAATGACACAATCCGGAAGAATGACACAATCTGGAAGAATGACACAATCTGGAAGGCTATACGTGAAAACGCGTAGGAATAAGTACCAGATGACGTAATCTGGAAGAATGACATAATCTGGAAGAATAACACAATCTGGAAGCATGACTCAAAGTGGAAGATTAGCTCTAACTAGCAGTTTGACCCAAACAATGTGCAGGGAAAGCCCATTCCCCGCAACTCCACTCGCGAGGCCGTGATCCTATCCTGCATCCGCCACTCTGCTGTCTGGGTTCCTTCTCACTTTTTCATTCTACCGAAACGGTCTCATGTCTAAACCAATGTCACAACAACAACTCGTCAGGTTCCAGGCAGCCTATCCCTTCCGTGGGGACGCCAGTACCTCCCAGCTGAGCTTCGACGCAGGCGACATCATCTGCGTCGACACCGCCAAGCAATCGGACGGCTGGGTTTGGGGCGCCCACACCGTAGGCAAGAGGAGGGGGTGGTGCCCTCAATCCTATCTGGTTTTGCACCAACAACCAGAACCTCCCGTAGCTTATGCATTCCCTGTTGCCGACGACCCTGCCGTCTCGGCGTACAAGTGGGACTACAACGCAGATGACAACATCAATGACGGGTTTTCGGGCCCAATGATGGGTGGATCGGCCGGAGATTCTTGGGCATCGCAAGATTCGCCCCCAGAACAGACCAAGCCAGTTTCGAGTGGCTTATCCGCCTTTGGTTCGGGCATTCGAAATGCGGGTAGAAGTGCTGTCCATGGCGTCGCCGCAGGAACGAAAAAGGCAGGAGAATTCGCCAAGAGTTCTGCCCAGGAAACCAAATATCGGGTGCAGGAGATGAGGCAACAACAACGCGCTTCTCACCAAAATCATCAGCAACCCACAAAAGGCCAGGACATTGGAAATCATGCTGCTCGTGGCGCCGTGGTGCACGGTGCCGCTGGGATGGTATTTGGCGGAGTCAATGGCATGAAGAGAGGCATCGCGCGAGGAGGAGTCCTCGGCGGCGCTCATGGTGCGGTCAAAGGTTGGAGGCCTTTTGGATAACTATACTAGTAACAATAAATAAAAACTAACTGTTCTACCTGCAATGACACTTTGTACGCTGGTGGCTGGGTTTGGGTGCTCGTGCTCTTTCGCCGTGATAGACAGACCATAGCCGAGCGAGCACAAGCACTAATCCAAAGCAACAGAACCAAAACCCAAAACCTGTACAGTAGGAAGAACAGAGCCAGAGCCATCGTACGGTATTGTAATGTTGGTCACTAAATCTGAAACATTTATTTGCTGCTAAACAGATCCACCAAAGATGGATCAGCAAAAGGGGGAGTCTACACCATTCCCAACCCAGCCCAAAAAGTGCGCCAGCGAAGAGTGGGTGTCAGTGCTCATAGCGCGCGATCCCCCGTTCACGACATTTCATATGGCATCCGACATGTGCACACAACCCAAAGGGGGAAGAAAAAGAAAAACCTGCACACTTCATCCACACCATTGCAATTCCCACAAGAACCACCAAAAGAGCCAGCATCTGTTCCTTGCGATAGAACTGTTTCCCATCACGGTTGAGTTCCACCTGTTTCACATCATTGTACGAAAGGCAGAGCGCAGGATTGCTCCGCATCAACACAAAGTGACAGTCCCGGTCATTTCGAAAGAGGCCCAGAGCATGAGTCCAAAGATGGTGATTGTTGTGGTCATGCTCTAGCTCGGAGAGGAGGCCACCGATGATACGGGCTCCATCGCAGGGTTTTGGATTGAGAAAAATCCAATCAAACCAGGTGAGATTGGATTTTGGATCCTCAAACATGAAATCACACTTGGTGAGGCAGCGGTTGTGCTTGATTGCATGCCTCAGCAAGGATTTTCATGGCTGTCTCTCCAAATTTTTTGTAAGTTTTGAGGACTCTTGATAAATGTCAGTGTGAATTCTTTCATTGTCTGGTTGACTTTAATTAATGCCATCTGCAATATCAGAGAACATGTTGTGGACTTTGTGGACAGTCTGTTCGTCCTGAATGTCGTTGGAGAATTGGTGAGCACGAATAGTGATTTTGGCTCCTTGGCAAAAGAGGGGTGCAGTGATCCATGACAAGATGGAGCTCCTCAAGAGTGCTCGGGACCCGAGCCAATGATCCGAACAATGGTCCGAAAAGATCAGCAGGCATTTCACATCAATAGATCATCAGTTTCTTGATGTGCTTGGCCTGCAAGCAGTCTGTGATTGTTTGGTGTTCCACATTTGGGAAAGCTGGGAGCACCGTGTTGGTGACCATTTGGATGAAGGTAGAAAAATCTTCCCGCAAGAGCAAACTCAATGTGCTTGCAGGTGCATGTAGTAGAAGAATTGGTTAGCTGGAGCAATGTCTGCTTGGCTTCGTCCTCATTGAGACAATACAAGGTTGGCAAATAATGGATCTTTCCAATGGAAGACGAGGACAAACAAATTCAATTCTCACCGTGGACAAATCACCCTCTAAACCTTTGGAAGCAGATTGGATCTTGTTTGGAAAGATCCGATGCATGACTGATGACATCATCAATCCTCAGATGACATCATAAGCATGAGATGCACCCATAGCTGTCTATAGCTAGAGCTATTAGACCTATCTTACGGCATCGGTTCCGTCCATGGAGGAGTCCCTTCCCATGGACCCATACCGGTACGGCACCGATAGTCCCTTCTAACCCATACAGTAGTAACCTCTTTGTCGTCCTTTGAAGGCCATGATCGATCGAATGTGTAATGTGTACTAGTAATGTGTACCTTTTGCAAACCCAACTGATGTTTTGGTCCTAATGACTAAAACACGTTTTATTCCGATTTACTAAATCACGTTTTATTCCGATTTACTAAAACTTGTTTTAACCTTAATGACTATTACGCGTTTTATTCCCAATTACGAAAACATGATTTAGTCCAGATGACCAAAACACAGAAACAGGTCAGAAAGACTTGAAAATTTGGCTTGGCTCCTCTTTCTTTCTGTCAAAGTTTCGCTTACCTTGTTTCTTTCTGAGACCAAAACATGTTTTTTCAGCAGCACACACAACACGCTTCGAGGCAACATCAACAAACAAAACAACTCAATCAAACCTATCCAGCAGTCCTCGAGACAAGATCGCTTACCAAGGAAAAGAGAACGCAAACAGCAAAGCCGCTGATCTGTACAAGGACAACAGTCATGTTGTCCATATCTCTGCTCGAACACCGCACAAGTATTGGGGTTTGCTATTTCCAATAAACAATATCGGTGATAGAAGGAAGCGTTGCTGTGGTTCAGGAACTGGGTGTACTTCGTCTCTTGTCTCTCGCCATTGTCAACAGCACCACGTTCGGGCATGGGTTCTTCGGGAGGATAAAGCTGAGGTGCTGGCACATCATCAAAGTACCATTTGAATGGGATCAATTGATCTCCGATCATGTAGCAATGAGTGGCATAGGATGCACCAATAACATTCTTCCTTTTCTTTTCAAGAATGGTAGCCTTCTGACTGGCGGACTTCTCACTGGACTTTGCCTGTGGAGACTTGTTCTGCTTGCCACGACTACCCTTGCCCTTCTTTGAAGTAGACATAATGTCAATAGGCAGTCAGTCTAATGAACAGGAAGAGAAAAGAGAAAGAGTATGAGTCAACAATGAGGATCAGGAGACTCAAGAAATATTCCTCAACATTAAGATAATCACAGGCATCAATGTTTTGGTAGGGACGACTAAAACAAGATTTGGTCAGCACGACGAAAACATGTTTTAACCCACACGATGAAAACATGTTTTAACCCACACGACGAAAACATGTTTTATTCCACACGATGAAAACATGTTTTAGCCCACACGACGAAAACATGTTTCAACCCACACGACGAAAACATGTTTTAACCAACACGACGAAAACATGATTTGGTCGGTACGACGAAAACATGATTTGGTCGGTACGACGAAAACGTGTCACAAACTGCACCGGGCACTTACAGGCTTGTTCCTTGTGTTTGGGCTCTTTCCAGCTAGAGATCTGTGCTGGAGTAGTAGTAGTGATGGTAAGGAGACTCTCTGTGTGTCTTCTTGGGCTGTGGGGAGTGCAGAGGGGGGATAGATGTGGAGATTTGGCTGTGGATGGAGTGGGAGGTTGTTCTTGTTGTGGATGTGGGTTGATTTGTGGAGTGAATCCAAATCCAAATGAAATTATGACCATTTCGCTGGCATAACGCACGTGAACGAGCGCCGAATTGTTTTCGCCTTACGGACTAAAACATGTTTCGGTCTTTAGGTTTAAAACAGGTTTTAGACTTGTTGACTAAAACATGATTTGGGAAGGATGGTCAATGTTAGTTTTAGTCAAGGCGACGAAAACATGTTTTAGTCAGGTGGACGAAAACAGAAAGTTACTTAGGCGAGAGCGGGGTGAGTTACTCTGTGATATAATCCTGACTTTGGTTGAGTGAGTGTGGCTCCGGTCGCCTCGTGAAATCGTACACTACTGTACCAGTTTGGGTTTTAAGTTGAAGACAAGCCTGAGCAACTCCAGCCAGCCTGAACAAAATCAGTCGACAGGAGGAGGTGCGGCATCTCGAGGAATCCTGTTACAGTCCAATCAACTGAACTCTCTTTTGCGAAACCAAGGCTCCGGGTATCTCCAGCCCAAAGGCAATGGCAACAGGAGCCAAGACGACAATACACGAGAGATCTCGAGTGGATCCTACTATGGATTCATCCATCCGTTGGCATTTCCTAGAGTTTGGTTGATGATTCGATTCATTCCTGTGTTGGAATGACTGAGCAATGGTGGTGCCGGGGACCGTTTTGAAGCGACGAAACCAAAACCTATACAGTACATGACATTAGGGATAGCAGAGCCATTGTATCAATACGTGTCACTAAAATATAAAACATTATTGTTGCTAAACAGATCCAACCAAGTATCCAAGGATGGATCAGCAAAACGTCGCGCCTTGGTAGCCCATTACCATCAACGCCTTCCCCAAAAGTGGGTGTCGGTGCTTCGATTCCAGTTTCCCAAAATATGAATCGAATCCAATCGCACCGGCCACACAACAAGAACAAAGTGGAGGAACCAAAAGAAGATCAAATAGCATCCGCCATCAAGAACCACCAAAAGAGTGAGCATCGGTTCATGGTGATGCTCACTGATGAACCATGATCGGAGCTGCTCACTCCCGTCCGAGCGAAGCCTGAGTGGTTCGAACGGGATCCAAGGTAAATATGAAACAGATAAACACCGACAAGAGCAAAACCAAGATTTCAAAAGCGCCCCTGAGCATCTTCCACATAATCCCAACCAAACGAGTGAGGAGTGTCTGTCGTCCCAAGCGATGTTCCACATCACTGTTCAAAGTCTGATCATTCTCAGTACCGGTACTGAACTCAGAGATGGTTAGTGACGACGACTCTGGCCAAGACGGATGACGGACAGACGAGAGTCCCCAATCTGATTCATCCAGCCAGTGCTCTTCCACGAGGATCACCAACCTTGAGTCGCAGAGCCCATTGTTTTGTTTGTCTTGATCCACCTCTCTTCTATCGGTGTAACAAGACTGCTCTTTGGTTGCTTCCATCAGTGTAATTGCCTTGATAGCTAATAGACACCATCATTAGTAGCTGTCTACCATCTACATCAATCCCACTGCCGTCGCTGTGTTTCTTCTCCTCGGCCCTTTTCTTTTTCTCTCCCATCAATCCAGCGAGCAAAGAAGTACATCCCGTCATTGGGATCAATCCAACCGAACCCACCCCTGGGAAAAACTCCAGTGTACCACTCTCCCATTAACTCCACTCAATCTATTTGCAATCTCCGTGGAATTTTTCCTTGTAGTGGCAGCGATCACTACTTCCACAACCGACCAATCCATTAGCGACCAATCAATTTCTCGAGTACCGTCACTACTACGTCATTGGCAGCATTTCAACCCCAAATGGGACCATAATTCAGAATCCTTCCCACTTCCACGATAACCTGTCTCTACTACTACTACCGTGACAGCCAATTTCTACACAACCAGTAGTCAATAAATTTCTATTTCCTCGGGAGGTACTACCAGCATCGATTGTCAGCACTCCAACTCCACCCCGGCACTCCCTTCTTCAGTGTCAATTTCCCAATACCATCAAAATCCCTTTCTTCTGGTCACTACTGTACTACTATAATGGAAAATCCCCGGCCCGGCACACATACTATCGTATCCCGTCTTGTCACAGTCAAAAACTACAAATCGACCACTCTCTTCCGAAAACATCATCCATTTTCCAATGCATCTGATTGCTTTCTACCACTACTACCAGGACGCGATCTCGGTGTACAGAATTAGACCGTCCTCAAATTCAAATTCCTCAAGAAGTAATACCGGTACCACCGTCATTGGCAGCACTCCAACTCCAAATCGTCACTCCCTTCTGGGGCGGTCATTCCATATCAATTCTATGAAAAAAACAAATTCCTTCTACCGCCCACTCCTCCCATGACGGCAAATCCCAGCCATAATTCCCAATGCTATCAAATCTTTTCTACTATTACTACTGTGACGGCAAAATTTGCACAATCAGCTGTTCACTTCTCATTCCTTGGGACCCACTATCGTTGGGACCCACTATCGTCTTTGGCCACAATCAAACTCCAAATCGACCACTCTCCCTAGGACCATCATACAGCATCGTTCTCAATGCCATCACGTCGTTCTATCCTCCAATCATCCATGCTCTCAACCCCTCCAGCCAATTATTCATCCAGTCTTTCGATCACCCAGTCATTTAGCGATTGACTGAGCCATTCATTCATCCTGCCATTTCAACACAACTTAGGCACTCCATAATTCCATCAATTGGCACATAAATTTTGAGAGCCATCCATCACTCATTCATCAGATCATCAACCAATACATCACACATAAGCAAGCCCACAAGCACTTCAATCCGTCAACTCATTATTTCATCTATCAGTTCACACATCAGTCCACATATCACCCCATCATCCACCAACAAGCCTATCCATCAGCCATCACTCTAATATGCATCATTCCTTCTGGAAATCAGCCCATAGATTCTCCCAGCAATCTATCCATCAGCCCAGTAGCATATTCATCAGTCTCTTTGGATCCCAGCCTCTCCAGCCTTCTAGCAATACATCCAACCAGCAATCCAGCAGTTCATTAGCCCATCTTTCAATCCATTATCCCATCAGCCCATCAGTCCATTTGCTTAGCCATCAATCCACTCTGCACCAGCCAGCAGCCCATCCATCCTCTCCGCACCCACCCATCATTTATGTTGCATCAGCCCATCAACCAACAACCAGCAGTCCATCATCATCCCATCCATCCATCCACCCATCCGTTAGGTTACCTATCACCACATACATCCTTCCATCAATCTCCACACCCACATAGCAATTCATGAGCCCATTAATCAGTCTGCCTATCAATCCATCAACTCATCAGCCCATTTATCAGCCAACACATCAGTCCCCCCATCCATCAGTCACTCAATAAGCCCATTCCTTTACAAACCCATCAATTCACTATCCATCAGTCCATCTGACATTAGCCCATCCATCCTCCCACCTATTGTTCCCTTAGTCCAGCAGCTTATCCATCAGTGCATTCTTTTTGATGCCAGCCTTTTCATTCTTCCAGCCATCTAGGCATCCAGCAATCCTTTATTCCCTCATTTTATGGATCCAACAGTCCATCAGCCCATCCTTCAGCCCCTACATCCTTTCCACAACCTATCTATCATTCACTGCATCAGCCAATCAATCAAGCAGTCATCCGTCAGTCAATCCATCAGCCCATTCTTCAGCTCATCCATCAATTAATTATTCCATCAGACTACCTTCCTTCCATCAGACTACCAATCAGTTATCAGTCCATCCACCATTCAATCCATGTATCTACCAGTGTAGACATCAATCCATCCGTCCAACAATCAGTTCATCCTACATCACTCCAACAGCCTAGCAACCCAGCAGTCCATTCATCAGACCATCCACTACTTCATTATCCCATCACCAGCCTATTAATCCATCAGTGGCAACAAAGATCCCCATCCAGCAGTCCATCCACCAATCCCTCCACCAATCGACCCATCAGTTATCAGTTCATCCATCAATACATCCGTCATTCAATCCATGCATATCCCAGTGTGGGCACGATCCATCAGTCAGTCCAACCATCCGTATTGCCAGTTCAGTCTATATACAGTCCCTCTATGCTTCACTCCAACAGCCAATGAATGCATCAGTTCATACATCACGTTCATCCATTATTCATCCATGCTTCAATCCAACAATCTATTCAACAATCCACTTCCTAGTCTATCTTTCCATCCATCCATCCAATCACTCTGGGGCAACCATGCCATTCAATCATCATTGCTCATTCCCCTGCCACTTACTCCTGGCCACCAGTTAGGATCTCGCTATATGGAGCCATTATGCAACCAACACATCAGTTACCACTGTCATCTCCTTTGATGTGCTCATTCATCAATCTATTCATGCCAGCAAGCCTCTATCATCATTGGGTCCGTTTTGGGCATCATCTCCATCCAACCATGTTTGTCAATTAGCTGCCAATTTCTAATTCCCTAGGAGGTCGTCTTAGCCACCGTCATTGGCAGCACTCCAATTCCAACAACTCCAATTCCACTTTGTCACTCCTTCTGGAACCATCATCCAACATCAATCTTATATGAAAACCAAAATCGCATCTACGAAGTCGACTACTTTGGTAATGGCAAAACTCCAACAATCATCTCCAATGCAATCAAATCCTTTGGATCCCCACTGGCTGTGCAGGGCCCCCTTCCTAGGCCCATTTCCAAACCATCTGTTTGGAGCAGCCTACTGTGCAGGGTCCCCTCTCTGAGCCCATTTCCAAGCACAGTTGGATCCTGGTTGGGGTCCCCTTTCTGGGCCTATCATTGCTGGCTTCGGAGCCCCATCTTTGGGCCAAAAATTCCAACTCGACTGTGTGGGGTCCCATCTCTGGATCCCTTTCGGGCACAGTCAATACAGGTCGGGACCCCATCTCTGGGTCCCTTTCAGGACCACAAATTCGGAGCCCCATCTTTGGGCCAAAAAATTCCAACTCGACTGTGTGGGTCCCATCTCTGGATCCCTTTCGGCACAGCCGATACAGGTCGGGACCCCATCTCTGGTCCCTTTCAGGACCACAAATTCGGAGCTCCATCTTTGGGCCAAAAAATTCCAACTCGCCTGCGCGGGGTCCCATCTCTGGATCCTTTTCGAGCACAGCCGATACAGGTGTGCGTGGTCCCCTTTTCTGGGCCCTTTCTGGCACAGGAACTGCCTCCCCATGTTGGACCCCCTTTTGGATCATTTGTCTATCCCATCCTAATTGAGCCTTCTGAGTTTCTTCAGATTGCCATGAAGCACAGGGATTGACTCTGCTGATTCATTGGATCTTGTTGGCTGAGTTTATCTTCTTGATTTCTTATTTTATACTTTCTTCATGTACTGCCACTAACTGTCTTTTTTGGTTGCATCTTTGCATTCTCAAGGCAGTCCGCCACCAAGTTTCCCTTAGGGACACTATCCATGGCTATCAGTTAAGTGTTGCACTGACTCTATCCAAGCAAGCCTCTTCCATTCCCCCCCTTTGTCTGTCTCTTTGCTGCTTTTTTCTTTCTCCTCGCTTCTCTGGGCTCGGCTTGAACCACCTCTGTTTTTTCTTTGTGTGGTGGCCCATGCCTGGGTGGTGGTCAGGAGAGTCCATTCCCAGACTCAATCACGAGTCTGTGTCATGTCTCTCCTGGGGCTCTGTTCTGCTCAGCTCAAGCGTTGGTGGCTCTCCCCTCAGTCCCGCGAGACTGAGAGACAGCCAACAACCAACCAGCTTTGCCCCAGACACATGCGTTCACACTTCCGACCGAAGAAGGTAGGAGTCCGTCGCCGAAGGGAATCGCGAAGCGATTCTCTTGGCCAAGACGGATGACGGAAGACGAGAGTCCCCAATCTATTCATCCAGCCAGTGCTCTTCACGAGGATCACCAACCTTGAGTGCAGAGCCCATTGTTTGTTTGTCTTGATCCACCTCTCTTCTATCGGTGTAACAAGACTGCTCTTTGGTTGCCCCGCCCGCCCGCTCCGAGGTGGTCAGGAGAGTCCATTCCCAGACTCAATCACGAGTCTGTGTCATGTCTCTCCTGGGGCTCTGTTCTGCTCAGCTCAAGCGTTGGTGGCTCTCCCCTCAGTCCCGCGAGACTGAGAGACAGCCAACAACCAACCAGCTTTGCCCCAGACACATGCGTTCACACTTCCGACCGAAGAAGGTAGGAGTCCGTCGCCCGAAGGGAATCGCGAAGCGATTCGAAATGAAAAAGGGGAACAAAAAAGACACGTCCAGCCGTAACGATGAGTGACAGTCTTACCTCTCATTCAAAGACCCGATTTGACGGAGCACGGGATTGGCCATTGGCAGTGCTTCCATGTCCTGATCACGGAACTGATCCACATCAGAGGTCAAAGTCTGACCATTCTGGGTACTGAACTCGCAAATGGTCAGAGACGAGACAAGCCAAGACAAACAAGACATGTCGAGGATGAGTCTTACCGTTCATTCTGAGACCCAGTTTGGCACAGACATGCAGGATTTATCTGCAGTAACGCGAAACTACAGTCCAGGTCATCCAGAAAAAGGCCCAGAGCATGGGCCCAGAGATGGGCATTGTTGCATTCTTCACGCTGTAGCACGCCGAGGAGGCCATTCTGGTTGAGCTTGGTGTACATTTCAATCAGGCGGGCTGCATCACATGATTCCAGAGGGACAAAGTCCCACCCCGTACCGGTGGGACAACGGAACCAAGGGTCAATTTTCAACGTTTTGAGGCAACGGTTGTGCTTGGCGGCTTCAGCAAACATGTTCATGACTGCCAATCCAGCGTTTTCAGAAAAGCAGTATAGTGTCATGGTGAATTCTTCCAAGGTCTGATTGACCTTGAGGCCATCTGCAACGTTGGAGAACATGTCGACGACTGTCTGTTGATTGTTGGGGAATCTAGAAGCTTGAATTGTTATTTTTGACAATGATGTGCAGGCTCCAAGGTGGTCACGCTGTGATGGGTGTTTCATATACTCCCCAAGGTGCTCCTCGCAAAGAGAAGGAGTGATGTCAAGCATACTGAGATGAAGCTCCTCCAGAGTGCTTGGGATTCTTGCCAATGGTTGGAAAATACCAGCAGGCATTTCACCGAGAAGCACCTCGCCGCCGACCATCAATCGTTTGATGTTCTTGGCCTGCAAGCACTTTGTGACATTCATCCCTACTTCATGAAGTTGGGGACGCACGAGCCAGTCTCCGTGATCTAGGCAAATCTCTTCTGCATTGGGGCAAGCTGGTAGAATCCAATTTGGAAAAACAGTGGTCCAATGGAAGTTTGACTGCATCTGGGTTGGTGCTTCAGCATTGACATCTCTGCTTCTTGTTGATCGAGACAGTACAAACTTGGAGAAGTTTTGAAATTTTCCAGCTCTTTGGCATTGGCCAGAATGAAATGGAAAACTTCCAGTGGAAGATGAACCTCATCAAAAATTATCTCTCTCTGATGCCTGGCTCCAAAAACAAGAGAATCTTGAAGAACTCCAGAAGCTCTTGCTTGTAGCGTGGGTAGTCAGCAAAGGTAGAGGCGTCCAAGTACGTAATTTGCACTGTATCAATAGGCTTTCTTGGGTTGTGGAGTTCACAGAGCTGGTTTTTCATTCTGGTGAAATTCTGTCATCAAAACACCACATTTCCAACAAACCTTCCATGTCTTCTCTATCTTCTCTAGGATATTCTCCACCATCCCGTTCGAGGAAGCCCATTGTGGCTCTTACTCGTACTCCTTTTGCTCTCAATTGAATCGGTTGCTTGATGGACAGAAGACTTCGGAGATCTTTCTGTCGAATTGAATTGTGAGAGTGATTGCCGTGGAGGCCAATGCTGTTTGCTGTTCAGGGTTCCGAATGTGGCACGCATGCATGCACAACACCTTAACCCTTTCGTCGATGGTTGGACCAAAAACAGAGAACTGAAGCCAAGCTTGGATAAAAGAGGCATTCTAGTTTTGTCACCCTTATTGGAAAGATACGTAGACGTATTTGGATAAAACGAGAGAATTAAATCTGCAAACGGAGTTGGATCTTTCCCAACTGCTTCCGGCAAAGCTTACTCGGAGTAACAGTACCGTCTGCAATTTCAAAGGCTTATTGTGCATCCGACCAAAGCCACGTGAGCTTGAGTGACGATCACCTCCTCACATTTTCCCAGACGAAAATGCAAGGCTCACAAAGGATGATGCTGCGAGGTTGTGGCGAAGCAAATGCATCTTCAGGAAGAGTAATGATTGGACGAACTCTTGGCTTGTTTGCTGTGTGTTGACATGTTGACATGCAGCATGTATACTCCTACTTGACTTTCTGACGCAAGATTTCTTGCTAGCTAGCTAGCTACCTGGCTATCATACCGTAGGTGGTCTCAATCAAGATCTTCTTGGTAGAACCTCCTCCAGCCATCAAGTGCAAACCAACCCTTCCGGATACCATACCAAAAACCAAACCAAAACCAAACAATCCAAGAGAGTTCACACAAAATACAACCAAGCAAATCTTCGTTGCCGATCGAACAAGCACAATACCGTACTAGTTAGCTAGCTAGCTAGAATACCTGCCAAGAATGACCATGAGCTTGCCAATGAGCTATCAAAGTGTACCTCAAGTGGCCAACCACACAGAGTTGGCCAACCACGAGACAGCTCGGCTTCAACGAGATGATTCTGTCCGTGAGTATACCTCAGAGCCTGGCGCCAGTTTTGCTTCATCGCTTCCTCGAGCTGCCAAGATCTTTCTTGTTGGATTGGCCGTTCTGGCCTTCATGGCACTTGCATCCTCTTCTTCTCCCTCCAACAGCACCAGCTTCAACAAGGAGGACTTGGAGGTGCAACTGTGGGGAAGCAGTCGTCATGAACTTGACGATCACAAGCACAAACACAAGCATGGACACAAGCACAAGCATGAACCTGAACCTGAACCCAAACACCATCATGACAAGAAGCCTGAGGAGAAAAAGGAAGAAAAGCCCCTTGAAGAATGGCAAATCCCACGCTACTTCAATGACCAGCTCGTGGATCACTTCAGTGCCGATACTACTACTTGGTCCAATCGATACTACATTAGCAGTGAATACTTCAAAGGACCTGGACACCCATTGATTGTCATCATGGGAGGAGAAGGACCCGTCGACGAAGTCTTTTATCCCTTTGTCAAGGATACTCTAGCCGGAAAGTTTGGCGCCTTTGTCCTTCAGACAGAACATCGCTTTTATGGAACATCCATCCCCACCGATGCCGGAGCTGCTGCCTTGCCCACCAATGACGAGTTCAAACAGTTGCTCTCCCCCGATCAAGCGCTAAAAGACTTTGTCCGCATCACCCGACACATTCAAGCCGAGATTGGATGCAGTGCCGACCGTACTTCCCCCGAGTATTGTCCCGTCATTACTGTGGGAGCATCCTATCCTGGATTCTTGTCGGCCATGATGCGATTCGTGTACCCAGAAGTCGTGGACATGTCCTATGCATCCAGTGCCCCGCTCTTGCTCTATGCGCAAGCTCGTTCCACCGAGGTTTACTTTGACTATGTGACACAAGTGGCCGAAACCGCCTCACCGGGATGTGCTGCTGCCACCAAGAGCACCCTGCTGCAAGTCAAGCAAGCCATTTCGGGAATGTCCATGCACAAAGCCGTCAAGGACTTGGGTATCTGCAACAACATTCCCGAATACATTACCACGAGTGAGCTTCTAGCGGAAGAACTGACCATGATGGTTGGATTCTCCAATGCCGACTTTAACATGGACTATCACCCTCCAGGAGACAAGAATACAGATGTCATCAAGGGCTGTCATGCATTTCAACAAGACAAGAAGACTCCCATGGAACGAATGGCCAATTGGCTCGTTGTCAAGGCGGAATCGGGAGCCACCGACCATCCAGGAGAACCTTGTTACGATTTGCACTGGGACATTCCATCCGGTCCCAACGCCACCATCACTGGAGCTGACTGGTCCGGCATGGGAGATGGCGACACTGCAAACACATGGGAATATCAATGCTGCAAGGACCTCATTATTGAGACTGGCTTTGGTCCGAATAGCATGTTTTTGGATCGTCCCTTTGACTTGGATTGGTTGACGGAGCATTGTCAGGCCCGTTTCCAAGTGGATCCTCAACCTACCCGCATGGTGGACAACTGGCACTTTGACAAGTTGGTGGAACACGGTGCTTCTCACATTCTCTTTACGAACGGTTTGCAAGATGGCTGGAGTCCCTTGTCGTTTACGGAAGATTTGAGTGAAACCATTGTTGCGTTGAACTTACCTTCCGGTGCCCACCACAGTGATTTGAACGAATGCTGCAAGGACCGTCCCGAAGAACCGGACATTGTGGAAGGTCGCATCGAAGTGGCCCGTATTTTGGGCGAATGGATTGACGAACTCCAGCAGCAGGTTCAGTAGTGAAACAAACAAAAATAATGATGAAGGTGAGGCCATGAGCACGCAAGAAGTGCCGTCGAGGCACGGAACGAGTTACATGGACGGATCATGAAAGAGCGATGGATTATAAAGAGGCAACTACATGGATTTTCCAAGCAAGGCACACAACTAACTATATAGCAGAGAATGCATTCGATTGATTATTAGAAAAAGCTATAGCTTATTGATTGTCGTGTTTCGTGGTTAGTTGTAGTTTCCTGCTGCATGTGCATGACATTGTATCCTCGTGCGTTTGTATTGTAGTTGGTTGCTTGTGTCTACTTTCGTCTCCTCCTCCTCATGGCCTGCGGCCTGATCAACATGCTATCAACCAACCAGCACGACTCATCGGTGGACCCGGCCGAGGAAGAAAGAATAAAGTTTACGGGCACGACATCCATGGTAGGATTAGGTCCAGTTTGCAATCTCGCCGTGAAGAATGCCTTGTTTCCGTCAAACGAGTAGTCGCCCTTGTCAATGGTCTTATTTTAAAAAATCGAATCAAATATAAATAGAAAGAGAAAACAGCAGAAATAGGATGAGATTGAATCATTTGATGTACCGGTACCTTCTCTATTGTATTCTGATCTGTACTTACGACCTTTTCATGCTGAAAGAGCACCTTGTATTCTGATTCTTTCAGAAAGTCAGCATAATCTTGTTCGGTGAGTCCAATTTTGCGTTCCTCTTGAATGGTGGATCCTGGACTTGCGTATCCGAAAAGTATTTCTACTCCTCTGTTTGTAGATGGATTGTCATTGTTGTTGAGTGCTTCTAGAATGAGCAGAACGACTTCTCCAGCAGTGAGTTCGGCATCAGGTACTCGGATAGGAGGAATATATTCCTTGGGTTTGTCATCTCCCCAGGGTCCATCTTCGTCTTCCTCGTCGTCATCTCTGGGTCCTCTGACCATTTCCACAAATCCTCCAGCCGTATCTAGGACTCTGTCTTTGACTTCCGAGTACAACTGATTGTCGGTCAGACTGACATTGCCAGCTAGTTTTTCTCCCACATCTCCAGTGTCATAACCTAGGAAAGCATTGATGGCTCCTTGGGGAATATTCACTTCTTCTTCATCATCTTCATCTTCATCTTCTTCCTCCTCATCTTCTTCATCCTCCAAGGCTAAATCATCTCCTCCTGTAATTCCATACTTGGCTGCCATTTGGAACAATTGAGAAGCCAATTCTGCTCCTTCTGCTTCATCTGCTTCATCTTCATTGGGGTTGCCACCACTTGCACCACCACTGCTTAGCCACAGCATGGTCTTGACCTGGACCTGAGCCTGAACCTGAACCTGAACCTGAACCTGAACCTGAACCATACTCATCCCCTCAGGCTTAAGAACCTTACTGTTGGCATGAATACCAGGCTGGACCAACTTGGGATTGACCACAAACCCAAAGGACACTTCAGCCAAGCACACCAGTAGCAGACATACTACTAGTACTGCTTGTACTGATTGTACTGCTTGTGCTGGTAGAGGAATCTTGAGGGATCCTGACATCTTGATATCTTGACTGGACTTGATAAGCTCAGAAGGATAAAGACAAGAAAGAAAGCTAAGGAAGATGGATAAGATGGATAAGGGTAAGCTAAACCTCTAGCTAGCTGTAGACGGTCTTATTGGGTCTGATGTTTGGCTTGGCTCTTGCTTTTACAGATTGTGATCTTTATTAGCTGTGGCATTCTCTTGACATCCGTCCATAGATCGTCGGAGTGGGAAGAAGATTTGCGAATTGCCAAGTAAAAAGCAGATGCCGATCTTTGGGATGGAGAACAATCATGACGTCATACCGGTACAATGTCGGAGCCCTATCATTAAGAAAGTATGGGCTTTATGAACCAACTCGGCCCTCGCTTTCTGCGGAACTATGCATGTAGCTTGGTGAGACACCTCCTCAACACTGACTTTCAGTGAAAGCTAGCTAGCTACGGGGTGGATTCGCGCAAGTAAATGAAAATGTTGTCTAGAGCTAGACTACTTGTAGTTAGAGAGCGAGTCTGAAATGTAAATGTAATCAAACGATGCAAGCAAAAAGTCTATACATCTCGAGACTCGAGATGATAATATATGAGAAAGGCAGGAAGCTCGGTGCTGTACCTGCAGGGTACGGCACTGGTCTGCCGTCTTGTGTTCTTGATTTATGGATTCCATTGAAGATTCGATTCTGATTCGTCGATAATACCGGTACGGTACTTTACCTCACTTGGGTGCCGGTAACCTCCTTTTTGTGTCCAAATGCCTTGAATTGGATCTTCCTCGCCTCATAGAACTGATTGCGTTGGTTCGTGGGGTTGTGGCGCACATAATGACGGAGGTACGAGGTCATATTGGCGTTGCCAAGCGCAGTCGCGGCCGCTTCCGTAGAAGCATTCGACGCTTGAGTACCTCGCACCACAATGTCCGCTGTCACGGTGATGGTAAATTCATCCGGACTTGCGGACGAATACACTGGGTCGATGCTCAACATCACAATATCTTTCAACTCGTCCTTGAACGCATCGTCAGCCAACAAGATGGTCGTGAAAAAATTGATTGTGTTCACTACCAACAACTGAATCGATTGGTCGTCGGGATTCTCGCCGTGGCCTTCGAAAAACGTAAAGTGAAGCGTCACTTCCAACGGCAACGTCACATCCGATGCCTCGTCTTCCGTGCCATACGAAGCATACGAACCAGCGTCGGACGATGAAGTCACCGAGGAATGACTGCACATCGCATCGGTCTGGATCACATCAAAGAACTCGTCCTGCGCAAAAGAAATTACCTGATCCGCGGAAGGATCAAACGTATCGGCAACGTTCGAACAGTCCGTCATGGTAATCGTATCGCCAGAGCTCACGCAGGAGTTGCAAGTGTGCACGGAAGCATCAAAGGAATCAATCGAACAGTCATTCGAAGGTTGACCCGGATTCGCAACTGGGTCGCAACCCGTTGCCGAGAAGACGGAAATATAATGGTATGAAGTCTTTTCGGCACCGGCCTGGTTGTAATAGTCGTAGTAAGCCGTGGTGGCAGTGCACCCATCCTCCCAGGATTCAATGCAATAGTAAATGTCCGTGGCGTGACACTTGCCTTCCGAAACAGCGCCATTGGAAAAGACATCGTAGCACGTCAACGTGGATGGCATGGGAGTAGGAGTAGGAACCGTCGTTTCTGTAGGTGGTGCAGTGGTGGGTTCATCGGTGACGCTAAAGCTTCTTGAAACAGCAGAAGGAGAACCAGTGACGGCACTGACAGGAGATCCACTCAGGGGAACTGAGGAAGGAGCATTAGTGGAAGAACTTTGGGGAGAGGCTGAGACGGAACTGATAGGAGATTCACTCAAGGGGACTGAGGAAGGAGCGTTGGTGGAAGAGCTTTGGGGGGATGCACTGAAAGAGCTGATGGGTGAACCACTCAAGGGGACTGAGGACGGAGTATCCGTTACAGAACTGAGGGGTGATGCACTGAAAGAGCTGTGTGGAGATTCACTCAAGGGGACCGAGGAAGGCGCGTTGGTGTAAGAACTGTGGGGAGAGCCTGAGACGGAAATGATAGGAGATCCGCTCAAGGGGACTGAGGACGGAGTATTGGTTACAGAACTGAGGGGTGATGAGCTGAAAGAGATGTGTGGAGATTCACTCAAGGGGACTGAGGAAGGCGCGTTGGTGTAAGAACTGTGGGGAGAATCACTGGCAGGCACCAGGGATGGATAGTCACTGACAGGCACATAAGATGGAGCATCACTGACAACATTCAATGCTGGATGCATGCATCTATCTGGGTCATAGCCGAGCCCAAAGAATTCATCATCATCATTGAGGTTGGTGGTGAGAGACACTTCTGGGTGTCCATGAACAAAGACCCCAAGGCTGTTGCAGTCACCATCAAGCTGTACACTCTCGCTGCTGTCATCATAGCTACAGCCACATGAACCATATCCTTCAACTTCAACAAGACACTCGGTGGGGAGATCCCTGTTGCCACAGTCTTCAACCACAGACACTGTGACATTATAGTAGATGTCTTCATCAAATCCAGTCTCAACTCCATCAGCTCCAAGACCACCATTGTAATAGGTGTATGCACGGCCAAAGATGGAGCAGCAGTAGGTTTCAGGGTCAGCTCCCGATGTCTGGGTCATGCCATGGACAGCTCTCTTAACAGTGTAGCAATCACCATTGTTCAAATCACCCTGAACATGGTCATGGAATGAGATGTCTGGTGAAGCTGGGATGCCAACTGCTGACAAGGAATGGTCTGCTGGTGCCTCACATGCTCCAAACTCGATGACTCCACTGGGGGCATCTGAGAATTCAACAGAGGGGGCATCACTTGGTCCAGCACCAGAAAATACTGGGTGGTTGCAGTGGTCTTCATCGTAGGTCAAGGGGAAAAAGTTATTGCTTGGGTCATCACCCGGTTCAGTGAATCCATACCAGGCAATCGAAAGGGGGCCAGGCGGGAAGACAGCACCCAGATTGCTGCAATCTTCCATGATGACTTCGCCACTTGACTCATCAACCAAACAGGAGCTACATTCACCCACATTCTCCACATTGATAATGCAGGTTGGGGGAAGGCCTCTTTGTCCACAGTCTTGGGTCACAACAACCTCAACAGTATCATAAGACTCCATCTCATACCCAGAGTCCACTCCATAGATGTCTGTTCCGCCATTGTAGTATGAGAAAACCATACCACTGTTGGTGCAGCAGTAGAACTCATCATCGGTTGCCATCTTATTCCAGGTTTCCACAGCCTTCACACTGTAGCATTCACCCTGGCTCGGGTCCCCATGGTACAAGTTCATATAGGCAAGAGGGTCTGGTGTTGCAGGCTGGATCAGACCCCAAATCGGCAGCTCTGGTGGGAAATCACATATTCCCTGCTCATCAAAGCCGGAGGGTGCTTCACTGATTGGTGGGACGGTGTATGAGGGTGCCTCACTGATGAGTGGGATGATGTGGGAGGGGGTCAAACTGCTGAGAACGTCAACAAATGCAACTTCTTCAGTGTTGAGGAAAATGGTGCTGCTTCCATGAACCTCAGTATTCCAGGCATAGGATTGAACAAAATCTAAACAGAGAAATACATTAGATGCAGAATCAAGGCTTCTGTGCATAAGTGCCATTGATGCTTACCTTCGTAGTTCACATTTTTCATCACCGCAACCATTTCTTCTTCTGTTGGAACTGCAGATTCACCAAAAAATGAAACAAGGAGATCAAAGTGGAGAGAATAGTCAACAGACATTAAATCACGCCTTGAAGGGGAACTGAAAAGCGCCTCAATTGAATCAATTACAGCAGGGAATGCTCCCTGGAGTACACTGGTGTAGAATAGTTCAACCTGTTCCAAGATTGCTGCAACTTCTTCAAAATCAGGGACTGTATCAACTGTGCCATCATAAAAGCTGAACTCCAAGATACCAGGAACTGATACTGATCGCTCAATGCTGGAGGGAGCATGGCTCATAGGAATCAAGGATGGAACATCACTGTATGGTAGCAAGAATGTTCCAACCAGAGATGGAGCATCACTGAGCGGCACAGGGGATGGATGGTCACTGACAGCAACAAAAGACGGAGCATCACTGGCAGGCACCAGGGATGGATAGTCACTGACAGGCACATAAGATGGAGCATCACTGACAACATTCAATGCTGGATGCATGCATCTATCTGGGTCATAGCCGAGCCCAAAGAATTCATCATCATCATTGAGGTTGGTGGTGAGAGACACTTCTGGGCGTCCATGTACAAAGACCCCAAGGCTGTTGCAGTCACCATCAAGCTGTACACTCTCGCTGCTGTCATCATAGCTACAGCCACATGAACCATATCCTTCAACTTCAACAAGACACTCGGTGGGGAGATCCCTGTTGCCACAGTCTTCAACCACAGACACTGTGACATTATAGTAGATGTCTTCATCAAATCCAGTCTCAACTCCATCAGCTCCAAGACCACCATTGTAATAGGTGTATGCACGGCCAAAGATGGAGCAGCAGTAGGTTTCAGGGTCAGCTCCCGATGTCTGGGTCATGCCATGGACAGCTCTCTTAACAGTGTAGCAATCACCATTGTTCAAATCACCCTGAACATGGTCATGGAATGAGATGTCTGGTGAAGCTGGGATGCCAACTGCTGACAAGGAATGGTCTGCTGGTGCCTCACATGCTCCAAACTCGATGACTCCACTGGGGGCATCTGAGAATTCAACAGAGGGGGCATCACTTGGTCCAGCACCAGAAAATACTGGGTGGTTGCAGTGGTCTTCATCGTAGGTCAAGGGGAAAAAGTTATTGCCTGGGTCATCACCCGGTTCAGTGAATCCATACCAGGCAATCGAAAGGGGGCCAGGCGGGAAGACAGCACCCAGATTGCTGCAATCTTCCATGATGACTTCGCCACTTGACTCATCAACCAAACAGGAGCTACATTCACCCACGTTCTCCACATTGATAATGCAGGTTGGGGGAAGGCCTCTTTGTCCACAGTCTTGGGTCACAACAACCTCAACAGTTTCATAAGACTCCATCTCATACCCAGAGTCCACTCCATAGATGTCTGTTCCGCCATTGTAGTATGAGAAAACCATACCACTGTTGGTGCAGCAGTAGAACTCATCATCGGTTGCCATCTTGTTCCAGGTTTCCACAGCCTTCACACTGTAGCATTCACCCTGGCTCGGGTCCCCATGGTACAAGTTCATATAGGCAAGAGGGTCTGGTGTTGCAGGCTGGATCAGACCCCAAATCGGCAGCTCTGGTGGGAAATCACATATTCCCTGCTCATCAAAGCCGGAGGGTGCTTCACTGATTGGTGGGATGGTGTATGAGGGTGCCTCACTGATGAGCGGGATGGTGTAGGATGGAGCCTCGCTGATAGGTGGGATGGTGTAGGATGGGGACAAACTGCCCAGAAAGTCCTTGAAGGCAACATGCTCGGTATCATAGAAAACAGAGTTCTGTAGTGTCCATGCATAGGATTGCACAAAATCTATAGAAACAACAAGAAGTTAGATGCAGATTCAACTCCAATGTACACGGTTATCAGCTCATAGGTCACTGTCATTGAAACTTACCCAGGTAGTTGGCATTACTCATTGCCTCAATGAGTTCATCTTCAGATAGAACTCCAGCTCCATCAAAGAAGGAAACAATGAGATCAAAGTGGAGAGAATAGTCAACTGACATCAAGTGCCGCCTCCCAGGAGTGCTCAAGATAGCCTGGATTGACTCAACAACACCAGGAAGAGCCCCTTGTAGGACATCCGTGTAGAACAGTTCAACTTGATCCAGAATTGCTGCAACATCCTCAGGTGTTGGGTTGGTGTCTGTAGTCCCTTGGTAGAAGGTAAAATCCAAGATAGCCGGAACTGACACTGATCGCACAATGCCAGAGGGAGCATCACTAATTGGCACCAAAGTCGGAGAGGGTACAGAAGTCAGAGGGACAGCAGTAGGCTCTGAAGTGTTAGGTTCTTGACTGGGAATCTCTGTGTCCACAAAGTTGAGGCATCGTTCTTCGTTGTATGCCAGGTTCAGGAATTTGAGGTCATATGGAGACTCAGGAGAGCCATCATAAAAAAACTCTGCACTCTGACTGCCGCTTGGGAAGACAGGGGGTTGGATGTTGCTACAGTCAGTCAACGACACTTCTCCCATGCTGTACAGGCATCCATCACACTCTCCCTTTCCTTCAACTGAAATTGTACAAGTGTCAGGAGTGTTGACACAATCATGAGCGGCGTCAACATGAACCACCTCATAGACTGCTCCATCTCCATTGACATAGCGATACTCCAGCTCAGTCACAACACATCCAGTGGTAGGATGGGGGGTAGTACTCTGGATTTCCCGTTCAACGAGGTAGCAATCTCCCACAGATGGATCACCAGCCACCACATCTGTCACCATAGACGATCCAGTGACTGCCATGGAAGGCCCTAGGGAATAGGCCTGGGAAGGTGTGTAGGTCACGATAGAAGTGGGCACTGATGTCAACTCATCACACAGGCTCGTACCAATTTCCAGTCCAAAGAACTGGAGATCGTACGAAGGGGTCACATCATGCTCAAACTCGACACTCTGCGTCTGGCCAGTGGCAAGCACTGGTGGGTCAACGTCGGTACAGTCCAGCAGAGTCACCATGTTGCGGCTATCAACGTGACAGCCGCTGCAGATTCCCTCTCCATAGTCTCCACTAACAGTAATGGTACAGCTATCCCCTGTTCGATCATCACAATCGGCAAAGTAATCCACAGTGATTTCCACCACACTTGTGACTCCACTCAAGTAGGAGTAAGTGACCTGCCCATTACGGCATCCAGTGCCAGCATCGGCAGACGTATCTTGGAAGACTCGCTCCACAGTGAAGCAGTCCCCTTGGGAGACATCGCCAGGTAGGGAGAGAGTTGAAATCATGGACGAGGTAGCATAGGCCGTAGACACATAGGTTCCAGTATAAGTTGGCACATAGGTGTGGGATGGCCCCACTGAAGCGATGGAGGTCGGAAAGTTGGAAATACTACTGCTGGGACCAAAGCTTGGGGCATCAGAGACCGGCACTAGACTCGGGAAGGTGGAGACGGTAACACTGGGGCCTGTGGTGGCGCTGTCGCAGCCATTCCATTCATCAGAAAGCTGGAAGAACTGGAGGTCATACTCAGGAATAGACTCATGCACAAACTCCAATTGCTGCTGACCAGAGGAGGAGAAGATAGACGTGCCCAGATTGCTGCAGTCTATGAGTGTGACCTGCTGGGTGCTGTCCACCTCGCAGCTCTGGCAGGTTCCGTATCCATGAACCTGAACGGTGCAGGTATTGGCGGTGGGATCATCACAGCCCGCATAGTAGTCAATGTCAACCATGAGTCCAATGGAGTAGTCATAGGTGACCTGTCCTGTTGCGACATCCAGTATAGGGATTTGCGGATGTGTCTTGGAAGGTTCTATCCACAGTAAAGCAATCTCCATACTCTGGTAGTCCTTGGAACTGTTCCATGGAAATCATGGAAGAAGTGGCGTACTGGGATGAGATGGTGGTCTCCACATAACTGGGGGCATCGGACACTGGCACTAGGCTGGGGAAGGTGGAGACAGTACACCTGGGGCCTGTTGTGGGCTGTCGCAGCCATTCCATTCATCAGAGAGCTGGAAGAACTGGAGGTCATACTCAGGAACGGACTCATGCACAAACTCAACTTGCTGTTGACCAGAGGAGAGAAGATAGATGTGCCCAGATTGCTGCATCTAGAGTGTGACCTGCTGGGTGCTGTCCACCTCGCAGCTCTGGCAGGTTCCGTATCCATGAACCTGAACCGTGCAGGTATTGGGGTGGGATCATCACAGCCGCATAGTAGTCAATGTCAACCATGAGTCAATGGAGTAGTCATAGGTGACTGTCCTGTGCGACATCCAGTATAGGGATTTGCGGATGTGTCTTGAAGGTTCTATCCACAGTAAAGCAATCTCCATACTCTGGTAGTCCTTGGAACTGTTCCATGGAAATCATGGAAGAAGTGGCGTACTGGGATGAGATGGTGGTCTCCACATAACTGGGGGCATCGGACACTGGCACTAGGCTGGGGAAGGTGGAGACGGTAACCTGGGGCCTGTGTGGCGCTGTCGCAGCCATTCCATTCATCAGAAGCTGGAAGAACTGGAGGTCATACTCAGGAACGACTCATGCACAAACTCCACTTGCTGTTGACCAGAGGAGGAGAAGATAGATGTGCCCAGATTGCTGCAGTCTATGAGTGTGACCTGCTGGGTGCTGTCCACCTCGCAGCTCTGGCAGGTTCCGTATCCATGAACCTGAACCGTGCAGGTATTGGCGGTGGGATCATCACAGCCGCATAGTAGTCAATGTCAACCATGAGTCCAATGGAGTAGTCATAGGTGACCTGTCCTGTGCGACATCCAGTATAGGGATTTGCGGATGTGTCTTGGAAGGTTCTATCCACAGTAAAGCAATCTCCATACTCTGGTAGTCCTTGGAACTGTTCCATGGAAATCATGGAAGAAGTGGCGTACTGGGATGAGATGGTGGTCTCCACATAACTGGGGGCATCGGACACTGGCACTAGCTGGGGAAGGTGGAGACAGTACCGCTGGGGCCTGTGGTGGAGCTGTCGCAGCCATTCCATTCATCAGAAAGCTGGAAGAACTGGAGGTCATACTCAGGAACGGACTCATGCACAAACTCCAACTTGCTGTTGACCAGAGGAGGAGAAGATAGATGTGCCAGATTGCTGCAGTCTATGAGTGTGACCTGCTGGGTGCTGTCCACCTCGCAGCTCTGCAGGTTCCGTATCCATGAACCTGAACCGTGCAGGTATTGGCGGTGGGATCATCACAGCCCGCATAGTAGTCAATGTCAACCATGAGTCAATGGAGTAGTCATAGGTGACCTGTCCTGTGCGACATCCAGTATAGGGATTTGCGGATGTGTCTTGGAAGGTTCTATCCACAGTAAAGCAATCTCCATACTCTGGTAGTCCTTGGAACTGTTCCATGGAAATCATGGAAGAAGTGGCGTACTGGGATGAGATGGTGGTCTCCACATAACTGGGGGCATCGGACACTGGCACTAGGCTGGGGAAGGTGGAGACGGTAACACTGGGGCCTGTTGTGGCGCTGTCGCAGCCATTCCATTCATCAGAGAGCTGGAAGAACTGGAGGTCATACTCAGGAACGGACTCATGCACAAACTCCACTTGCTGTTGACCAGAGGAGGAGAAGATAGATGTGCCAGATTGCTGCAGTCTATGAGTGTGACCTGCTGGGTGCTGTCCACCTCGCAGCTCTGGCAGGTTCCGTATCCATGAACCTGAACCGTGCAGGTATTGGCGGGTGGGATCATCACAGCCCGCATAGTAGTCAATGTCAACCATGAGTCCAATGGAGTAGTCATAGGTGACCTGTCCTGTGCGACATCCAGTATAGGATTTGCGGATGTGTCTTGAAGGTTCTATCCACAGTAAAGCAATCTCCATACTCTGGTAGTCCTTGGAACTGTTCCATGGAAATCATGGAAGAAGTGGCGTACTGGGATGAGATGGTGGTCTCCACATAACTGGGGGCATCGGACACTGGCACTAGGCTGGGGAAGGTGGAGACAGTACCGCTGGGGCCTGTGTGGAGCTGTCGCAGCCATTCCATTCATCAGAAAGCTGGAAGAACTGGAGGTCATACTCAGGAACGGACTCATGCACAAACTCCACTTGCTGTTGACCAGAGGAGGAGAAGATAGATGTGCCCAGATTGCTGCAGTCTATGAGTGTGACCTGCTGGGTGCTGTCCACCTCGCAGCTCTGGGCAGGTTCCGTATCCATGAACCTGAACCGTGCAGGTATTGGCGGTGGGATCATCACAGCCCGCATAGTAGTCAATGTCAACCATGAGTCCAATGGAGTAGTCATAGGTGACCTGTCCTGTGCGACATCCAGTATAGGGATTTGCGGATGTGTCTTGGAAGGTTCTATCCACAGTAAAGCAATCTCCATACTCTGGTAGTCCTTGGAACTGTTCCATGGAAATCATGGAAGAAGTGGCGTACTGGGATGAGATGGTGGTCTCCACATAACTGGGGGCATCGGACACTGGCACTAGGCTGGGGAAGGTGGAGACGGTAACACTGGGGCCTGTTGTGGCGCTGTCGCAGCCATTCCATTCATCAGAGAGCTGGAAGAACTGGAGGTCATACTCAGGAACGGACTCATGCACAAACTCCACTTGCTGTGACCAGAGGAGGAGAAGATAGATGTGCCCAGATTGCTGCAGTCTATGAGTGTGACCTGCTGGGTGCTGTCCACCTCGCAGCTCTGGCAGGTTCCGTATCCATGAACCTGAACGTGCAGGTATTGGCGGTGGGATCATCACAGCCCGCATAGTAGTCAATGTCAACCATGAGTCCAATGGAGTAGTCATAGGTGACCTGTCCTGTGCGACATCCAGTATAGGGATTTGCGGATGTGTCTTGGAAGGTTCTATCCACAGTAAAGCAATCTCCATACTCTGGTAGTCCTTGGAACTGTTCCATGGAAATCATGGAAGAAGTGGCGTACTGGGATGAGATGGTGGTCTCCACATAACTGGGGGCATCGGACACTGGCACTAGGCTGGGGAAGGTGGAGACAGTACCGCTGGGGCCTGTGTGGAGCTGTCGCAGCCATTCCATTCATCAGAAAGCTGGAAGAACTGGAGGTCATACTCAGGAACGGACTCATGCACAAACTCCACTTGCTGTTGACCAGAGGAGGAGAAGATAGATGTGCCAGATTGCTGCAATCTAAGAGTGTGACCTGCTGGGTGCTGTCCACCTCGCAGCTCTGGCAGGTTCCGTATCCATGAACCTGAACGGTGCAGGTATTGGCGGTGGGATCATCACAGCCCGCATAGTAGTCAATGTCAACCATGAGTCCAATGGAGTAATCATAGGTGACCTGTCCTGTGCGACATCCAGTATAGTGATTCGCAGATGTGTCTTGGAAGGTTCTATCCACAGTAAAGCAATCTCCATACTCTGGCAGTCCTTGGAACTGTTCCATGGATATCCTGGAAGTAGAGACGAAGGTCTCCACAAAGCTGGGTGCATCGGATATTGGCACTTGCGAGGGCGCCGTGGTTCCAACAAACGAGTCAATATGGGTGGGCCCTGAGGTGTCATATTCGGCTTGAGCGGGATGGTTGCACTTTTCCTCGTCAAATGCCAACCTCAAAAAATGGAGCGCATATTCGGACTCGGGTGCTCCGTCGTAAAAGAATTCGACCGTCTGAGGGGAGCTGGTAAATATGGGGGGACTGTCGAGGTTGGTACAATCCGTAAGAGTGACTTGTCCTCCAGTACTGTAGGAACATGCGTTACAAAATCCCACCCCATCGACTTCAATGGTACATGTATCGGGAAGCGCCACTGGATCGTGGCAGTCACGCACAATCTCAGCTCGTGCGACCAAATAAATTTCCTTGTCGTATCCGGTATCAACAATATCGTTTCCATCGGGAGTGGCCTTGTCTCCCCCATTGTAGTATGTATAAGTCAAACTGGATTCGACACATCCCGTGACTGGATGAGCGGAAGATCCAATCATGGTTCGCTGGACTACATAGCAATCTCCCAGAGTGGGATCTCCATTGACAATGTCCATTATGGCGAATGATGAAATGGGAAAGGGAGTTGGGGCATTTGTATCTGTGGAACTGTCTGTGCCTCCGACAGATGGAGTCTGCGTGGGAGCATCGGTCCATTGGGGCACGGGAAAGCTAGATGCTGGACAAGGATCATTGGAGAATGACGAGTAGAGCGTGTATGCGGGCAGACAAGCCACGGGATTTCCCACGTCGTCGTACGTGCAACTGGTATCATTGGCCCCGGCCGCCTTGATGGAGCAATCTCCCGTAGAAACCATAAAGCATTCGTCATTGATTTCTTCAAGAGTGCAGCAATCGCCTCGAAAGACTAGAGCGTCCTGAACTTCCGTACAATTCATATTCAACGCAATCTCGCACACGGACTCACAAGCCATGGCAGCTCCATCCACAGGAGTCACTGGCAGTAGACACACCAAGCAAGTCACTACATGTACTAGTAGCAGACACTTCTTCTTAAGTCCAAGGAAACTCATCGTCTTCATTCTAACTCAAACTGATCTGATCTTCAGTGATTGCTAAACAAAACAAAAGATAAAGAATAGATAAGATAAGACAAGATAAGATCTGTTACCCATCCACCATGAACTTATACTTGTACTTGTACTTACCAAGCTGTTGTTGTCATCTCGAGCCAAAAGATATGCAGGGATTTGGTTGTTGGCTCTTTCGCTCTTTGCTTGCTTGGTTATCTTTCTCAATCCAGCCATCTCGAGCCATGGGTAGCATCGAATGATAATAATTGAATTATTCTAAAGGCCCAAAGCATTCCCAATGACTTGCTTTGAACTGGTAGCTTCCCACTCTGTTCTCCACGGGACTCTGAGACTTATGTAGCTTGGTTCATACTACTCTAATAGTACAGTTCCACACAGCAGAGGCACCGATTCGTGCTTCAGTTCCACAAAGATCGGACTCACACTGTTAAATCTTATTGGTTCTTGACATTCAACCATGATGAATGTTATCCCTTTGGATACCGGTTGGAACGATACCGACTCTCCCTAGACGCTTCTATCCCCAATGGTTAGTAAAGCCCCTCCATGACCATGCCCGACCATCGTACCAACCCAGCGTTCAATGGGTAGAAACCCTTTGTACAATGACAATGGCGTTCTGGTGAAATCTGGTTGGGCCAAGTCTTTACCATTGTCCGGTCTCTCGAATTAATGAGACTATGGTAACTATTAAAATGACACAATGTTTTATCAAAATAGATAAAATGGGAAGATATCATTCGGATCTTCTCCAAAGGGGACACACGGATCAGCAATCATGCATGAAAGCAAAGCTAAGGGAAGTACCGTATGATAGCAAGCAGAAAACAAGATAAATCAAAAGTCCTTGCTCCTTGCTTGGATGTGAGTTCAGGCTGCGTACTTTTGATTCATCATTCGGTTAATAATGAACTCTTTTGCATGCTACCAGGTAGCTAGCTACTACTAGACTAACTTTAGAACTTGGCTTCTACCAGGCAGGCCATTGCACTCTGCATTCTGATTGCCAATCTTACATAAACAAGACACAAGAATGCACGGCGAAAGTCGTTTGCAGATTGTTGGCTACAGTACAGTACCTAAAAGAGCTGACCAAAAGAACCTATATTTTTCTCTCCTTCTCTCTTTTTCAAAAGATCTTAGTTTTTTGATCATATCTATTCCCTATAATCCTATTTCCAGACACTCTAGTTGAATGAGGGTGTTTGCGTGTCTTTATACAGCATTCGAAGGAGGAAGGATGACTGGCTAACCAAATCGCTCTTGGCCACTTCATCCCACCACCAACAGCAAACAGCAACAGCAAGAGCAACAGCAGCACAACTGGCTTGGCTCTTTCAATAGGTCATAATCTTATCTACAACCTTTGATAGCTTTTTAGTTAAGTTATAGGTTAAATAAAAAGAAGACAAGACAAAAACAAGATGATGATCAGCAAGACCAACTTGTTGGTGTTTGCCACCATTGCCAACTTTGTGGCCATTGGCACTCTCATGGCCCTGCCCAAGAATCAGCCTGGATCTACTACTGTCAGTAGTGGTATTGATGGTATTGATGGTATTGAAGCCCCCAAGGCTGCCCCCATTGAAGCTGTTGCTGTTGTTAGCGGAGTTCCAGCAGTCCAAAGACGCCGTCGTTTGGATGATCCCGGAACTTCTGCCGAATCCGTGGAACGTGGTTTTAGTATCCCTTCCCCTACCACTCCGGCTCCTTCGGCAGCTCCTCAAGATGCTCCCACTCCCGACAGTAGTCCCACTACCGACACTACGACCAACGTCAAGGGAGATCCGCACTTTCAGACATTTGGAGACGAAAAGTTTGATTACCATGGAGAATGTGATTTGGTCCTTCTCAAGAATCCAAGCTACAAGGGAATGGAAGTTCACATTCGGACCAAGATTACTGAATGGTGGAGTTCCGTTGAAGCTGCTGCCGTCAAACTAGGAGACGATATCTTGGAAGTCAACGCGGGAAGTCTCGACAAGTGGATGTTCATCAATGGAAAGCCCAATGAAGAAATGGAAGAAAAGAAATATTACACTGCGTGGATGTCGGACATGCAGGTCAGATACCGACGATCCGGTATTGTCCGAGAGGCTAACATCTACCTAGAGGGACGTCCTGAACGTCTTCGATTCAGAATCTACAAGGACTTTGTTCGTGTAGACATTGATTGGAGGGCCAATCCGGAACACTACAAGGGAGCTATTGGGCTCTTGGGAAGCTACGATTTGGGTGGCAAACGGGTTGCTAGAGATGGAAAGACATACATCCACTTGCATACCGAGTTTGGACAAGAATGGCAAGTACAGGAAGATGAACCCAAACTATTCCATACCTACGAGGGAGCCACTGTGTCACCCAACAAGTGCATGCTGCCAGAGTACAAAAACAAACAGGAATGGAAGGCGTCCCTTCGACGTCGACTTGCCGGAGGTCTCACCAAGGAACAAATTGAAAAGGCATGTGCCCATGTCGATCCTGGTGAACGTGATGAGTGTATCTTTGATGTCACTGCCACTCAAGATTTGGAAATGGCCAATGTTTACTAAAAAACGTCTTTGTTGCGTGCATGCCTGCATGCCTGCATGCATACGGTACATGTCGAACTGGATCGGATCGAGTCAGAGCCAGCGTCAGAGTCGGTACGGTAGACTCACTCCGTTGTCAAGGGTACGGTAGGACGAAACCAAACTATTAGATCAAGGAGCAGTTTTATAGGAAAATGTCGTTACGTTAAAACGACGGACCACGGATAGTTTTTAGTACAATCTAGCTATGGTACCGGTACGGCAGCTGCCCAGCGAGTCCATCGAGCGAGAACCGATCGATCGATCGATCGATCGATCGAGCGCTCGAGCCGTGGGAGTCAACAAGCCCCGACAGTACTCGGAGCACTGAATCTTCACCGGCAACTACTGCCGGTATGAGCGTATGAAACTCAACCAGTAGTCGCATGTAACAGCCCACCATTACAAGGCTTCGAGTGGTCGACAGAGCAAGTTCGACAGTACCGTATCCTCAGGCCAAAACGGTGCAATTTCACGTGAGCCACACAGAGCCACGGTACGACGCCATTCGGCAGGAACAAGCCAAGCAGAGGCTGGAGCAGTCAGCACAGGAGTGACAAATGGACCCGCAGAGGCTATTGTACCTGATCAATAGGAAAAGAAGAGGAACCCCCTCAAGCTCCACCAAGATACTAGCAAAATCCTTTTAATTAAGTGAGAATCGTATCACGGGGCTACGTGTTTTGGGACCCTCCTTCTGGCTTGGATTTTACAGTCAAACGAGACAACGGTTCAGGTAGCGCCAGGAAAATGATTACCCTTCCTTCAGCCTTCGTTTTCGTGGGGCTCGTGGGGAGGCATGATTGTGGCGTCCTTATCTCCTGAAGCAACGTACCGTACCGGTACGGTCCCCAACTCGATGCGCTTTGCAAACTGAAGATCTGGCTGGCTGAGGCAATCTCGAGTCCGGTCACCAAATGGATCAATGGAGTTTCGGTAGTCTACTGTTCCGTACGACCGGTAGGATTGAAAAGTAGCTATAATAGTAGTAGCTAATAACAACAGGACCTCTGCATTGGTACGGGCAGAAGCAATACTGCAATACTGCAATACTGTACGAAGACAGGGTGCAATTCTTAGCTTTGCTTCGCTCACCATGGGGCACCAATGCACTCCTTCGTTGCTTTCACGTCGACCTGAGGTTGGCGGTTGGCTCTGCCGAGAGTTGCGCACTGACTCGATACCACACCCACAATGGTGGGGTTGCAATGTGTCCTGAGGGGATATCACGAAATCGTCCCAATGCAATTCGAGGCAGGGTTCTCCTTGCTTGCCATTGGCTCCTGCCTGATTTGACAATCAACCATTCTTTCCATGGGAGTGAGTAGCACAGGCGGATGATAATCATGACGACAGCACTTCTGCTACGGTACCGGTACCTCCGATCTACCAGGGACGAACTCTCGTTGCTGGTATGGAGCCTTGGAATATCCTGAAGTATCCGGACATGATGCGGCCTAGTCACACCTCAACTCTCTAAAAACCAACCTGACTGCCTTGAAAATGTAGCTTCTTTGTAAGGTTCAAGTTAGAAATGGTTCTGCACGCAAGGTCGGAAACCAGCGAAAATATTTCTCAGACTTCCTTTACTGAAGTCATCCTGGGTGTTGATCGGAAATAGACAACCTGTAGGTGGAACGTAGGATTAGTACCCGTGCCAGTTCGATAGGCAGGAAAAGACCTCATTTGTTGGGAGATGAGGACATTATACTAGAATTGTGAGTTGTTCAGGAACGGATTATTTAAAGTCTCTTTTCCCAGAATGCATTGGACCGACGTCAGTCACTTTGCAATGACCTCCATCGAGGAGCAGAGAAGGCATTCATAAGGGATCTATGACCAGATTTTGATAGAGGGGCTTGTATGCCTTAAGTTGGAGTCTACGATCAGGTCATCTTTCCACGAACTTTTGGTATCATCGGTCACTGTAACACCACCTGGCACTTACCAGTAAAAACAACCGGCACCGGCAACCCAATTTATTTGCAAGTGAAAGGCTTGCTAGTTTTGTTCTCATTGTTTCGCTTTCCCAACAACCAAAAAGGAAAAGAAGAAACGATCATCTATTAAAGTCTACCAAAACTCATCTTATCTTATCTTATCAACCAAAATGATTTTCCCGTCCAGCAAGACTTTCTTTCTCCTCGCCGCTGCCTTTGCTGTGGTCCGTGCTGAGGACGACCCCAACAATGAACGTGGTTTTGGTGGCTTGCGTGCGCCTACCACCACAGCCCCGGCTCCCACCGATGCTCCCACTCAGTCTCCTGTTGCCACTCCCGATGACAAAACTACTGTTGACGACACGTCCAACGTCAAGGGAGATCCTCACTTCCAGACGTTTGGAGAAGAGAAGTATGACTACCATGGCGAGTGTGATTTGGTCTTGTTGAAGAATCCTCTCTTCAAGGAAGTGGGCATGGAGGTCCACATTCGTACCAAGATCACTGACTGGTGGAGTTCCGTTGAAGCCGCCGCTGTCAAGCTTGGCGATGAAGTGTTGGAAGTCAATGCCGGCAACTTGGATCAGTGGCTCTGGATCAATGGCAACGCCAACGAAGAGATGGAAGACAACAAGTACTACACTTCCCAGGTCAATGGCATGCACGTCCGCTACCAGCGCAAGGGTGTCAACCGTGAAGCCAACATCTACCTTGAAGGCCGCCCCGAACGTCTCCGCCTCAGGACCTACAAGGACTTTGTTCGTGTCGATATTGACTACAAGATCAACCCAGAGCACTACAAGGGAGCTCTTGGATTGCTTGGAAGCTTTGACATGAATGGCAAGCGTGTTGGCCGGGATGGAAAGACCAAGATTCACAACTACGATGCATTCGGACAAGAATGGCAAGTCCGTGAAGACGATCCCCAGCTCTTCCACTCTTATGAAGGTGCTGTTGTCGCTCCCAACAAGTGCAAGCTTCCTGAGTTCCGCACCAAGCAGGAAATGAAGTCCATGATTCGCAAGCGTCGTCTTGCAGGTGGACTCTCTGAGGATGCCATTGAGAGGGCATGTGCTCATGTTCCTGAAGGTGAACGTGAAGATTGCATCTACGATGTCACTGCCACGCAGGATGTTGGCATGGCCAGTGTCTTCTAAGCAGCCAGGCAGCATGGTGTAAACTAGTAGAGAATTTGGGTAGAAGAACAAAATGACGAAACACGCATAACAAAATGAGTATTAATAATAGCTCATAAGAATGAAACAACCATTGTTACACTGGGGAATGAATCGAATGCTGGTGCTGCTTTTTGAGTACTATCATAGTAGTTGCATAGCCAGCTAGCTAGCTAGATGCCATGGTGGCTTGGGCGCACAAGCTTTTACAGCCCTCTTGGCTCTTGGCTGGCCACCTAGCTAGATTTGAGGAAGGACGGACTATTACTGTACCGGTACTTTGGAAGAAACCAATACATGTACGCAGACACAACCAAAAGAGGAAGCTGACGGCAATCTTCTCGCACGGTGGCCGAAATTAGTTTCGGTTGGTTTCGTGCTGTACTGAATGCGGTACCGGTACCGGTACCGGCCATGCTCCACAATCAATCGTCTTTTTCAAGAGGCCCTTGCCTGCAGCTCGGTGGTACCCAAAGGCCCCTCATCCCGATGAACAAGACCACTAGCTAGCTAGCTAGCTAGCTGGCTAGACTAAGCTAGCTAGAAATCGGTCACCGGTGTCACTGTGTAGGTACCAGCGCGTAAAAGGCATGCCGAGTCGAGTCCCACGAAGTAGAAAGACTTAGTCCTCAACTCTACTGTACCAATAATCTACCGATGGCAATTTATACGGTTCCTTGACTCGACTCGACTCGACTCGACTCCACTGTCACTGTATCATCAAGATGATGTTACTAGCTAGTAGTACTGTAGTTCCTTTACTCCTTACAGCGGCTACTCCTCTTTTCAGCGGCTACTCGTACTATGACAGGCTCTCCTTGTTTCGATCCATACCGGTACAGCTGGCAACAGCCGTCGCTGTCAAGCTTTTTCAGTTCGCCACTCGACACTCGAGGCATCATCCAAGTTCCACGTTGGGACGCCTCCCTGCTCTACCGGTAACCCCCCAAATGCTATAATGAATACCATGGGAGAGATTCTTATGTTTTGTGGTGGTTCCTCGTTCGGCTTGGCCATAGAAGCAGCCTCCGAGCGACATGTCAGTCGACCACCGCGTACCTTTGCGTCGAGTTTAGCCGTTGGCCGTTTCAGTTTGAAAATAAAACGGCAAAACAATGACGAGCTCCATTTTGATTTCTGATTTGATGTTGACACCTTGCCAAAATGAAACGATCGTTTGCTGAACTGATGAAACGCCGTTGCCTGAAGCACGCCTTTTCTTCCAACAAACAACACAACAAAGTCTTCTTCTTCCTCTCGAAGACTTGCATGACGATGACACCTTTGCCGGTGCTGCTTGCAGGAGAGTGATTGGGCTTCCCCTGTGGGGCCCACGGTTCACTCTTCGCCGGCAATGGTGTTGTCTTGCGGTGGTTCCAGTGGGTTGGTTGGTTCGTACGGTCGGTTCCTCATCTTCAACAAACAAGGTCAGTTCACATTCTTCTCAAAATGTCTCATTGGGTGCCATTTTCCGGTGCTCCTTCGTGGGCTGCTTCGAGCCTTGTTAGGAGAGTGAGTGGGCGGCCATTTCATGAGTCCGTTCCATTTGCTCTCTGCCGGAACCAGCCTTTCATTTCTTCATTTGATATTGCAACATGTCTTCTAACCTTCCTTCTTTCCTCCTTTTGTCATGCGGTTGACAATGATGTTTTGGCCGTTCGTGACTCAGTCGTCTTGCGGTGGTTCCTCTCAAGGTAAGTCCATGTGTTCCTGTCTTTTGTGTCATTGCTCATTTCACGGTCGTCGACCGTTGCCGCCTCATCTCCTTTCGTTCCCAATGTAGGTATTGATTCGTGTTCGAGTGACAGTCTCAACAACGACAGGTACGGTCCGCTAGTGAACCAGCATGCATGCATACTGACGGTCGTTGGTTGTACGCGGCGCCGTCGACTGCGTGGTTGGTTCTGGATTCATCTAAACCATCCAGTGCGGTGGAAGAAGAAGATGAATCGATGATTGTTGCAGGCTGCTCCGAGTGCTTCTTTAAAGGCGCTGACATGAAGAAGTAATTCTCGCTCGGATTGGATTTGTACTGGAGAAGCATTCGGAGCAGCCACAAGTTTCATCTGGATTCATCTAAGCCATCCAGTGCGGTGGAAGAACAAGACGAATCGACAGCAGCCAAGGAAGGCACCAATCCAGTTCCGAAACAAATGGCGAGTTCTTGGATTGCTTGCGATTGGCTGGGAGCAGGGATGTGGTAGTATGATTGTTGCAGGCTGCTCCGAGTGCTTCTTTAAAGGCGCTGACATGAAGAAGTAATTCTCGCTCGGATTGGATTTGTACTGGAGAAGCATTCGGAGCAGCCACAAGTTTCATCGTTTCTACTTTCAAGCCATGTACTAACACTGATTTCCGGTGCTCCTTCGGGAGCTGCCCCTTTGGGGGCCTGTGGTTCCTTTGGAGCCCAGTGGTATCTTCCTGTCACGTTCACCAGTCATCCAACATTGCTAGAGTTTCCAGAGATGTTCTCACTTTGCATGACACGGTTTGCTCCACGTTGCATTAAAAAGAGGCCAAAGCTTTTATTAACCAAGCTGGCAATTTATCGTTAGGGAGGAACGGGGCTCCTCGTGCTGGAATCGAATCGAATCGTCACGCTCAAAAACTCATTCTTTTCTGAAAGGAAAGGCCAGAAGTATTAATGTATGAAGGGCAACCGCCACAGAAGCGCAGCTGACGCGACTTTGTTTCTTGCGTCTGGAGTACGGGCACTTGGAGAGCGAAAGACGCTAGATCGAATTTGCCAGGGTACAAAGTGAAGCCAACTAACTATTCACGCAGTGGACGTGTCCGACTGTTCTTCGCTCACTTTGCACATGCTAGTTATGTCATGGCTGTGATGAAGTACGTTGCTGATACCATTGTAAGCACCGTTGCACTCCTCGAAATGTCTCTTACTATTCCTCCTTTCCAGCCTTTTCAGTTACTAGCTAGTATACCGTATGAACCGCATCATTGCTGCTTCTGAAAGGGACTTGGGAGAAGACCGTTTTCGCGCGAGCGTTCGGGCTGTCCTTCATGTAAGGCAGATCCCTCGTCTCTTTGTTATTCTCCTCTGAGAGCCTTCGCACTGAGGATGATCAAGGAAGACGATGTGGTTTGCAACACGCACAAAGGACCAAAAGAGCACAGGCATCTTCTGGAAAGCCTTGATAGACAACCACAGCTGACCATTGCTGCTCTCCCCTACAATTCGCCCTTTCTGGTCCTTCAGAATTGCTTTGAACTGTGAGTCGGCGTCTTTCATGCATCACCTTGTGAACCAGTTTTGTGGGGGACGATCGAGTCTCACGTTTGTTGCTACGTCACAGTAGCCTGTTCATGGCGACCTACAAGGCTTGGGCACTTGGAAGAGCCGCGCCGAAACCTGCCGATGGCTGGTAGCAAGGGAGAGAATTGCCAGTTCGCGAGAGACACAGACGTTGCTCGTCGATCCTCCAGTTTCCGACTCCGTGCGCACTCCGTGTGCTTGGAAGTCATTCCTCTCTAAAAGAAGATACATGATTGTGGCGTTTTTGGTAACATCTTCGCAGTCATTGGGCCCCAGGCAGGCATTCCTTCGTCCAGCCACTCTGAGACAAGAGACGTGGTGATGTAAAAGCACTCTTCGTCTAATGCAATCCGGTCAAATTGAAACGACTGAATCGTTATCAAACACTGCACTGAGATGTTCTGTGAGAGGCAGCGTAAGGAGATCTAGGAGCCGGTGGTTACCTCTTTTGTAAACTACCCCAAGCTTCAACCCCAACAAACCAACCGATCCGAATTGGGTGCATCCGGGAGTGGCCAACTGCTCCCTGCAAGATCCTGGAGAAAGATTTAGAGTGCATTGAAGTGTGTCTCCGCCCTTTACGTAAGCGTGACCGAAACATGACTGGGAAAGTGACAGTGACCGAGCGGGAGGTTGTGCTACAGGGGTGGTTGGGGTTAGTCTTGTTTGAAAGCTCTATGCCACCGTGTAAGCTTCCACAAGGTCTTCACCCACTAAGGATGCAAAGAAGTGTTTGGTTAGACTAGATTGGCAAGGCGTAAGCTTCCTGCTTTGGAATCTATCCCAGGTCTGAGTGACAGTCGAGTCTCATAATATTTTGCCTCAATCACAATTTCATTGAAAACCTTTGAAAGCAAAAGAAAACAACATGAAGCTCGCAAGTACTTTTCTGAGCCTCTTACTATGGTACCTTTCCTTGGGGCTCTCTGGTAAGTGTCGAAATCTTTCCATCCGAAGGGGTACTCTTTTAACAGCCGACAATGACCTAACCACAATGAACTCTTCCTCTATGGCATCCAGCCCCGACCAATGCTTATGAAATCATTGACGTTTTCCATGGAGATTTGGCGGCCGGAGAATGCTACTCCGTAGAGCGAAATCTGAGCTCGTTTGTGGACCCGGTTGGCTGTGTGGTCACTAATATTGTGTACACGTACTTCAATGGTGGCAACGAAACCGGCACTCCTCGTGTAGACTACTTGACAGTACAGGCAGACGTCATGCATGACTGTTTCGACACAAGCATAAAAAATACATGTCTTGTTTATGCAGATGGACATGGCATGTGTAATCGTTGCTCATACCATGATGACATGCTGACCTTGGATGATTGCAGGAATCTCCCAGGCGTGTTCCAGCGTGGCGAGCATAGTGTGTCATTTTTCTCCAACCCCCAAACAGGAGACGAACCTTGTGATACGGACTTCTTCCCACTGGCTCCTGATGATACCAAATGCGATCACCCTGCTCTGGCACCGAGGGGCCCTACAACCACCGAAAGCCCGGTTCCCCAAAGCATGCCCCCCACATCTTCGCAAATACCTGCCAGTGACATTCCAACGTCAAGCCCAATTCCAAACAGCCTGGCTCCAACTACTTCGCTGGCCACCAGTGATACGCCGACCCTTGAAATGTCTGCTACTGGGGTTCCATCACTTGACTTTGGCACATCCATTCCGTCTGGTGAAGTTTCGGCCACTAATACGCCCTCCGATGAGTCTTCCCTTACTGATGTTCCGTCTCATGGCTTTGACACATCCACTCCGTCTGGTGAAGATTCAGCGTCTATCACGCCCTCTTTGACTTTGATACCTAAAACAGACGCACCAACTTTGGAATCGTCATTTACTGAAGTCCCATCTCTTGATCATGACACATCCTCTCCTTCTGACCAAGATTCAGCCTCTTTCACTCCCTCCACAGAGTCTTCATTGACTGAGGTTCCATCTCTTGATCATGATACGCTCGCTCCATCCGGTGAGGACTCCACCACCGGTACCATCCCACCATCCATGACATCCACTGCTGCTCCTACTAGTGATCATGCACCGACCCCAGCAATCATCGCGCTCACGAGTGTCCCTACTGACTCGGGATCTTCCACACCTTCGCCGTCCATCATGGCTACTTCCTCCCCCACTGAAAGTTCCTCCGTACCAGGCTCCACGAATGGTTCCTCTCTGTCCCCTCGCACGGGCACTCCATCCAACGGCACCAGTACGCAAAACTGTTTGGATGACTGGGCCAATGGCGTTGCCGAGGAAGACAACTGTTTTGCCGTGGATAGATTCGTTTGCACCGAGGTGAAGGATGATGGCTGTACGAGCATTTCGGCACTGTATCACTATTACAACGAGGACATGGGCAGCAGCAATCTCGAGTCATATTATCACATCACGGTTCACTCGTTCTTTGGTTGTTCGGCTTCCATGCCCGACGAGCCCAGCAATGGTTGTTCAGTGCTTGTGGAAGGACACGAATGCAGGACATGTGTCAACAACAAAGACGAGAACTTGTTAGTGGACTGCAGCAACCTTGGCTTTATCTTTTCACGGACGATTCAATCCGTCTCGCTGAGGGAAGACGGTGGCCACTTGGACATTGCACAAACGGATGCCATGTGCAACTTTGGGGCTAGCGCTTAAAATTGAGAGATAGATAAGTCGAATCAGACCAGTACATTAGCTAATCATCCATAACTTCATGGAGCCATCTACTAGCTAGCTAGCTAGCTAGCAGGCAGCTTCTGCTTCTATCTGGACAGCCTGACATACTGGTAGGTTAGAAACCGTTCGATAGGTGACCAGACCCCCCCCACTCGAGTGACAGTCCAAACCCCCCGCATAAAACCCTTGCAAAGCTTTGGAAGTGCTTCAAGCAGCTTTGTAGCTGGCTTCTTGAGGAGGCTTCTTTCCAAGCCTGCATGATTGCCGAGGTGTTCGCTTTGATCTTCGCACCAACGACACGAAACCGAACAGCAATGAACCAGTTTGAGACAGAGAAAGATAAGGGGGGGTTTTAGAGGAGGGAAATTATCTACGGAAGCCAGCCGGGGCCAGGCTTAAGCAAAGAACAGTCGAAATTCAGGACTAGGTTCTGTGGGATCAGGGGCAAGAAATTGAGGACCATTACGGGGGGCAAAGGGTTTGGCTTTGCGGGATCCACAGAGACATAAATGGGTAGCTTTCACAAGGGCAATCTCGAGTTTGAGACAGAGACATTCCACGATGGCACCTTTCAGCCAAAAGCCAACCAACCACAAGGCCACAACACAAAATCCAACAGATTTAGAAGAGCCACAAGAATAAGGCATCCCTTGTACTTTTACTAGTACTACCATAGTCCTGCGGTTACACAAGCGATTGGTTTCAATCCGACTGTTCGTTTCCTTGATCAGCAGAAATGAAGAACGGCAAAGTTCACAATGACGCGGGATCACACGACGTTTCGCAAAACAGCGAATCCGAAAGCTTCAGCCATGAAGATCCTCCACGGCAGCGCTCTGGATCGAGGGACTATGAGAGTGCCCTGATCAGCTTGAACACGTTTTTCGAGAAAGAACCCCATCGCCCGGGTCGTCGGCAATTTGGCAGTCAAATCGCCGTCTTGCCGCAAATACCGATAGCCGTAAGTACATGTACTAGTAGCAGCCATCACTGTGCCGCAAGGAAAGGCACTGCGGACGAGGCCATCCAAAAGAAGCCTTCTCGAAACCATAGTAAGGACAGCTGCGAGTCCGCACCTACTGGTACGCGTATCAACAACACCAAGAAAGGAAACCATGCACAGCACGGTCGCCATCATCATCACTTGAAAAGTCGAACCACTCATGGCGCAGCGCATCACCCGGAAGAGCGCACTCCAGTGCCTTACCATACTACGAATACGCAGCCAAAATGCACGCTAGAAAAGTGCTTATCCGAACGAGCTGCGACCTCAAAGACCAAAGCTAGACTGCAAGTCGATGACACCTGGCCTGCTGGCTGGGGGGAGGAAGATAGTCTCATGTTTTTTGACACCCCTTCCTTTGAAGAGGATTCCCGCAGAAGCAGAAGCAGTATAAGTAGCAGTATCAATAACAGCCACAACAGCAACCGAAGGGGGGAGAGGCGGCCCATACAACGAATTCTTACCCTGGACAGTCCACGCAGCAAAAGTGATCACTTGGAGAATGTAAACAGCAGCAAAGTCAAGACACCCTTGCGTCGTGTCAAAACATTTGACAACAGCCAGCGCAGAACCGCAACTAGACTAGGCACCGACAAGAGAAACGCTATTAAGGAGCATTCCCCTTCTCCCTCTCGTTCCAAAAGCCCATCCACCAAAGAGAAGACCACCAATAGATCCAATAAATCCGGATCACCATCTCCCAGTCCAAGTCCAAAAGCTCGCAGTAAAATCATCGCGAGGGCAGCAGCAGGCCACAAGACCCCGCACAGCCGCGGAAGACATCGAATAGCAGCAGGCTTGGGACGCAGCAAACGAAACCAGGACGAGTCATCTCCACATCGATCCCCCAGTCCCTCCTTCGCGGAAGAGTCAAGGTCTCGATCGCCGAGTCCATTGCAGACAAGCAATAGGAAGGCTCAGGCTGCCGGAAGCAGCACGTTGATCTTAGCTTTGTTGGGCGAAGACAACACCAGCAAGAAAGACCAACGACAAGACATCAGCAAGCCAAAAGAGACACCACTCCACAAGAATGGAGTTGATCCTACCAAGATTGCAGCTGCACTGGAAAGAGCGCCTTCCATCAACAAGGCTATTGCTGACAAGATTCGAAACAACCCTAGCCTCATGGAAATGTTTTTGGTGGATGGGTCGGACGACAATGCCTTGAACGAAAAGCTGTCTCTCATTCCGTCCTCCCACGGCTCGAAGACCGACAATGCTGTGGAAATCTTGACCAAGCGACATCTGCACCACCATCGCCGTACCGGCAACCATGATTTGCCACCCTCGCGACCGCAGAATCCTGATCCAAAGGCAAAGGACAACAACATCCACCACCACAACATGAATGATGATAGCAAGCGAAGTGCAACATCCACTCTAGTCCGAGATCATGGCTCTGTCGCCAGGCACAACCGTACCGAAACGCAACAGCTACAGCAACAGCAACAGCACCAACCACAAGGCAGCAAACGAAGGGGGGTCAGGAACGGTAAGCATCCGATGACGATGGACTCCTCACAATATCACAACGATCCGACGCAGCATCCTCATCGTCGCAGCCACGGTCCTTCCGGTACGTCGTCGCCAAGTACAGGCACCCCGCGTATCGTTCATGTACAATAGTGTCATGCAAAGAAGTAGTGTATCGAGTAGTATCAAGTATAGTACAGTATCGAACCGACTGGCTAGGGCCCGAACTAGCTAGAGAAAGAGCCAACTCGGAGACCAATTGAGCCTGACTGAAGGCTCGACGACCGGAGTGACAGTCGCCAGTACGGTACCTGAACCAGAACCTTAGTTAACGGGGGTTTTAGAGTACGGAAATTAGCTACGGAAGCCAGCCGGGGCCAGGCGTAAGCAAAGAACAGTCGAAATTCAGGACTAGGTTCTGTGGGATCAGGGGCAAGAAATGGAGGACCATTACAGGGGGCAAAGGGTTTGGCTTTGCGGGATCCACGGAGACATAAATGGGTAGCTGTCACAAGGGCAATGGAGATACGGGTCTAGTTCGTTATTAGGTACAACGAAGCCAGTGCTCTCATGGGCACACCCATCAATAACATCATTCAACATAGCCAAGCAGAAGCTTGTCCCAAGTTTCCTCTGAAGAAGTTGTTTATTGTTTAGTTTGGGCATCCAGCAGAGAACAAGCAGAGCAATACGTCATCCCAAATGCAACACTCCCGTGGGACATGATCAACGGACAAGATCCATGGCGCAAGAGCCAACTGGACGTGGATAAGTGGGTTTTGCGAGGATTCCAAAGAGAAGTCTCAAAACAATACATTGAATCCATAGTGAGCAACTTAATATCGAAGAATGTCGTGGTTGAAGCTAGGTTTCCCAAGGCTGGGGAAATCATGAGTGTGCTAGACAAGGAAGTTAATGAGTACCTTGTAGCGGCACATGAAGGTCTCATTGCGGAACAAGACAAGCAAACGGACAGACTAAAGACGTCTCAGATTATAACGGATCAATGGAATCAAATCAAATTATCAAGCAATACAATGCCAGGGGCGACACCGTGACTACTAGTAGCTAAAAGCGCCGTGTAGTAAGATAGACTCCAGCCACACTGTCAAAATCCTGGACCTAGCTAGACAAAAAAGTGAGGGGTTTTACCATCTGTAGATTGGCTATGTGCGTACTCCAAGATCTCTGTCTTTAATACCAGTGGTGAGGATACCTCTAAGCCTTGTTTTGTCGTCGCTTTAATGAAAGTTAAGAGTTTTCAAAGCAGTTTCTGCTTTGTGAAGTATTGTACTCGAGTAAAAGATTCTTTAGTAAGAAGTACTATACTATTGTGTGTACACTTCGCTGGTGCATTGCCGTTACCACCAGGCAGCCCAAGTTATTGCCAACAGTAGAACGGATTTAGAATGAGGTCTCTTCAAGTTAGAATCCTGGACTTTATCTGCTAAAGACTCTTTGATTGGCATTGGTGAAGTGCTGGACTTAGCAAAGCTAATCCTGGATGACTACAAGTGTCTTTCAAAAAGAAGTCCCAAGTTCCCAAATAGTCACAAGGAACAATAGTGTCTTTAATTCTTGAAGTAAGTGTCAACAAGATCAACGTAGCAAGTTTAGTACAAGTAACACTGTGGTATTCGTGGTCGCGGCAATGTAAATACATTGAGTGTGTGGTTTGTGCTCTCTTTTCTTGTATGTATCCTTGTATCGCGGTAGAAACAACAATAGAGAAGAGCGCCAACACCAACAAAACAAACTCCAACAAACAAACAGAAGAAGGCTCTTGTCTGTCTCTCTTGTACTGTACTCTAGCTACGGTAGCTGACTGTCAGCGTGTGTAGTACTGGTAACAATGACAGCAGTGATGATGATGGCCGGAGGAGAAGACAGCGGGAGTACCTTGGTGGTGTCCAACGTTGGTGTTGGTACAAGATCTACGAGACGACGCCGTTCAAATCCCAAAGAGGAACTGGACGTCCATGGCGCTCGTACTAGCGTTACTAGCGTTACTACTAGTAGTCGAATAGGTCGACGCGCGAGACACCAACAACAGATCCAACAGTCGCAAGCCTCGCTTAATGCAAGCATGACTCACTTGGACAAGCACAAGCATAAGGTGAAGCAGCACAAGAGGCTCTCCACTAGCACTACTAGTACCAGTATAGTAGGTACTAGTGCTAGTGGTACTAGTAGTAGACGCAACCACAACAAGACAGCCGATCACAATCACAATATTAATCAGTTCCATCGATCCGTCAGCTTTGCCTCCTCTGTCACCGACATTCTTGAAGGCAAGGTCAGTCCCGCCATTAATAACCCAAACCCTAACTCTACCGCAGCACGACGACCTCGAAGTCGGAGGCTCAGCAATGCTACTACTACAAGTAATAATGGAATGAGTGAAAGTGAACCAGGAGTTCGAATACGCAGTCGAAGCTCTAGTAAGGAACGACAGATGTTTACTACAGAAGTCACTCCCACGCCTATATGCATCGATACGACACCCTTTACCGACGGAAGTGACGTGGAAGTCGAGGACCTATTTGCCAACACCAACACCAATGCATCTCCAACTGTGACTCAAAGCTCCACGCCCACTTCCACGAACTCCACTCCACGCCGTGGAAGTATTGGAAACAGTACCAATCGAGGCGCCAGAACTGCCACGCAACGAATCAAGGATCGAAGTGCAAGTAGAGACAGGCTCAGAGGATCTGCTACAAGTACTAGTAACACTGTCGCACTGCTGAATACTAGTAGAAGAGACTCCAAAGGACGCTCCTTTCCAAAAAACGAACCACGATCTATGAGTGCTTCCATGAGGTCACTGTCCCTTTCCAAACGGGACCTTGAAACAACATCCTCAGTCAGCAACATCAACAGCAGTAGGCGCAGTATGAGCAAGAGCATGAACATGAGTCTCAGACGAACGTCCAATCATACCACCAGCAATGTCAGCACTAGTGCAAGTACAAGTAGAACATCTCCCATGAGATGTCTGCAACGAACTACCACCCCCGAAGATACACAGCAGCAGCAGCAGCAACAACAACAGAAACTGAAACAAAAGCAACAACTCAGTCGATCCGCACACAGAGAAATGGCTAAGAAACGAAACTCAAATGCTAGTGAAACGTCCAATGAATCGGCTCTAGAAGCCATTGTGGGAAGACACAGTCTCCAACAACAATCGTCACACCTGATGAAGTCGCAACGAACACTCGTCACGGAAGCATCTCTGCAAATTGAAGATCTCATACCATCCACACCCGCTAAAACCGCTTCTACATCGTCCAACAATCGATCCAGTCTTCTTATCAGTACCAAAAGCTCACATCGACAAATGCAACGACAACGATCACAACGAAAACTCATTGATGATCTCAAAATTAGTCATCATGGACTTGCAGGACGAAGGGCTTCTGCAGCTGCAGCCAACAAAAAGAACAATAGCAAGGAAGAACTCAGTCGATCCGCACATCGAGAGCTACAGCGATCCTCTCTCACACCTCCATCCAGTCCTCCCTCCAAGGATCACAAGGATCATTCCATTGTCAAAAGTAGAGAAGCGGCACACGTGTATCTGCATCAAAGTGAATCCAGTGGTTTCAGTTGCAGTCACAACAGCAGTCTCTCGGGAAGCAACAACAGCAGTGGACTCATGCTCAGTTCACACAGTGAAAAACTCACATCATCAACAACAGCAACAACAACCGTCACGCAAAATATACTCACCAAACCAAAACCAATTAGCAGCAGTCACATCCACCATAACAGCAGCAGCAGGACCCTCAATGCTTCTCTTGTACACTTTTCACCAGATCAAGACTTGTTCCCGGTCATTTCAGATTGCAGCTCGGTTGATACCAACGATGCACTCTACCACGGCAAGTCCAGTCGAAACCCTGCCGTCAGAGACGAGGATGCACCACCCAGTCCCCACAACCAAAACACCATAAACACCATTGACGATACCCTCTCGTCCGCCCCGGATCTATTCCAATCGCCCGTCGTTACCAACAAACCAAAGCAACGAGCGTCCACTTTGTTCCTATCGCCCATTCCATCCTTCAAGGGAAATGATGATGACAGTGAAAGTGAGCATGGCAGTAAGAGTGGTCATGGCAGTATCAACAAGGGGAGTCAATCCAGCAAAACGAAACCACAACGACGAGCTGCGTCCAACCACTCCAGCAAAACAGACACGGATAATGATGATGACGATGATGATGAACTCGAATTTGCATCCGATCGGTTTGATGAGTCCGTCGCCGATATCGATATTATTACTGGCAGTCAGCCTTCTGCTGAGCATCGTGCTTCCGAAAAATCGTTGAGCTTGGTGTTGAACAAGTCCATCGGTGACCTGACAACGACGGCCGATCTTGTTTCCATTGATACCAATGGGTTCGGCATCGTCAAATCATCTACCAAGGGAACCTTGTCCAAGTCCGTTCGACACATGCTGGGAGATTCCGATGATTTTTCGTTCCGGGACGAAAGCGAGGAGGATGGTCACCATGACGACGACGACAATAACACTCTTATTCCATCCTTGGCACCGGAAATCAAACAAGATCAAGAAGAAGAACCGGTACAGCCACGGAGACAATCTCGAAAACAAAGAGCTCGACCGCGCGTCAAAGAGGACGAATTGCCTCCGTTGGTGGACATGGAATCCAAGTCTGCGAATTCTCAGGGAACCGCATCCACTCGTTCTTCCTACTCGTCCGTGTCGTCAAATGAACCCTTGCCGTCACACAAGGCTCGGGAAGCAGCCTATGTCATGCTTGATTCGTCTGTGTCATCGCATCGGGCGCGAGAAGCGGCAGCGGCGCTCTTGATGGATTGCTCTGGGCAATCTCAACATTCCACGTCCTCGTCCTGTCGTCGTGGCAGCCTTGCCCACGGTTTGGCTTCCGCGTCAACACCAGTCAAAGTCGCAGAGCCTGCCGAGACACCCACAGCTACCAAGAGAGATAGCAGCAAACGAACCAAGAGACGTTCTTCCAAGCGAAATCTAGCGACAGATGCATCAGGAAAGACCAGCTCCAAATCATCCTCCAAGCGCAACCTCCTCTCCGACGCATCCAGCAAGACTATCAGTACCTCAAAGGCATCTTCCAAACGCCATCTCTTGACGGATGCGTCTAACAAGCCCATTTCCAAAAAATCTTCCAAGGGAAATCTGTTGTCGGATGGTTCCGGTAACAAGGCTCCTTCGAGATCATCTTCCAAAGGCAACCTGACTGACGCTTCCAATAAACCTCCTTCCAAACGCAAGTCCGCGCGAAAGACGGACAGCAAGGATAGCAAGTCATCGTCGAGGCGCAAACCACGTGAGGAACCATCCAGTCGAAGCAAGCCTCGCGACGAGCATCCCTCCAACATCAAGCGACAGCCACGAGACGAGCATCCCGCGAACTTGAAGCGACAACCAAAGGATGAGCATCCCGCCACTTCGAGTAAGCGACAGCCACGGGACGAGCGTCCCACTGAGAAGAAGTCTGCTCGACGAAACACTCGAACGGCTCTCAAAGACACCTCTGCTGGAACCACTTCCTCCGGCAAGAGTCGGTCTTCTGTCGAGTGCTCCGACGATCCATTGGGTGATACTTCTGGTGAATCGGGCAGTCGACGCCGCCGTAGCAAAAGCAAGAGCAAATCCATGTCCAAGTCCAGTCGAAGACGAACATCCAAGTTTCCTGTTAACGAAGCTAGATCTGCACATCCCTGTGTCGCCGTTCGAGCGGCATGAGCTATGTAACACTACATACTTTTTTAAATTAGTCATTCACTAGGCTGTGGCAAATTATGTAATAGCTAGAGATTGTACTGGCACGGTACCTAGGTACAGTACCGGTAGTCTATGGTTTCGGTTTGAAGCACCGTCCATGACTTGGCCGCACTTAATCCCACGCACGAGCCCCTTTAAAAAGGGGGACCTTTGCTTCAACAGCAGCAGCAGTGCCCGCTTTGACAAGCAGAAACAGCGTTTCAGGGCTCTCTAGCTACCTGGCTGCCAAGAGTCTGAACTCGTTTCGCGGCCCTCTGCGCAACGAATTGGCCTCAACTGCATGGTCACACAGATGACCATCACCTGCATGATGCTTTCACCCGAACATCTCTTGATCTAGTAACCTAGAAAAGCTTCGTAGAGTGCGCAGTTCCATCCAGCTGTTCGGAATACCCGGTTTCATCATTCATGATCAAATTTACCGGTACGTCGTCATCAATCCCTGAACCTGGAAAATCAGAAGCTTCGTCTGTTCTCACTGGTGGCGATTGGGCTTGCGTTGCGGCTTCCAAGACAGCCTGACGGATGCTCTCCACAGTGGGCGAAGTTATCTTTGTCAAGTCCGAACCGCGGATGTCAGCCGAGCGAAGGCTCATCTCACCTGATCTGACCCCGTTGCTAAAGTCCGAATTCTTATTAAAGCCGCTCGACAGTCCACTGATACTTCCACGGCGCCCCCCAACGCTGCTTACCCTGACCGCCGTGATCCTGTCATTCTGGTTCAACACCTTTGGAACAAAGACGAAAACTAAGACTGACATGCAAACCACAAAAATCAGGACCGACCGCACAACATATCTGGCGGTGGGATTGGAGTTGGCCAAAAAGAGGAGGGGAGTGCCAATAAGCACGGCCTGAAGGATGGAAGCCATGGCAAGGGCCACGAACTTGCTCTCATTGAACGCCACCGTCAGCTCCCTGGTTTGATAAGCCAATACGTTGGCATAAAGGAGAGCTGCCATATTGAGCCCAGCGATGAAACCGAGCATGACCTGAGACACCCTGCCAGCATAGATGCAGCTTCCATAGGACTCCAGTTCTCCAGTTTCCGTTCGGCCAGTGTAGACACGTTCCCAGTACAAAGGATCCGCCAGAGTCCAAGTCAGCAGAAACGCCACGTTTGACAACAGAATTAGACAGAATGGTAACAGGACGTCTTGAACCTACAATCCATGGTACAGCCACGAGAATCAATATGTCAGGCACCGTCCTCACTACTACAACCACAACCACAAAAACCACATACCTTGACTTGAATCCTTTGGAATCTCGATGCGCTCGTCATTAGCCTTTTGAGTCTCATAATCTTTGCTGCCAGTGCTGCGAAGGTGATTGAGAATCCAATGGCAACAAGCCATGGAACGATCATACAAGCGGCGCTGCATCCCTCTTGACTTGCCATTCCATCGTCAACGCTCATGGCGAGAATACTGGAACCCAAGACCATGGTTCCCAAACAAATGAGCCATAAAAATGGCGGCTGTGAAGCCCTGACTACGGTGGCTGATCTCTTCACGTAGACCCAAGCAGCCGCGGCCATCGAAGAAACCATGATGATTGCCATGAGAGTCAACCCAACAGGTCGGATTCTAGTCAAGAGGTTCTTTTCTTCGTTGGGGACGTATACACCTCTCAGCCTTTGATATATTTCCAAGATGGGTGTCACAGTGTCACCCCTGGCATTGTATTTCTTGATGATTTGATTCCATTGATCCGTTATAATCTGAGCCGTCTTTAGTCTGTCCGTTTGCTTGTCTTGTTCCGCAATGAGACCTTCATGTGCCGCTACAAGGTACTCGTTAACTTCCTTGTCTAGCACACTCATGATTTCCCCAGCCTTGGGAAACCTAGCTTCAACCACGACGTTCTTCGATATCAGGTTACTTACGATGGATTCAACGTACTGTTTTGAGACTTCTCTTTGGAATCCTCGCAAAACCCACTTATCCACGTCCAGTTGGCTCTTGCGCCATGGATCTTGTCCGTTGATCATGTCCCACGGGAGTGTTGCATTTGGGATGACATATTGCTCTGCTTGTTCTCTGCTGGATGCCCAGAGGAAGAACTCCGCCAAGGCTTTTTGTTTTTCCGGATCTGTATTGGCCGAGACGGCAGCTCCCCATCCACCATTGGCCGCGTAGGGAGCCACATTGACAAAGCCGAGATCGTCATAGTATTTGGCGTAGGGACAAAGTTCTCTGGTGCATCGTACCAATTGTCCCGTGCTTCTATCGAGTACAAACTCGGATCCAGGAGTTGGAGCAATTCCCAGTTTGTCGTGAAGAATGCTGCCCTGAGCATTGGATCGTCTGAATAAATCTCCCCACATGAAGGTCATGGCGCAGGTTCCGTCATTCATGTGCCCATTTTGAACGTGGTTGATGATATCTGTATATTCGTCGGGTGTCCCATACTTGGCTTGTTCCTCGTGTATCCGCAGCATTTCTGCGAGTGCTTCTCCTGTGAGCGGTGTCATGTCTTTCGAATCAAATAGAGATCCTTGGTGTGTTCCTTGTGTTTGCGTGATTGTGGACAGGACAAGATGGTACCTGTAAATGTATGTTGGATGTCAAGAAGAGCAAACAAGCAGGTGAGCAAAATATATGGTGCATTGGTTTGACAATAATTCAAGTGCTTGAAAGGACCTTTCCGTTCCTTGACGTGACGTACCAGTACATGGCATGATCTCCTTGAATTCTGGAGACACAAGATCCCGAAAGTTCGACTCCATTGAAAACCTTTCCATGAATTGCCTTTGCAACTTCATTGTATTCGTTCCATGTGCGTGGTACTTTCAATCCATAATGTTCCAATACGTCCTTTCTGTAAAACATGGAATGTGTGTCTCCATCCAACAGAATAATGTAAATCTTGTCTTCAAAGCTCATGACGTATTTTCTCAATGCGGGCAGCACATCTATCCAATCGGCATAGGGTGAGCTCTTGACAAAGGGTGTCAAATCAAGGAATCCATTCAACATGGCGGCGGTTCCAAGCACGACGGGATTGGTGTAGTATGCATCGTAGAGCCCTCCTCCCGCCCTTGCATCGTTTTCAATCTCCGCAAAGAGCTCTGGCATGGTGGGAGCCAGTTTGATCTCAATCTTGACGCGTCCATCCGTGAACTTGAAATAATCATCAGCGTTCCATTTGACTATTGCAATCATGCATGTAATCAGAGCAAAAAGAGGAGGGTTGGAGGTGAGATTAGGTGAAAAAACGTACGGTAAGATCAGGTCAACTGAGGTTAGCTCAGGTCAGGTCAAACAACGTATGATCAGCTCAGCTCAGCTCAGGAGGTCAAGCCAGTTCCATGCAGCATGCATTGTACCTGGCTGAGCCTAGCTAGCTGAGCCTCACAGCCAGCCAATAGCTAGCTAGACATGCAGATGAAACAACACTGACTTACCCATAGTGATGATGCCCGGACTGTCGACTACGAGAATCTGCATGGTGAGCGGCTCTCGCTGTGAGGGGGGATTTTCCCCGACCTCGTACTGGCTGCTCGTACTGCTCGTACTCGCGGTACAGGCGGGACACGGCGGGCAAGTGTCATTGGCAGTGGATGCTACCTGTTCTTCTACTGCTGGCTGTAGTATTGGACTGCCATCGCCATTGGCTGCCTGATCTTGCTCTGTCTGATAGATCGTCCAATTCTCGTCCTCATCATTGGCTGTCGCTTGTGCTGCCACCATGGTACTACTACTACTACTGCTACTGCTACTCATAGTAGAAGTGAGAGTAGCGGGACTACTATGCAGCAGCAAGGCAACCACGCTAAAGACGGCAAGTCGACGGGAAAGCGTCAATCCAGAGAGGACGGCCATGGTCGACATTGATATATGTATTGTAGGAATGCAGCTACTACACTGTAGTATATATCTGGCTAGACGAAGACAGAGATGGACACTATGGATGCTCTGCCTGTTGCTGCTGTTGTTGTATTGCTGTCGACAGCCGAAGCCAATCCAAACCGCTTCAAGGATGCTCCTGTTCGTTCCCCACAGCACAGCTACCAGCACAAAGGGCAAAGAGCCTTGCAACTTCCTCGGACTTGGAAGAGGCGCAACAACAATTTGCTCGAGTACGAAACGGTCAAATTGAGCAGTCTTTACAGTCCCACAAAGAACACCTTAGAAGCACTGCATACTTATCATACGATTAGCCTTTTCTGAAAGACAGATGCCTCCTTTAAGTAATGTCACTTCAACAAGTCGATGTGCTTTTAACAGAAACGTCACTAACAATTTGAACCATCATCATTCCCTTCCGAATTGCTTAAATCCTGGCAGTGAAAGTTCCTTGAACAATTGAGGAGCAAGTAAGTTGGCAGAAAGAACTTTCTAAAGGTCCATCTGCATCGACAGAGATCCACATCAAACTGGCACCTTGGTACATCCATCCCCAGTAATAAGATATAAGATATATACTCGAGTACATGTACATGGCTCTTTCGGAAGTTCCATTTCTTATGGTTGCCATACTCAGATTGGAGCTGCTGGTACAGTACTAGACTAGCTAGTATGTAAGATACTCCTGACACATACAGGTACCGGTACCAGGTAGTTAGTCAGCTAGATTATCACAAGAGTAACATCCCTGATGAGTACATGTAGTGAGCGTGAATAGGTTTATTAGTGGCATCAAATGCATATCTGCCTCCAGCAGGGATATCTCTCTACGACCAGAGTGGTCAACCACACCAGAACTTTGTACCAGGTACCGGTACACCAGAGGGGCAAGCAATTAGGCAAAGCTATAGTGACAGCCAATACCATATGAGTGTGAACCCAGACAAGTTAGGAATCGAATGATTCGATTCAATCAAATTTATAAGATATTCCTGGAACACTCATTTGTATCCTGCGGCAAAGTAAAGCCATCAGGATAGCCATACCGGTACGGTGGGCTAGCTAGTGGGGGCTCTAAAAACTTGCTGTTGCGGCAGAGTGTGGTCTAATAATGATTCAATTAGTCTGTTCGAACTGCCAAATCTATGATGTCCCAAAATAGGTAGCTTATAGATGAGGTATAAGTATATTTTCTCATCAGAGCCATAACGGAAGCAAGCTGGCGTCAAGCAAAAAGCCAGACGCAACGTGGGAATGTCTGAATGTCTGTGTCCGCACTAGTTTTAGCAATTAGCAGTACCGCAGTACTACTAGCACCTGGAACTGAGTACCAGGTACCATACAGCTACCGGTATCAGACCATCAGACCTAGTCTACAAATAAATAAATAAATAAATAAAGACTGGAGCGAAGCGGCTGCTAGTCTAGTCCTTTGCTGCTTCATGGCTTGCTGGAGGTGCTAGTGTGGTTGGTGATCAAAGTGCTTTACTTTGGGTGCCACCACTCTCTTTGAGGTCTAGCGGCCTCCACCACCGCCCTTGGTCCGCCATCGGTGGTAATGGGCGGGAATGTTGCGATAGCGGCATGAGGGTGGGTGTCGGAAACGGTAACGGTGTGTAGGCGTTGTTGGTTGCGACCGAATTTTGGAGCGGGAAGTGGTGAAATTCGGTAAAAAAGTGAGCGAGAAGCGGCTCACGAAGTTTGAGTGCACTACGCTAAAAGCTAGTGTAAAGATCTTTCGAGTGTTTTTGAGTTTGAGAGAATGAAAGTTATGAGAGGATTAGAAAGCTATGAAAACTAATCAACGAGAGAGATCATCATCAAAGGATCGTAGATCTGGCTTCCCGCGGGAGACTATAAAGTGTGATAGAGTAGGTTGTGGTAGTAATCCTACGTCTCTCCACGATCCTAAAACGGAACGCGTGGAAGGTTCGTCTAGCTGGATCTAGTAGCGTGGAAGTACTCCACTGGCTAAATATCTAGAGCGATGTTTCATCATCAACCAGTATGACTAGCGGGTCATGAGAACCCTGTCTCGAAGACTATTCACGAGAGACCAGTCATGAGTCGAACTCAACCCTATCTGGATCGAGTCGCGAATAAGGCTAAGAGCCGTGTATTGCATTCGCCCCCTGACAAGGTCACAGAAGGCGCGACAGCAGTCGGACAAGGAGAACATATGATTTAAAGTGCGGGGCACTCTCATGAGATTTGGATGTAGACAGTGCGTCGCACGATGGCAATCCTACAAGGGATCAGGCCTTGTATGGGTGTATATACCTTATGTTCCAAGTCTGGTAGACTGTGCCGCCGTTGGCGGTAGCATGTTGAGCCGTACAGTGCCATTGTCATTGACTCGGTCTATAGTGTAAGGACCTTTGTACTTTGGCTGACCGTACTTGCGGTGCTGATACTGTTGAATCATCACAGTATCGTTGACATTGTATTGATGAGGGACACGCGTTGCGTTTCCCTATCGTTGTTTTGTTGGATTAGTCGTTGGCGACGTTCCTTAATGTACTTCCAGTTGGCTTCGAACCGGACGTTGTGAATCGCGTCACGATTGAACACGAGCTGTGCGGGCGTTGCACGCAAGGTGGTATGAATCGTGGCATTCATTGCAAAGCGAACCGCCGTGAGGACTCCATCCCAGGATCCATTCACGAGGTCGTCTTGGCACTTGATGTTTTGAACAGCGATCAAGTTGCGTATGTTTGATGAGCACGCTCGACATAGAGTTGGCTTGAGGGTTACGCGTGGTGATGAACTTGCGACGAAGTCCATATTCATCCCGGAGTGTCTTTTCGACCTCTGCGCGGAACTCGCGTCCTCTATCCATGATAACCTCAGCAGGCCACGGATACCGGGTAAGCCACGTTTGTTCTAGGACGATGGCTACTTCGTCTGCTGCCTTGGAGCAGATCTCTGCAATCTCGAACCATCCGGTTACGGGATCAATCATTGTCAAGCAATGAAGTGTGCAGGAGTTCTTTTCTTGGGATCCCCGACGTTGTAAGGGCCTATCAGGTCAATACATAGTCTTTCCAAGGGATCTCCTCGCAAGTCTTTGGAGGCATCAATCCCAGCTTACGCGTCTTGGGTTTGTTCATCTGACAGCTTTGGCAACGCTGACATACGGCCTGCACAGTCCTGCGCAGCCCTTTCCAGGTGTAGTGTTGGCTGATGGTTAGTTCGTGCGAGTCTCGCCAGGATGCATTAGCACACCATGGTACCATTCAACTAGCTTCTTCTGCATAGTTTTAGGTACGACGATTTTCTCGTCCTTAACTACTAAGTCGTAGGACTTATCCCCTCTGGGGAAAGATTGCTTCTTGTAGTCGTTTGGCTTGTCCTGAGGAGCTTCTTGATATCGTTGTCGTCTTTCTGACGATGTTCATTCGGGGAACGAGAGAGGAACTCGCTAGGAAGTCCTCTTCGTCTGCAGCCATGAGTTCAGCGATCTCGCTGCGGTCCATCTGTTCTGAAGAACCGTCGTTGTTGGAGATGTTAAGTCTCGACAACGCATCAGCGACGATTGTCTGTTCGCCCTTGATGTACCGTAGTTCAGGGCCGTATTCTTCCAGAATAAGGCGCCATCGCATTACGCGATCGGTATTGAAGTTCTTGCATGTAAGATCTTGTGGTCCGTATGTAAACAATCTTCTGTCCTAGAAGAATGTTCGGAACTCTTTCAGAGTTTCTACGATACTGAGAAGTTCCTTCTCGGTAACTGTGTAACGTGTCTGAGCAGGGTTGAGTTTCCTGCTGTAGAACGCGATGGTTTTCCCTTCTGGGAAATTACCGCACCTAGTTGAGTATCACTCGCATCCGTGTGGATAACGAATGTATCGTTGAAGTCAGGGTAGGCGAGCAAGGTTTCTTTGCTGATGATCTTCTTCATCTGGCTAAAGGCCTTGTCGTGTGGCTTCCCATTTCCACTTCTTGTTTTGGAAGTCAACGAGCGAGTGGGGCCAGTACATGTGATCGTCTAACCCACATGTTCGATAGTAGTTCACTAGTCCAATGATCTACGGAGTTCCTTCCTGTTGGTAGGAGGAGCGATATTCTTGATCGCGTCTATTTTCTTGGTTATAGGTTGGATCCTTCTCGAGTAATCAGTAACCTAGGTACTCAAGTTCTCCTCTTGCGAAGAAGGACTTGGTAGCATTGATCTTGAGTCCGGCTTCTCGAAGCCTTCGGAGAACTTCATCCAACTTTTCAACGTGATCTGCTAATCGCCGTTAGTTAGGATGAGTAGATCATCAATGTATGCACGGACGTATTCTAGGTCGTGCATTAGTGTTCCCATCTTCTCTTGGAAGATGTCGGGACTATTACATAGGCCCATTGGCAACCTCTGGTACTCGTACTTTCCCCACGGGAGTACGATGGTACAGAGTTGCTTCGAGTGAGGTGACAGCTCGATGTGATAGTATCCCATGTTCAGGTCTAGACTAGTAGCGTACTTGAATCGTCTAGATTCAAGAGCATGTCCTGTATTTTTGGATAGGATAAGGCTCCGCTTAATCCTTTTGTTCAGTTCCCGAAATCAGAGATGAATCGTACAGATCCGTCTTTCTTGGAATGATGAAAGTTGGTGCGCCACTCGGAACGGTTTACTTCTTTTGAGTACTCCTGCTTCGCAGAGACGTTCAACCTCCATCTTAAGAGTGTTGGTATGGACCCGTGGAATAGGTAAGCCCTGCTGATGGGTTTAGCATCAGGGAGAAGTTCTACTTCGTAGTCGTCCATCTGCCACTTTCCAAAGTTACCATCGAATAGGTCAGAGATACTTCGTCAGTAAGGAATGAAGCTGTTTCCTTCTCTTCCGTGTTTAACTGATCTTGACTTTGGCAAACCTGCCTTAAGTCAGCTTGTTCGTATTTCGCATCAAGAAATCTTCTTGAGACGATCTGCACTGTCATCAACAGCGGAGGATCGGGAATGAAAAAGTTTTCTTCTTAATTGGTATCGCTATCTTTCATAGGAATAGATGCGCGTCCATTCCACTGACATGGTAGTGAAATCGAACTTGAAACCAAAGTCAGAGAGAATATCTCGACCTATGATCATGTCATACGCCCCCAAGCTCTTGGTGACGTGTAAGTCCACTCGATAATTCTATCTTCGTGAATTCAGGAATCATGAATGCACCTTTGCACTTCGTGCTGGTGTTTAATCTCCTGCAGGGGTAGTCCACATGGTTTGGACGCCCCCAAGATCCTTCATGCGTAATTTCTTAGCATGAGTTTAGCAATCAAGGTTCCGATGCTCCTGATCCAGTAAGCAACGGAGTGTAACGGGTTTTGGTTTCCTTTTTCTCGCTTGTTAAATCTAACATAGACGATGTTTTGAGGTCTCTTGTCTTGCGACGTTTACGAGGTGGTTGGCCACGGACGAGGTTAACGATGCTAAATAGATCATCAGAGTCTAGTTGAGCAGCTTCTAGGCAATCATCTAATTGCCGTAGAGTTATCAGTTGCAAACAATTCTTGTTAACTAGTTAGTGAGATATCTTCATCACTTTGGTATGAGAAATCGGAACAGGGTTCCGTTGAGTCATCATCCTGGCCTAATCTCAGATAGAGATTTTCCATCAAAGTGATTGAAATTGATAGAGGAGTTGTCTCATTGTCAGAGTTTTCTGATTTGCGCTTGGCAAATGGTTGCGAAGTTTGCAAGTGGTGGCACGAGTGTCGTCGATCTCGTGTTCTTCGTCATTGTCGACGAGAGGAAGAATGGGTTTGTCACGCAACTGTTTCTCGAAGTTGCGGAACGCATCTTTCCTTGAGCCATCTTCATGGTGAAGGAAAGGTTGAGGGTAGCTGAAAGCTATTGTGTTTGTTAAAAAATCACTACGCTAAAACTAGTTAAAGATCTTTCGAGTGTTTTTGAGTTTGAGAGAATGAATTATGAGAGGATTAGAAAGCTATGAAAACTAATCAACGAGAGAGATCATCATCAAAGGATCGTAGATCTGGCTTCCGCGGGAGACTATAAAGTGTGATAGAGTAGGTTGTGGTAGTAATCCTACGTCTCTCCACGATCCTAAAACGGAACGCGTGGAAGGTTCGTCTAGCCTGGATCTAGTAGCGTGGAAGTATCCACGCTGGCTAAATATCTAGAGCGATGTTTCATCATCAACCTAGTATGACTAGCGCGGTCATTGAGAACCCTGTCTCGAATGACTATTCACGAGAGACTCAGTCATGAGTCGAACTCAAACCCTATCTAGGATCGAGTCGCGAATAAGGCTAAGAGCCGTGTATTGCATGAGGGTGCGAGAGTTAAGGTGTAGGTGCCGGCGAACGAGCCAGGAATTAAGTGGCTCGTGAGCGAGCCTGTCGAGGTCCTTGGGTAGCGTCGGTAGCTAGTTGTTGTTGTTATTGCCGTCGTCATCTTGGATTGGTACAGTTTCATCTGGGAGGAAGGTGTAGGTCCCATTGTTGAACATGACGTTGGCAAAGTGCTTCATGATAGGCTGGGCTTGTAGGTGTAGATACCTCATCATGGAGTCGCTGTGCCACCGACCGAGCATCCTGATCAGGTCGCTATCAATCTTGCCACATAGGAGCGCCATGGCGCCTCCTGCCCGCAAAGATCTGGCACTGATATCGGCTGCTGGAATGCCCGTTTGGTGGTAGAGAATTGTGGAGGCTGTGCGTAGCACGTCGGTGATGTCTTGCGATTTGACAGGCACCTTTCTGTTGTTTCGGTAGTAGGATGCGATTGGGGTGTCTGGCTTTGCACGTGGTTGATTGCTGGCGGTGAATTGTGACCGGTGATATCGTACCAGTCGAATGGTGGCTGTCACTGGACAGCATAGGTGATGTCCACTTCTGCCATGGGTCAGGACTTCGTTGGTTTGTCCATTTTTCTGTGTGGTGAATGTGTAGGCTACCGCGGTGGCTGCATCTATCTCGCCCAGGGGTGCTGTCATGGTGTTTAGGCGCCGCTGGCCAATGTAGAGGGCCACGTCTTGTAGCGTGAACGGGGTGTCGTCTGAGACAGTCCCGGAGTATTCTCCTGGTCTCAGGAGGAAGAAGAACGCGATCACAACCATATTGGCAATGACCCGACGATCCGCTTGTTGATTGTTGTTGTAGGCTTGCTGGAGGATGTAGAGCACTACTGTGATTGGGAGTGGTTTGACTCTCTTTGGTGGAGTGTCACGTTTGCTGTAGGCTTGCAATTGCCTCTGGATTCGGAAGTCGATCTGTCCTGTTGAGTCTTTGCGGACGTCCTTGGACCCCAGCCTGGCAAACGTCTGCCCCACGGCTCTAAGTGCGTCCTCCACTGTTCTAGATCGAACTGGCTGGCCGCTGGGGGCAACTCTTCCGTCTCGGTATCTCTGACCGAAGACTTGCAAGATAGGGACTGGATCGTTGAGAGAGCGGAGGAATGGATCGATTCCTTCTTCCACGCAGAAGGCATCCCATCGGTCCCAATGGCGATCCAATGCTCTGGCACGTTTAGAAGTGACTCCGGCTCTGATCGCTTCCTGAAGAAGGCTGAGATCAGCCCTGAACGCATCGTGTTTCGAAGGTGGCATTGTGTCCAGGAGTGCTCCTGCGGGAAATGAGAGTTGAAGTGTGAGACAAGTTCTTTATCAGGCAGGTGCCAGGCCCGTGAGCAAACGTCCGCCATGAGGTTGGCCCATCCTGGTATGTAGTCGTGTAGTGGTAGATAGCGATGGTGTCGTTGGTGTAGGGACTGCAAGCGTAGTAGGTACGCGGCTGGTCCTGTAGTGGTAGCGGAGCCTTTTCTCTGCCAGTGCACTGTTGGTGTGTTGTCGTATGAGCTGTGGACAGTGTGCTCGCGAATGTCACACGCTTGTGCTAGGATATCTGCGTGAGCGACTGAGCCCGCCAGCTCTAAGTCGCTGTTGGTAATTGGTCCTTTTGGGTTTGCGAAAGAGGAGAGGTTGCGCTGGATCTTGGCGTTGAACTCTGCTCTCCAAAGTATGGGGACGACGCCGTCGGCTGTTGGAATGAAGTGTACTCCTCCCATGCCCTTTCCAGAGGCGTCACACGCTCCTCGTGTGGAGGGATTGGAGTGCGGAATGATCTCTCCAAGCCGTGTCGGTCGGTTGTTGATGCTGTTGGCGAGCCATCGAAAATCCGAGAGGAAGTCGTGGACCTGTCTGGTCAGTCGCAGTCGGTGACCTGCTTCTTCTTCATGGCGGAAGGCCTCTTGCAAAGTGCAGAACAACCCCCTAGCGCCGGGAATGGCAATTACCATTGACCTGAGTTCCCCGAGGATCTTGTGCCATTGTCGAGTGGCGATTCGGCGCTGAGTAGGTCGCACACTGTTGAGGATTTCCAGAAGACGGTCTTTTCGGTGTTGTGGTAGTTCGATGGTGTTCTGCAACGTGTCCAGGATCCATCCTAGAACGGCCTTTCTGGTTGTCCAGCAGGCATCTCCCTTTCGGAGTTTCTTGACTGATGCAGGTTCCTGCCGGTGTGGTGTGTCATCCGGTGATAGCCCACGGAACACACGGTCCAGGGCATGCAACAAGATGCGCTTGGTCCGTCGCCGTTTCCATCTGTTCCCTTGAGACAGACCGATAAAATCGTCCACGTAGATGTCCCAGTAGTGTAGCGGCTGCTTTCTTCGGCCTGACGGATACAGCTTTCCGTTTGGTTGCTGCAGCGGCGTGACTGGTTGGGAGTCGCTTTCGGTGTCGGTGATGGTCGTTGTTTTGGTGGTTGTTGTCGGCGCCGCTTCGGCGGCAGGCGCTGTTTCAGAGACCTCCTCGAGTCGATGTGGTGGAGGCTGGTGCTGGTTGTCGTCGATGGCTTGGTTAGCCATGTCTGCTACTGTTTCAGTGGCAGCACTGAAGTTGGGTGGTGACTCTTTCCATCCCATCGGCAGCACCAAGGGGAAGGCCACCATTGGCTCTTCACCTTCGCGTGTGGGAAACAGCATGCCCAGTTTGGGTATATCTTCAGCCTTGATCCACACTCGGTAGAATCCATCGGCGATGTCTACCTTCGATAAATGGACTGGACCAAACTTGGGGTCGGCGTGGTGTATCTTCTCCAGCACTCTTTGCAAGGCCTTGCCGAACTGCATGGCCTCCATGGGTGCTGTCTCCTCCGTCTCACTGTTGACTCCAAAGTAGGTGTAGTCGCATATAGTCCTGGGACGTCGCTCTCGTTGGGGCACAACTCCCAAGGGGCTCAGTCGCAAGTCAGGTATCTGGTGCTCTATCAACGAGTAGGGAAGCAGCGTCCAGTCCCTTTGTTGATCATTCCAACGAACTCCTCTCGTAGGAAATCTGTGTGTTCCCTCGCGGACTTGTGGGGTCCCCTGCTGAGCGCCTCGTTGATTCTGTCGTTGGACCATGGCTCGGTTGCCATGTTGACTGGTGCACCGTTGCGTCTAAAGTCGTCCAGCAAGGTGCTGGCTTCGTGCGGTATGCCAGCCACCTCGTGGTGGAAATCACTGACTGGGTCACGTGATAGTGCCACAAACTCGTTCCAATTCGCGGATTGTTTGAATCGCTTTGCGGCCGCTGCCACTAGGCGGTCTAGTTCATCGGGAACTAGATAGGTTGAGGAGGCAGTCTCGGACTGCTCTTTCGCGTTGTTGTTGTTGCTCTCGTGTGAGCGTTTGTTGTTGTTTTCGCTCTCGCGTGAGCGCTGGTCGTTGTTGTTGTTATCGTGTGTCGTAGGTGTCGTGTGGTCGTCATCTCGTGTGATGGGTCCGTTCTGCTGCTCGATTGCTGCGTGGGTGTTGCCTGCCTCGGTTGACTTGGCTCGTTGGGGATTCGCGTCCAATTCGGTGGTATCGCGATTGGGTTTTGGTGTTGGAGCCTGTGTGGTAGTCAAAAGGGGCTGGACAGTGTACGTAGCAGGGACGTTGTGCTCTACTGGACCTGACGGGGCGGTCGTGACCGGAAACTCACCTAGTTGTCTACTAGTAGTTGGTACATAAACTTGTTGACTGCTACTATGTTTCAAACTAATGGGAGCTACTCTGGGCGACACCTTCTGGAGTGTCACAGGCTCGGCTAAGCGTTCACGATGGGAAGAACGCTGCCTGCCGGTGCCTCAAGCATACGCTTGGAGGCACCAGTTGTGCAAATTTGTGGTCTCTTCTGGGTTGTTGGCTACATGATCAGCTACCCGAGGGCAGGTGGTGTAGCAGCGACCTGCTATGTGCCACGATGCACAGCAGTCCACCAGGTTGCCATCGCGGCGAACCTGTGGAGGATTGTTGCCAGCCAATGCAATGGCATCTCGCACGCGTCGTGTTCGAATGTTGTTGGCTAGTGGGGTGTTGCCGACATAGCGTCCATCCCGATTGGGATTTCGTACCATCTGCCTGGCAGCGTTGTTGTTGTTGTTGTTGTTGTTGTTGTTGTTGTTGTTGTTGTTGTTGTTGTTGTTGTTGTTGTTGTTGTTGTTGTGCGATCGTCTGTTGTGGCGAGACGAGTGGTGCGTTGAAGCCCAAGTTGCCGGCCATGGTCTCCACTTCATGCTGGATGAGCATACGTTCTGATGTCCCCTGTGTCCTTGCTGCCAATTCGTGGTAGATGGGGGGCAGTTCTTCATCGGTTTGCGCCCCAGTCAGAAGTAGTAGTCGGTCGGTCACGCGATCTTTAAACTTCTCGCGGACTTCCTTTGGGCGTGCTGCTTCTACTCGGCGGCGATCAATGTCGTTTCTGGCCAGTCGCGATTCCGCTACCAGATCATGGATTCCTTGTGCCATGTTCTGGATAGCTGGATCTCCTCCACCTGTGTTGGAAGTGGGACGCAACCCGGGCAGTTGCCGATAGAGGACGTGTTCACGTCGGTGGTTGTGCACCTGTGGAGTGGCATGTAGTGTGTCCACGCCGATGGTGTTGTGCATCACTCGGGAGTGCGTGTCGCCTGCGTCTCCTTTGGTAGACGCCATCATGAGGAAACGCAACAGGGGCATATAATGGTCGATTCGATTGTTGTCGTTGGCGTGAGCGTAGATCACTTCAAACGCCTTTCGAGCGGTGAATCGCTTGCCTAGTAGGAGGCTCACTAGTTCGAATGGCACAAACGCGGCCTTGCGTACGCGGATTGTTTGGGTGTTTGCATCAGCTTGCACGTACGGGCCTAACAGTTCGATGGTGGCATCGTCGTTGAAGGCGGCCATGTGGCGAGCTGGTGTGGCAGAGGTGTAGGTCTGTGCGGTCGTGTCCAGTTGATCTTCCAGGAATGCAACGGTTTCAATGTCTACACCAACGAGCTCATCCACGTAGCAGAAAGTTCTGCGCCTGGCTGGTGCTGCAGGTGTTCCTGGGTCCCCCGGATTTCGTAGAAAGCCATGAAGCACATGGAGTCGACCACCTGGGGTGTTCCCGTCTTGTACCATGATGGCCACTCCTCCGATGTGTGCCATGAAGTCGTCTAGGAGCTCTTGATGCAATTCAGCGTTCGTAGAGGGGTTGTTGGTGGCCCTCCACTGAAGCATCAAACGAGCTGAGCGTTCTTGGGCAGCATCAAAGGTTGCGCCCAAGGGATTATTGGTTGGGTCATCATAGAGTGACCGGTAGGTTTTAGGTTCATTGGTGCCCGGTTGTGCCATGGTCGATTCCGATGGCTCGAGTGGTAGACACCAGAGATCCTAGTAAGCGTAAGGCCCTTCCAGGGCGAGGTTGCGAGTAGGTTGACTCGAGCTTGTCTATAGCCGATTAAAACTACTATTGTAATGACTGGTTTGTGAGGATGTGTAGCATCCTCTCTTGTTGAGTTTCTTTCTAGGCTATGAGCCCCATTTCAAGAACTTCCACTCAGCGCGTCAGCCTAGATCTGCAGTCTCACAATCTCGACACCGGTCAGACCATCCCATCTCTTTATTTTTATTTTTAAATCATCAAAATTGCACTATTAGTGCGCGCCGCGCACTATTAGTGCGCGGCGGAACTGACAATTTGAATATTTTAAAATGTTAAAATAATACTAGCTTTTGTTTTGAAAGGATTACTACTAAGACAGGACTGAACAGCAGGGTGCGGAAATGGGACTTAAATCTTTAAAAACCCACCGTTTAAAGAACCTGCGTGAAACTAGTACTAGTTTCACGCACTGTTTCACGCACTGTTTCACGCACATTAAACTAGTACTAGTTTCACGCAAGCTGCGTGAAACTATATTCAGTCGTGCGTGAAACTATGTTCAGTCGTGCGTGAAACTATCTCTATCTATCGGCAGTTGTCACTAGTAAATCTTGCGTGAAACTAGCCGTTGTTCTGCGTGAACTAGCCGTTGTTCTGCGTGAAACTAGCCGTTGTTCTGCGTGAAACTATTGCTAGTTTCACGCAGGCCTGCGTGAAACTAGCTTGAAACAGTTAGTTTCACGCAGGCTTGCGTGAAACTAACTCCTAGTTTCACGCAAGCCGTAGTTTCACGCAAGACCGTTAAATCTTGTTTCCGCACCCTGCAGTACCGGTACGTACGGTACGGACGACAATCCTAGACGGACTTTGCTCTTCAACAAGCTAGCTAGCTAGTACATGGAGCTACATACATGTACATGTAGGAATGGACGTTCTGCGTTCTGCGGCTCTATTGAAAGGTTTCAGCGAGACAGTACAGAACTCAGAACTAGCTAGTAGTAGTACATGGTACATGTACTACTCGTAGTACTAGCTAGTACGGTACGCCTTCGGGCTTCGGGTTGAATTGTTCAGAATGGGCTGGTAGCTGGCTGGTACCTCACCTGGAGATTATGGGGGGGTTAGGCAGCAGCGCGGGGGAGGGAAAGAAAAAAAGAAAGGGAGAGGGTTATCCGTTGGATTCCAGATTCCGAATCGCAGAGCCGGTCGGCACACCTTCCGCACCCCAACTGTCACCAAAGAGAGGGGAACGGTCAATGACCTGGTCTTTCACCCCTCCTCCTCTAATTCCCAGGCGTCCGAAGAACATACTTTACGTCATGAAAGCCATCACCGAATTCGAATGGGAAGTTAACGGATACATGGCTGACTTGCTCTTTGCCGATCCTTTGCTGGCACCATACCCTCCCAATTCAAATCGCTCATTCTTCCGAAACTCGTCCATGGAATACTAGTCAAACAGCATCAACGTCGCGACGGTGAGTGTTGCTGTTGTTGTTGTTGTTGTTGTTGTTGTTGTTGTTGTTGTTGGTGTTGGTGTTTTTGTTGTTATTCACAATGGCGACAATGGCATGCTACTAAACGCTCCGCTCCTTCCTCTACCGACGCTCCGCTCCTTCCTCTACCGACACCCAGTCCACTACCGACGCTCAGTCTACCGACGCTCCTTCCTCTACCGATACCACTACCGACCGACTACCACTACTGCTGGTCTATTTTGTCTTGAAGTCAGCGACTACGTGGGTAGGGGCAAGACTCTTGGCAACAACAACAACAACTACTACTAGGCACCGAACCGACGAGCAACAACAGCTGACGAAACTCGCAACTACAGGAAACTCGACAATTCAGATCGAAACAACGCGACAATGAGGATCGCTACAAGTCCATGGTTCTCCAAGTGGCTGCAAAGTGTCAACAGATACCCATTCAATGAGCTGAGGGTGACAAGGCAAGGATTCAATTGCAAGTATGTCATTTGTGGGTACAACAGTGATGAGGAGGATAACTTCTGTTTGGCCACAACAGCATGGAAGTGACCGTTCTTGAGGAGTTGATATTGCAGGAGCATGCAAGCCACTTCTCCTGCCATGACCGACATCATGGATTACATGTTAGCTACAGGCCTTCAGAAAAGTCCAAAATGGTAAAGAGCTGTCATCTCCACCCTCTCTGAATGCTGGAGTCGCCGTCGCCACATCCTGTGAAAGGAAGGACATCTTCATTGAGTGCATCTACTGGTTAGTGAGGGAAAGGGTCAGTGAGAGCTATGAGTTGTCCTCCCTCGAAGGACAGAGTGTGATGGATGCTTGGCATTATTATTGTTGCCACTGGATTGACTCAAGAAGAAGATTTCCTTCAAGAAATGTACTGAGATGAGTGAGACTATGGTTGTTGATTTCATTGGCATTGACTCAGATGAAGAGTGAGACTATGGTTGTTGATTTCATTGGCACATGTTACTGAATTGAAATGTAAGTTAATATCTAGATTACAATGATGCAACAATGCTACCCTTCTGCTGACCATATCAATGTATTGGACCGGCAATAGCGTCATGTGGTGGTCTTCCTTCCTGAGTCAACCATTGGCAGTATCTCTGACAGCAGCCATTTGGTGGAGGAGGTTGCTGGAAAGGAGCTGGCAGTATTGGTTGGATTGCTGCTGCATTAAGGCAAGTTGCATCATTTGAATCTGGTGTTGTTGCTGATAGAGAATCAGGTTGCCAATGTAAGAATTTCTTGTTTGTGCTACAGGAGGCTGCTTGTGGAGGTGGATTGGGTGGAGGTGGATTGGGTGGTGAGGTTGGAGCTGTGGAACGGTTGTGGTTGTGGATTTGGCAGTGGTTGTGGTTGTGAAGTTGCCACTGGACGGTGCACAATGTACACAAGCAACAATCATTTGGTGCATACTTTTGTCTCTGTGGCTTGAATCCCACAATGAACTGAAAGAATCCTCTCCATGTCTTGGCAATGGCTCTGCATTGGAAATGGCTTATCTAGACCAACAGCTTCTGCCATCTGATTCAGGTAAGTCAACTCTGAATGGTTCCAATATGGAACCACCTTCTCCCATCCAGCTGGAATTGACCTCCTTTCTTCCACACTGATTCTTGACAGAAGGCTCTCTTGTGGCGAATCTTGAGGTTGTATCTGCAGTGCCAGCAAGGTTGAGTGCATCTGCTAGGGTCCTTCTCATCCACCATTGCCAAAGTGGGCAAACTTGTCATGGAAAGCCTCCAACTTTGACTCTCCTCTCCTTGATAGTACTCTGGAAGGTTGTGCTTGGAGTTGGGAGAAGGTTGGATTGTGTCATACATTTGCTGTATTGGTAGTGGATCAGCCAAGTGAATTGCTTTCTCGATGCAGTTGTCTACTGCTGGCTTGGTGTCAGGAGTGAACAAGGTAAAGTTTTTGAAAGGATCCAGTCTTCCTTGGCCTGGTTGGCTGCTCTCACTGGCAGTGACCTTGTACCTGCAGAACCACTGTTGTATCCTCTGCCTCATTGTTTCTGGTTCTCTCATCTTCTTCCTTAGGAATTTGGAGTATCTTTGACGGAAGACCTTGGAGGCTTGAATTCTGAGATCTCCCATGGAATAGTGTTGCCATCAGCTGATAGTAGACCATGTTTCAGAGCATAGAGAACTTCTCAATAGTCTCTGGTAAGTACTCATAAGGCAATCCAAGAGAGCATTCAGGCTTCGAAGTATCAATGTGGCCCTTCCTCAAAGTTGACAGGATTCTCTTCTCTAGTGAAACAGGCCCAGTCTTCCCTCAATAGCTGGAAAGAGACTCCCATAGTCATCCTTGTTGGGCCAGGTGTCACTATACATGGCACTGGATTGAAGTGACCTCTCCTTGCTAGTTGCATTGCTGCATGGGGAAGTGGATGGTCTTGGTTGTAGGAACCAGCACTGCTGAAGCTATCTCTCCAGTTTCGGTGGCAGCATCCCAAACAGGCTGCCCAACCTCTTATGTAGTTCTTGACTGGGAGTATGGTCTTGGCAGAAGATACCCTTGTTGCAACTGACACTTTGATCTCTCTAGTGTGCCATATTGGTCACTTATCCTCCATGGTTCCTGTTGGATGCAGCAGCCTTATAAGAGTCACGGATGTGTCACCCAGAGGAGGGATTGTTGATGTAAGTTCCATCCTTTGGAAGGAAGGGATTAGGATCCTCTCACTTCCTTGCCAATAAGAGTAGTATGACATCATTGCTCTCACATACTCTCTGTTGATTGCATTGTAGATGAGGCGGCTGCAGAGGTCACCATTACCATAGGTAACCATTATAGTGTCGAAACACTTCAGTAGCTGTTCTCTCCAAGTGGTAGTCCTTCTTAGCAAACGCATACTTCGATCACTGGATAGAGGAGTGAGCATGCTCTGGGATAGACACCAGGACCTCTGCTTGGTTTGCATCGAATCTTCTTCTGCAGCAGCTACACACCATTGACATGACCATACACCAAAGAGGGTCCAGCCAATGCCAAAGATGGGAACAGAGTCTTGTTCGGGACCAGTTGCTTCTATCATTCTGGAGTTTCCAGAGCATTTTCCATCAGGACAGGGTACAGTGATTCCACAATCGATTCCAGTCCACTAGAAGGAGTTTTGCCCAACAATGGAGTGGTAGTGAGGGACTCGAATTGGTCCTTTGTGGGTGGGACTGTCATGGTGAGTCCTTGGAGTGTTGCTGGAATAGCTCCTGGTTCTTTGATCTGGTAATGGATTCTGACATGCTTCTGCCATTGCTATAATTGCCAGGGGCTATTTTGTCTTGTGCTTCTCCACAAAGGTGGCATCCTCTACAAGAGCTGTGACTTTCTCGCAGAACACAGCTGGAGTAGCCATGGCCTTGTACTTTGGTGTTGCTTTGGCTGTGGCTTTGGCTGTATTTGTTCTGGAGCAAAGAAAGCTTCTCATTTTCTCTTGTGGAATGCCTCCAGCTTCCTCTCTCATTCAGTGGAAGAGGAGCACTGAATTGCCTTGTGAGTCTCCTGCTTTCTTTGATTGTCTCCATTGTCAGCGCATTCAAAGGTCCTTGCCCTTTTGTTATTGTATTCTTAATACAGAAGACAGAGTGTGATCTTTTGGGGACTCTGAGCCCGTAATGTCTGGCCTTACAGACCTGGCAGTGCTTGAGTGGATCAAAGACTTCTGCTACCTCCCCAGCAACTGTTGTTTGGGCTCCTTCTTCCCGCGCTCTCTTTGATCTTGGGTTGTTGTTCCTGGCGAGTTCGAATGCTCTCTTCTGCTGTGGATTTCGATTCTGACTCTGGCAGCCCATCTCTCCATTTTGTGTTGTTGTTGCTGCAGCATCTGCTGCTGCTGGTGGTGGTGGTTGCTCCATGATCGATTGGCTGAGCGAGTAATGACCGAAAGCCATTGCCAACGATGACGGTCTGTTGCCATTGCCGACGATGGAATCTGACGTTTCGATCGAAAAGAAAGCGAAAATACGAACTTGATAGCGCATTTACTCTGTAATAACTATAAATGGTACGTTAAGTATATTTGAATTTTTGCGACATACTTCCTGACGTATTAGGTTGATTAACCAATCAGATCGCTGCCTTCCACCCCTTTTCGGCCCACCTGTACCAGCTACCTGGTACACGTTGCACTGGCCAACGGCTGATGGTTGGTGGCTACATGCTACGTGTATGCATCCAACATTTAGGTTATGATTGTGTGGTTGGTGGGCTTTGTGGCAAAGAGATTGCATGGGTGTGCAGTGTCCAGTCGGTTTGGACTCGAGTAGCATGTACCACCATACCGGTACGCTCCTCTCTTGTGGTTACTACCGCTACATGTACTGGTACGGAAAAGGGTTCATAATAAGTACTAGAAATGCTACTCTAGCTAGTAGTAGCTACTCAGAGTAGTAGAATCTCTTAACGTAGCATTTCTTTCCTCTCGTAAACCTGACTAGCTACCGGTACAGTAGCGGTACCAAGCCAGACATTGTTCAGATGTGAGCGATTTCTCGTTTTGTTGGAGTTTCAGGCTGGAATCTTCTCGGGACCAACGCGGGTAACGGTACCAGAAATGGAGGCTGTAGCTGTGTCAATTAGACATCATCGTCCTCGACATCATCAAAACATGGTGGTACCGGTGGTGATGTACTAGCTAGTACTGTATGTTTCCTGGCCCGTGTTCGTCTGCAGTTCGACACGTCGCATGAATTGTACGGCGATTGGATGATTGGAGCCTTTATGTGGCAGTATAGGATTTATGGAATCATACTGTCTGGGCACAGTAGGGTCTCATCTTCTTAAAGCGGTCCTGGACCAATGACTTTGAGCAGATTAAGACTAATGGTTTTTAAATAGTTTGTCACGAGCGTTCCAATAATAGGCACGAAGCGTAAATATGATGGTGTGAGGATTTATAAGACGATCACGATGCCAATGAATTCTCGCCAGAGAAGTGCCACCAGTATAGTACACACTACTTACTTCAGCTCCCACTTCCACCGGTACCTGCATGTCAAGGGACCGCTCAAGGCACATCCAAGAACAAACAATCCAAGCCAACAACATCGAAGGCCATCATTTTTTGGCTTGGCTTGATCCATCAGCGTTTGCTACTACTACATATTCTCACTAGTAGCGTATTGTTTCAACGATGACGGACTTGTTGGTTCCCCTGTGTAACACGAGTACGACGCTTCGTCCTATTAATAGCAACAAGAGCAGCCATGGCGATTTGGACGATTCTTCGTTTGCCATGAAGATGGAGGAAATTCAAGGCGAGCGGATCAAGGAAGCCATTCAGAAGTCCTCCAACAAGAGATTGCTAGAAAACTCATTCTCTGGATTGGCAGCGCACAGCTTCGACCTCATCGTCGACAACGCCAACAGCAACGCCAACAACAATAACAATAATATTGCGATTCAACCGACCATTCCGGCGCGCCGACCTGGACTCACGCGATCCAGCATGTCCACAGGAAATGTACTCTCCATGTCACAGTCCGAGCAACTTCATGACGTTCGACGAAACACCATGGAGACTTCGGAACACGGCACTGCCAGTGTTACAGCTAGCAAGACCACCATGATGAGACCCAGACGATCCGTCACCATTGGACCAGGAGGGAGTTGCACTGCTGCTGCTGCTATTACCACTCCCAATCCCAACACCAATACTCCTGGAGGAGCATCTACCAGAAGACTCATGAGACGAGCTGCTTCAGTGGCATCCATGAACCCTACCGGTTCTACTAACAGTAGTACTATGGCCAGTGCCAGTAGTGCAGTCCCGTCGTCATTGCTGCTGTCTCCAACGATTGAAGAGTCCGAACCCAAGCTCAGAAGATCACTGACGTCCAACACACGCAGAAGTTCCAGTAGAACTTCTACTAGAAGACTGCGTTCAAGTGCTACCGGGACTGCTGCACCCTCTTCTTCTGGGCTTGGACTTGGACATGTACAGAACAAACTCAAACAGACATGGGACAGTCTCAGTAAAAGATCACTCATGAGTGCTTCTTCCAAGGCAAAATCAGAAAGACACATGATGTCCATGTCTCTTTCACACAACACCATCAACAACAACAACAACAACAATACAAACAACACCACAAACAAAACTCAATCCAGACGATCCAACAGAAAAGCAAAGAAAGACCTTCTCAAGGCGGCCAGTTCCAGAGACTTCAGTTCCAGAGAATTCCACAACAGCGGCTCGAGCAGAGAACTGAGGCCTTTGAGCTCCAGAGAGTTCAGAGCTGCCTCCAGTGAATTCCAAAGTCAGGACAACACACCTGTGCCTGCCCCTACTGGAACTTCCAGGAGAGAAGCCAGAATTAAGACCAATAGAAACAGCACCAGGATGGCTTCGTCTTCCAAAGAAAAGAACAGCCCCAAAAATAGCAGAGAGCTCAGGAGGAAAAGCAAGGATAGCAACAGCAACAGCAACAACAACAAGGACACTAAGGTCAAGGACAAGTCCAGCTCCAGCTTGCCTCCTCCTCTCATGGATGCTAACGCAACCGACATTGCAACCACAACCAACGCCGAAAAGGACAAGGACAAGGAAAGAACCCCCAAGAGGCCTTCACGCTCCATGAAACGAGCGCAAAGTCACTCCGTCATCAACACTGCCACAAACTCCAATGCTACCGGTACACATGCACAGCAGTCCCAAAGCAGCATCAACAACAGCAGCACCAGCAACCTCAAAAAGGGCGCGTCCAAGAGTCCTACTCCCAGCAAGCCAGCTTCCTCGTCCCCCAGAGACAAGGACAAGAACTCCAGTTCCAAGAAAGGGCCCATGTCACGGTCCAAGAGTCCCTCTCTTACCGCAATGAACAGCCGTGACAGCACTAATAGTGGAACTGGTGCCAGCAGGAGAAGAAGGTCCATGTCGCGATCCAAGAGCCCCTCACCACCTGTAAGAGACTCAAGCACTAGACGAGGCAGTATGGGAAGAGCCGAAACCAACACCCGAAGCAGTTCCAAACCACGACGAGCGTCGACTAGTAACAGAAAACCAAGACTCACCAAATCCAAGTCGGTGGGAGACAACTTACTTAGGTCGGCTGTCACCAATACTAATGACACCAACAAAGCCGTACTAGAGACTGACGGTTCCAACAAGCAACAATCGCATCAAGAACTGAACCCAAAGGAACGTGCGACCACGTCTCCGGCAATGTTGTACTCGCCGAGGAGAACCACGAGAAACACTCTCGGCGCCACGCCAGAAGCCGATGATGCCACCATTATTAGCTCCTACACTGCTTACACTCTCGACAGCACCAAGGCCGTTCAACACGGACAAATCAACGAACCCACCAAAGTGGTGCTCAAGGATCTCCAGCATACCAAAAAGCAAACACGAAAGTCATCCGTTGGGTCGACCACAAGCAAGGATCATGATGATCAACAAGACAATGATGAACACGCGGAGAAACAACATCGGACTTCTTTGGAAACTCGTCAGCATGCTGTGAGCGGAGCCAATATGAAGAACAAGTACAATTCGATCAACAGCAGCAACCACTCGTCTTCGACCTTTGACATGGCATCCGTCAGCCTGGCTCCTACCGGAATCATTAGTCGCACCAAATAGTATGCATGTGGTTGTTTGTCTGTCTGTCACGCTGTATACTACTAAACCATAACGTACTCTAGCTACAAAGACAAAACAACTAGTAGACTTGAAAACTAGATTCGAACTTAGGCCAGTCAGGTGGTGTTGCCGATGTGGTAATAGCGTCCCGTTGCGCTGGAGTGTGGAGGACCGAATGCATGATCAGTCGCACAGGTAAATTTCTTCTGGATGTGTCCACCCTAATCCATAGAAACGTCCGGCAATATCCCTGACGCGGCACTCTCGTCTCTGGAACAGCTCACGGGAGAACATGACAGTAGCCACAGCAACATGGTAACGATTCGCCTGCTGCCGGTTTGGATGCGCTCCGACCATGATTTTCACTCCAAATGACAAGCTCGCCGCCTCTCTTGTTACTGACGTCCTGGTCGTTCACGACGACCGGCAACAAGACCACAAGCGTTCCCACGTGACCAGGGCCATCCATACGATCCCGGTGCGGATGAAAACGCCCCCTCTCTTTGTAGATTAAGAGCTTGTTAGGCGGATCGACAAGGTGACGTCTTCCAGCTTGCCTGGGTCTAAATAGGGGTTGGCAAATCCCAAGAGGGCATCTCGTGGAGTACAAGTGAGAGCTTCTGTCGCGGTGGACAGCAATGATTGCACATAGCCGAGAAACGCTGGGTTTGAAAGCTGTGCTTCGGAACCGATGTCCAAGGCGTAAGAGTTTCGACGTGAAAGGTCGATTCGTCGATTTCCATTGACCCCGAGCGATGAGCGGGTAGAGTAGAAAACTCTTACAATTTTCTCGAGGGCGGAAGCCTCAAGGGGCAACGTAAGTTCCAGGTCCAGGGATGGGACACAGAGTTGCGGGTCCACCTCGAAGACGCCACTGCTTGCCAATGATCGATGTTGCGGCGCTAATTTGGTGATTTCATCAAACACGCCAAGCACTTGATTTCCGACTCGCTTCATTCCTTTTGAACCAGCTTCCATGAGAACTTGAAGCTCATTTGTGTCCCATGGCCCACATTTTATGTCTTCTTTCGTAAGCCTCGCTTCCTTATGAGTCTCTTGGCTCCGATGCTGACGGCGTGGACGGGCATTGGTTTTTGTCCCTGGGAGACGGCGGTGTCGGCTGGCAACGGCTTTGACCCTCTTCCAAAACGTGGGCTGGTAGCCTTTCCGACAAGGCAACTCTTGCCATTGTGTCAGATCACCGGCATGGTTGTTGCCCATGAGGAGGCACGTGTTTGCGTTTGTCGCATTTGGGTTGTAGGTTGTAGAGTATAAGAACTTGTCAGATTTCGGGGTTGGTCCGGGGTCTAGCAGGCCAAGCGATCGCAATGCTTTGCGGTTGCGCAACCTAGAGTTGAACAAGCTTGAAAGAGCCAACCAGATGTCCGATTGATCGTGGAATGACGAGCCACCAGCCGACGCCGTTACCACTTGTTTCCACACACGGCGGGAACAACGCTGCAATTGTTTGTCGAAGTGCAGAGCTCACACGGGCCGCAGTAAGAGAATGGTATGATGGGACAGTAATTGAGTGATCAAGAACGTCAAGTCTTCCTCATGGTTTGTAAGGAGTGTTGCGAGATTCATTTCGGCTCCTTGTATGCCTCGCCTGCTGTGGACAGTGCTTCCTCGGACGATATTGTGTCAAGAAGTGAATGAAGACCTCGGTTTCTTCGCTCTGTTCCTGTGTACGGTACGTTTCGCAGCGTGAACAGCCGTCACGGTGTATTCGATTCGACTTCTTTCGGTGATTCTGTTTGCTTCTACCAGTGCCGGGTCCGTTTGTGGTTTCACATCAGCTGAGCTCCGTGGGTTTCGACAAGTTTGGATGCAACTGTCGGTACGGTACCGGTACTGTAGTGGTGCTGAGGTGCGTGTGGTGTCATTTCTTTGTCTCGATTCGATTGTGCACCTCGAGCGTACTGGTTGCGCCTACCGATAAGGTACTGAATCGACGGACTGACTCCGATCCTCACTTGTACAAAGGCATGCAGCAACTTTGCTTATACAAAAAGGCGGAGGGTGCATTGATTGATTGCCTGCCTGCCTACAAAGCTTGTGTGGTGCTTCTTCTCCGCAACCGACAGCATCCTTGGCGTCGTGCGGCGTGGATTGACGAATGATGAATCGCTATCGTTCGCGACTTTCTCTTTACGCTATTTTTAAAAGAATTGGTTTGCAGGCTATACGAGTTTGTTTGTCCGACGGGTGTACGTTAATTTTTGCTGTCGCAGATCACTTCCACAAAAAGAAGCTTGTTGATTCGATTGCTTCTGTAATCTTGTGCAAAGACAAGGCTTGCTAGATATCAGTGAAGACCGAGTCCATGCAGCCAAACATCCACACCCCGATGATTGATTGATTGATTGATTGATTGATTGATTGACTTTCTGATGTCGATTGATTGTTTGATTGACTCTATTTTTCATCCTTGACGACCTTTTCCCGTTCTTCGGTGGCGGGGGGAGGATCGACCCACTGGCATTCTTTTTCGACGGAGTACTTGACCCGACAGTTGTAGTTGTATCCCAGTAGGTATCCCAGTTGTCCATACCCCCCTCTATTGAATGCTACACACCTTGCATTTGCCATGAGCATAATTTCGACAAAACTTGTGAAAAGATCTGTAGGCACTGTACTGGTATCATGTGCAATTTGTTTTGAATGAACTACGACATTGTGATGATTTCCGTAGACAATGGCTTCTCTGGCAATGGGATAGGTTTGAGCCGCCACAAAATACGGACCACCTGCATGCAGATTGAAAAGACGAAATGAATTCGAGTCAGTAATGTTGTGAAGGTTGTTTTTGTTGTGATATATATGTATTGATTTGCTTACCGGGTCGCAACTTGGACAGGCAGTTCATGGCATGTTCTACCTTGAGTCTGAGTTCTTCTTGTTCGGCATCATTTTGTGGCACCTGATCGTAGTCAATATGAGCCGCGGCATACTCTCCAGCTCCCAATCCCATGAGTCTGAGAGACTCTGTGACACGTTCGGTGAGCATGAAACTAGGCTTGAATAGCACATTCCATGTATCCTTGAATACTTCAGATGCCGCCTTTTCTCCCTCCTTGCGCCTGTCGTTGTAGTATGGTTCTGCAAATGTGTCGTCATTGTACATGACATTGACAACTCGTCTGTCATCCTGGGAGGCTTGTTGTTCGATGATGTTGATGTCGGTTTGGTGTGCTGACTTTCGTATCTTCCACATGATGAATTCCGGTACAATCCAGTCAATGCCTCCATGCTGGGGTGGATGGAGGTATTTTTCCAATCGATCCGGCAAATCCCAGTGAATGCAGAAGACCCGTTTAGAATCGGCGGCAACACGCAACATGGCCATGATGGGTCTGAGTCTGTGAGCGACATTTCCACACACTTCTCCCCCCAAACATGTCATGACGAGATATCGTTGTTCTCTCCAATTGTCCTTGTTGAGCTGAGCCGTAACTTGTACGTGCCATTCAAAGTATTCTTTGAGCCACTGTGGAATTTTGTTGGAATTTTTCCATCGATTTTCTCCCACAGCAACGTCTGTTTCTTCTTCTTCTTCTTTTCGCTGATGCAAGTCAACGTCTCTTCCAGCCGCAATATCTTTGGCCAGCATGTCATCCTCCACAATATCACCATCGGCATCACGGACAATGAGTTTTCCATCTTTGAACTCTGCATTCTTATTGATGTTGACCACATTGGCCTGATCTCTGTCATGGTGCTCTTGGGCAGCCTTGCGAGCTTCTTGCTTGAGTTGTTCTTGCATTTGCTTTTCAATGGTACTTGTACTGCCTGAACTTGTACTTGTACTTGTACTTGTACTGCTTTCTTGTTGCTGAGGTGAAGGTGGTTGGAGCCTTCGGACTGAATTGGGATTCATGGTGACAGTACTACTAGTATCAGTACTAGCTTTACTGCCACTTCCCATGAGTGCAACGGCAAGCAGACCCAGCAATGCCAAGCCAACGGCAATGACGGCTGTCTTGGCATTCTTACCGTTTGCATGAAACGCTTTGTCTCGACTGTTCGTGCGTGCAATGGGAGACCGAACCTTGCTGCCCACTAGCGATGGCGCTGTTGGAGTGCGATTTCTCATTGACATCTTGCTTTGCTTTGATTTGCTTTGACTTGATTCACCTACTGTAGTCTATTCTATCCCTCTTTGTTTTTTTGTTGGCTTTTTTGTTGGCTGATGTTTTGTGTCCGCGCAATGGTGGATTTTGATGCCGCTATACGGTAGACAATCCTTCAAGCGGACAAAACTGTACCGGTGGCACGGTTGGAAACTGGTAAGCAGGTGGAATGAGACTTAAAGCCTCTCACTTCTACGAAGTGTGAATTTAATTAGAAAAGATTTATGTATGAACCGAGCGTCCTTTTCAGTACCAAAAGAGGATAGCGACCGTCTCACAAATTCCAGCACTACCATAACATCCTAGCAAATAGCTACATGGAGCTAGCAGCAGTATGGACTTGCCTTCAAATGCGCTGCACTTGCATCTGCACTTGACACAACCTAGCTAGTAGCTAGATCTACCGTACCAAGCCAAAAAGAGGGATTATGTGTCTTCTTCTCTAGCTAGCTAGCTAAAAGTGAAGCAGAAAAGAAACACCAGCAAGCCATCCCTGGCAACTGGCATGTGAGGCAGACTTGCTTTTGTTGAATGAATGGGCTCTTGGTTCTTGGACCGCTTCTTCTCTGTTAGTTTTGCTTCTTTTTGCTTGCTCCACAAGTTGTATGACAGCCATGCATTGCTTCTCTCGACCTGCCTGTCAGCCATGAAAAAAGATCCAAGGCAGTGAGTTAGAGTATTGGTGCATGAGCTCATCATCGACATAAGTACTGGTAGTACCACGAGTACTACATGTACCTGGTACTAGCTAGCTAGTAGAGTAGTTTAGTAGTTCTTTTTCTATCCAATACTGGTACTTGTGGCTGTCTTTTAATAAACTACATGTAGCTACTTCAGTACTCACACCCGTACTCACAGGCCAGAAGAAGGCTTGCAAGGCTACATGACATTGTAACCAACCAGCCACGAACAAAATCAATAATACATGAATAATAAGAGCTTCACATGTCACATGGCTTTGGTGCCCACAACTCCATATGATTCAATGATTCGATTCAATGCCTGTTTTACCATCATCTACTAGCTAGCTATTGAGTAGCTAGTAATAGTACTCCTCTACTCAAAAAGACTCAAGAAAATCAACAGAAGACAGAAGTCAACCACCCAACGAGTCATTCATCTGCGAACTCAAGTTTGGCACTGGCTGCAGGCGCTGGTTTGTTGTCTTCAGTCTTTTGGTTGTGTAACTGGTGTTTGCAAGCATCCTTCTGGTACCGGTAGACTACTAGTACTCTTTGGCTCGTTGAGTTGCAGAAGAGCAGAAGCCAAGGTTTGGCAGTTAATAGGTCTACTCTCTAGCTAGCTATTAGCTAGATCTAGCTAGTAGTTGCTGAGGTTGCAGTTTGTGGTCTTTGTCGTCTGTCTTCTGTCTCTTGTCTCTTGGTTGTGTTTCTGTTGTTTGCAAGTTTGCAGGGATGCAGCGTTCGTTGTACGGGTGCATGTCGTGATGTCGCAGATGCTGCGCGGGGTTCTTGAGAGCCGAGGACAGCTTACATGACATTGATTTGCAATATTATTACAGTTTGAATGAAAAGCAGCTGTTTGAAAAGCAGCTCCGGAGTATCAATTAACGATACCGCAAGATCACCATACCAGCCTTCTTTGCTGGTCCGCTTTGTTCGCTCTGTATAAACATCCACGATTCTTTTGTGACCTTCACTTACACAGTGTCATCTTGTGATTTATACTAAAAAGAAGTTCCGAGCTGAAGGATGACTCCTAATAATGCCACTGAAACATGAAACATGAAAGAGGAAAGAGTTCAAGTAAGTTCAAGGAAAACGCTGCTGATCAGCTTACGAAGTTACGAAGACTACTGATAATATATATATGTAGCACTCAGATGCTCAGATACTGCTTAGGAAACGATCAATCTCCGAATCATTCAATCATTCAATTCATAACACCCAAGTTTCCACTGTACTAGTACCTGTGGCAAACGCTGTACAAGTACCGGTACTACTACTAGTATAGTAGTACATGATGTCGCCGGTAGAAACTTTAAATTCTGTCCGACCTGCTCTGATCTTTTACGCATTTATTTATAGTACTGTTTGGATCAGCAGTACGTGTTTGGATGCACTTTAACAGATGGAAGCGTAGCTAAGACTTAAAGAGAAAAGAAGAGTCTTTAAACAAAGCTGCTCAGATAGTGCTTCCTGGAGTCATCCCATAAAACCCAGGCGTCCATCCCTGTAGATTCCTCTGTGACTTTCTGACTTTCTGACTACTCACTTTTAGAATGTAAAAATAATCCAGGCGGCATCCCACGTTCACTGCTCACACTCGCACCGTACACTTTTTCCAGTACATGTAAAACGCGTTTGTGTGCAGTTTGCAGAAATTCACTTTGTCTCAGCCGCCGCATTCCCCAGTTTCCGCACTTTTACTTTCGCTGGAGCCAGCGGCGACCCAAAGGCAAATCCAAACTCCAAACTACCACACATATTATGGGTACATCATTCATCATTATTCTACAACAGATACTAGTAGACTGGCTGAACGCCAACCATGACGAGCAATAGCAATAGCAACATGAGCAGTGAAGGCGTGAGTCGAACGATGGAAGCCACTGGTAGTGTAAGCGTAAGCCACAGCATTGGTGCCTCTGATCAATCAGCAACAAAGAATGAAGTTACCAGTAACGTTCTCCAAAAAGACAATCGCGCGGTATCGAGATCACGAGCGTTGGTCTTTGTGGTCTTGGCCACTGCTGCGGCTGTCTTGGCTTATCTGACTTACTTTTACGTCCACATGGAGCAACGGGAAGACTTTGAAAATGAGGTGAGTTTGTCACCGTTATGTTCATCATTAAGAATAGGGTTAGCATGACTGGTTGAGTCGAATGAGTCGAGTCGAACCCGTTTCTAACTCCCGCGCTTTTGTTTGAAACACAGTTTGCCAACTTGGCAGACGAGATTATGGACATTTCCCAGCAGAACGTCAAGAAGGTCTTTGGGACTCTAGAAGGCTTGAGCGTTGCAGCAACGTCCCATGCTCTCCACAACAACGAATCATTCCCTTTTGTCACCATTCCAAACTACCCAGTCAAGGGGGCCACTGCCCGTGCATCGTCGCAGGCGCTCATTATTGCCTACTTGCCTCTCGTTTCAGAAGAAAACCGAAGAGACTGGGAACAATACTCAGTCGATAATCAAGATTGGATTCAAGATTCGTATCCAAAAGACGTACAAGTGCAACCCATCCTTCAACAGATCCATGCCTACGGACCCAAAGAACCCAAACCTCCTCAAGAAAATCGTAGTCGCCGTCGCCATCTATCTTCCGCCTCCTGCTCTGACGAAGGACGACGCATGCTCAAAGAAAGAATCACAGAACCAGAAGGATCTGGGCCGTACGCTCCAGTTTGGCAAATGACGCCGACACCCCCCGCTAACGACACGGCCACGCTCAACTACAACCTTTTCGACAAACCCGTTTACGAAAAGGGGGTCAACTTTATTGCATACTCACGAAAGCCCGTCTTTCTAGATGTATGCAATCAAGCGGCATGGTTTGGGGGGCACTACTCCAACAAGGACGTACTCCAAACAGCGGTAGTGCAGCCAGTTTTCGAAAGCTTTGAGGAAGATGCCCCCATTGTTGGCACCTTTGTTGCAATCATCCCTTGGAAGACTTTCTTTGACAACATTGTACATGCACGGGCACCAGAAGTACGAGTCGTACTATCCAACACTTGCAACGAAGTCTTTACGTTCTCCATCCAGGGTCACAATGCAGTCTTTTTGGATGAAGAGGACTTGCACGATCCCACCTACGATTCCATGGCACAACAGTCACCCTTTGCCGAGTTTGCCAATCCAAAAGAACTACTCGAAGCGGATCTCGGAGAACATTGCGTCTATAACGTCCATGTCTACCCCACAAAAGACCTGGAAGACTCCCATTTGACCAATGATCCCATTTGGTACTGTCTCCTCGTACTGGCCGTATTCAGCTTTACTTCCATCATCTTTCTTCTATACGACATGCTAGTACAACGCAGGCAAATGAGACTGGTCGAAGATTCCGCAAGGAAACACGAACAAATCGTCTCCTCCTTGTTCCCAGAAATGGTACGAGACAGAGTCTTTGATGCCAATCAAGAAATGGAACGGCTGCAATCGATCCACCAACACAAAAACTATACACACAGCTACAGTGACACACACTTTGACATGGAAGAAATCTTGCAAGAAACAAAACCCATTGCCGATCTATACCCGGCCGCCACCGTCATGTTTGCTGGTAAGAAGCAATCACATTACAACAAACCATGCAGTTCGTTTTGACCGTTCTCTATACATGTGGAATGTCTGCTCACCAATCTCATCATATCATCGCTCCTTGTCTTTTCTTTGTCATGCTCCAGATATGGCAGGTGAGTGACAACAGCCCGAACCATACAACCACCTCGTATGATCCACTGATGTCTGTGCTAACACAAATATTTTCACTGCTTGTACTCGTTTCATGACAGGCTTCACTGCTTGGTCCAGTATTCGTCAACCAGGAGATGTCTTCAAACTGCTGGAATTGGTCTACCACTCCTTTGACTCCTCCGCAAGAATGTACAATGTCTTCAAAGTTGAAACAGGTAAAGTCTTAGCTAGCTCCTCTGTGCCGGCTGGATTCGATTCAAAATGCCACGTACTCACACTCATCACGCATTGCCGAAATCTATAGTGGGTGACAGCTACGTTGCCGTTGCGGGCGTTCCAGGTAGGTTCCAGAAGAACTTTGGAAAGCCATCAATTCAATGTCCAATCTTGGCGCAACAAGTCAACTCAATCGTCGTCGTTTTCTTCCCCTACACAAACACAGAGGCACGTATTGACCATGCGGTTGTCATGGCTCGCTTCAGCCGGAACTGCATGGAACGATTTGGTCGCATCATCAAGAAGCTGGAAACAAGACTCGGACCAGACACTGCCACGTTGAAACTCCGCATTGGGTTGCACAGGTACGTCGTCACAAACATCCTCTAGCTAGTACAGTTTTCTGGCCGGAAAGTGGAGTTCCTCACAAGCGCGGTTACGAATGAACAGTGGTCCGGTTACTGGAGGTGTGCTGAGAAATTCCAAGAGTCGCTTCCAGTTGTTCGGCGACACGGTAAGTGACCCAAATGCAAAAGAGTAGGGACGTCGCGTGGATATATATCTGAGCTCATCATCGCTCTTGCCTTTCCTATTCTTTAGGTGAACACAGCGTCTCGAATGGAAACTACAGGGCTTCCTGGCAAGATCCAAGTATCTCGTAAGTGAAAACATGTGCATGCTTGAGGTCCGGCGCATCTTCTTTTGTTCGGCCAACGACTAACAAACGTCTCCTATCCACAGGCGAAACTGCCGATCTTCTGATCGCCGGTGGAAAGGAGTGTTTCTTGGAACCTGGTTCTGACCTGGTCGATTGCAAGGGGAAGGGCTCCCTTCAAACGCACTTTCTAAAGGTGAAACGACGAACTCACTACGACCAAGAAGGCAGCATGTCTGGAGAAACCAACCACAGCATGTCGGGTGAGGAATCGGGACCGTTCCGTTTCCAGGACGAAACACAAAAGTTGGTGGAGTGGAACTGCTCCATGCTGATTCCACATCTCAAGGCCATTCTGGCTCGACGACAAGTCACCAAGCCGACACGAAGCAAGGATCTCAGTACCGTGGAAAAAGACCTCAGTGAAAAGTACATGGTGCTGGGAGAGGTCAAAGAAATCATTGATTTGCCGTCCTTCGTCCCCGGTATGCCCGAAATTGATCCTTCGAGTGTCCGATTGGACCAAGAAGTGGTAGATCAGCTCCGTCGTTACATCATGGTGTTGTCTCAGCTCTACCAAGACAACCCCTTTCATTCATTCAATCATGCAAGCCACGTTACCATGTCCACAACCAAGCTGCTGGCCAGGATCAGCAATGGTTCTTCGGATGATCCGCAGACGTTTGGCATCTGCGATCCACTGACTCAGTTTTCCATTGTCCTCTCGGCGCTCCTGCACGACGCCGATCATGGCGGGATTCCGAACCCCACACTGATCAAGGAGAATCCAACTCTTGCCAGTGCATACAAAAACAAGAGTGTAGCTGAGCAGAACTCTATTGATCTTGCATTTAGTGCTTTGATGCAACCCCAGTTTGATGCGCTTCGCAAGTGCATCTACTGCAACGAAGCAGAGCTGCGCCGATTTCGCACAATCATCGTGAACTCAGTCATGGCGACCGATATCTTTGATCCTGAGCTCAGCTCTCTTCGCAAGAATCGGTGGAATCGAGTATTCGAAGACAACACCAGCAGCTGCAGTGACAGTGACAGTTCGCGGGGGGTGTCAATGACCGAAGAGGGAATCAACCGGAAGGCGACTCTGGTCTTGGAGCATCTGATCCAGGCTTCGGACGTGTCGCATTGTATGCAGCACTGGTTCATCTACGTAGACTGGAATTCCAAGCTCTTTGAAGAAATGTATAGGGCATACCGAAAGGGAAGAACCAATACGGATCCTTCAACGGGTTGGTACAAGGGCGAAATCTGGTTTTTCGACAATTATGTGATTCCACTTGCGAAAAAGCTCAAGGACTGTGGAGTCTTTGGAGTGTCAAGCGATGAATACTTGAACTACGCTGTGAAGAATCGTCGCGAATGGGAGGTTCATGGGGAGGAGATCGTTGCTGGCCTTGTGGCCAAGTTTTCATCTATTGAAATGTCTCCAGACGACGACGTTGCTGGTGAAGAAGAGGAGCCAAAAGATGATGGCTTCGCTTCTGTTATAGAAGTCTAGCTAGCTAGCGTTGGGTAAATCTTTGAAGCAGCCATGGTACACATGTATTATAAGAAAAGAAAGGGGGATAGTAGGATGTATTAGTTTTTGGAGGATCTGGCAGGGCGTTTGTTGTCTTCCACGTGGTCCTCTCGAAACATCTGGCGTGAAATTCGTGCAATTTCCTGAAGCAGCGCACGTCATTGGCCAAAGTTTCAGCATTGATTGAAAGTCGGTCTTCTTCAGACAGCTGGCTGAAACGCCTGATTTGGATATCAGGATCATCCTCGATTCTGATGTGGAAACGTGGATTGTAGTATGGGACACCATACTCATCATACTCTAGCTGCGTCTCATCGTTGCCAGCATTCGCTGGGTTGCCTCCATTGTTTTCTGGAACTGGCCTTGGATTCGTTTCCTCCCTTACCGGTACCGGTACTGCATAGAAGACCAGCATGTGACCTTCAGGGATTCCCTGTGGGCCATCCAGTACCGGTAGGATGCCAGTAGTCTCAAGACTATCATTGCCTTGGATGGTTGTCACTCGACCAGAAGAAGATCTGAATTTCAGGGTGGGACCTGGAAAATCCTCTGGGTAACGATTTTCTAGACCACGATATACTGCATGGAATGTTGCCGATTCTTTCAAACGGAAATACGTACCTCTAGATGCGTTACTCTCAGGTTTCCACTTCACTGCTAGAACATACTCATCCTCCTCAACTGATCCAACGACTTCTCGAGGCATCCTTTCACACATCATGATGGGAGCAGTCGTGACCCATGTGCTAGTGTCCTCATCCCATGGCTGGTCCATCACCCAAGGAGTACCAGTGCCAGTAGTACCGGTAGCACTAGTAGGTTCAGAATCCATGGTGTCTACTGGTAGCTGGTAGCTACTGGAGAAGGAACGGCACGGCTACGATGTGTCAGAGTACTACCAGTAGTATTCTTGTCGCTTTGGCCTAGCTAGCTAGCTTGGTTGCTGCACAAAAATTCCTTCCGACTCAGACCGCTCGTTTTACCGCTTTCTACGTCCCGCACTTATTGAGCATTATTGGACTGGACTCGCACACTTGGTATTGACAATGACAATGGCAAACAAAAGGAGGACGAGGACGATCCAGGAGGATCTGAATAGGGACGGCGAAGACTAGCTACATGTAGCGAAAGCCACGCTTCTTCTCGGGACACATGTACAAAATCTATGGACTTGGAGGAGGCAATGTATTCTGATATAAATAAATAAATGTATGTGGAATAGGTGGATGCAATGTCTACATGTTCTAGCAGTCGACACCATTGGAAACAGGCAGTCTCTCCGCTTGCTCGTGTGATTGCTCACAATCGTCGTGGACACGGACGTCGTCACCAAACTTGTGTTTGTAGTTCATCAAATACTGCTCAACAAGAGCTTCCCCCTTTTGCTCCCACTCCTGTTTTTGCATGAAGGAAAGCAGGCGAATCGAATCGAGATGGATGAGTTTCAGCTTCAACTAGCAGGCAGCCAAGTGCACGTACGTGAACATGTAGTTGCAGGCACTTACAGCTCTGTTTGTTCTGGCGTAGTTCAGGAATTCGTCGCTAGACACACCGAAAACACCACACGTGAACAGCTTTTTGGCCAATGGGATAACTACGATACGGTAGAGGACACAATGAGACAACTACACGTACAGAACAAGAAGCAAGCAAGACCCTTCAAACGGAAAAACTTACTGTAAAAGTCAAAGAATCCAAGTTCTCCCTGATACCATCCTTCCGATGGGTCCTTTTCGATTCGACCAGTCTTGTAGGCTCTGTACAGCTCATGGAAGAGTCTCTCGTTCCACTTCACGTAAACGTGCCAGTGCTGCATCTGTGTCGTCATTGGATGGCGTTTCGACATGGCTGGTGTAAGCAACAGGTTCCTGCATGGTTTGCTGTTTGAAATTGCTCCATAATGGTCTGACTTACCGTGTGGGAAATGTCGCTGGCCTGGATCAAGTGCTCAATCTGCAGTATAGTCGAAAACGAGACAACACAGGAAACATGCATCAGCAGCCGAAAAAACAATGCAACATGCAACAAACTGCGTTCAACACTCATGGATCCGTACCACAATCGTTGCCTTTCTGTTGACAGCCATCTGGTCCTCCTCTTCTGATTCTTTCTCCTCGCTGAATGCCTTATTCCAACGGTTCTTGCGGGCAGCGCCAAGCTCCTTGTCCATCTGCATACCGGTAGCATGAATAGTCATAGCAGTCGACAGAAGAAAGCAGAATGAGTCTCAAACCAATTTGCATCCCTGAGAGACCAGGGTTAATTGAATACCGGAGACTTACAATGTCAGTCGCCATTACACTGTTCACAACAAGGTGTCGGAAACGCTGATACTCTTCCGCATCACCACAGATACAGTTGAGCAGATCCTTGTACTCAGGTTCATGGAAGAGATCCCAGGCCAAATCCAGACTGTTCCTTTCGGCTACGCTCTTGTTGTTATACTTGACCGCAAGCGGATCATTCTCCGTGACCAGCGTCGAATTGGGAACGCCTGTAGAGAGAGATTGAAGTTAGGTCATTAAGAACACTTCTTCCAGCTGCAGCGAAGGGTCCCAATCATAACCAAAGCTCACCTTGATGATCGAGATCATGAATCAACGCCGCGTAGGCACAGGCAAATTGGATCATAGGTTCTGAGGTTAAACCGAAGGTAGCAGTGTGAAGTTCTGCCTCGACCCTTTGAAGATCACATCCAACCTCTGCCTTCTTTGAAACAATTTCCTTTGGTGCAAGGATACGTGTCATCATCTTGTCAACACTCATCAGGACGTGGGAGGCATGTTCGAAGGAATGGAATGAATTGTTTCTGTTCAAGAGTGCAATGGGTAAGTGGTCAGCGAAACAATACGGACTCAGTTGGTGATGTTGCAAGCATTTGTGAAACTTACCGGTACATGGCAGAAATCTTGGTGATCAGGCCCTGCAATTGGTCCACCACCACGTCGTCGAGAACGATGGAATCCGGGTCCACTTGCTGAGAAATAGCGGCTTCGCTGAACCCAGGAAGCGCGATGATCTCTTGGACAGTCTCAAGTGCACACCCCTGCAGCGACGTTTCGGAAGTCGAGAAGCTGGAAGCTTTTGATCTAGGCTTGTTCATTGCATGTCGCCTTGCAAGGACACGTCGTAAGAGCTTGCTAAGGACTTCCAAGTTCCAATTCACCAATCTCGTCGTTTTGGCATCTTCACGGTCTGTGGTATCACGCGCTCCTGGGGTCTGAGTTGGAGCCGATACGCTCGCCTTGGAGGCCTTTGAGCCAGAGATGATTCGCACAAAATATGTCTGCAGACGCCCCTTCCCTTTGATGTTGATCTTTTCCTCACGAGGGACAATCCACTTTTCAAAACCAGCTTCCGAAATCAACTCTGCAGTGTATGCAGAACAGTGGATCTTGTTTTGGGCTCCGGTTGATTCCATTCGAGCAGCCATGTTGACTGAAGTTAGAGCAAGGGCAGGCATTGAGTGAGATCAGATCTGATCCACTATCTGTATATATTATACAAATCGAGTGAAAGTCAAGTTGGAGGACTATTATACGTACCAGTATCTCCAAACAGCTGAAAGCGACCTTTATCACCTCGCAGAACACCTGCAGTGACTTGTCCGCTGTGAATACCAACCCTCAAAGCGAGGTCGGCAGTGTCAGGGCCCAGAGTTGTTTCAAGGGCTGTGCAAATGCGGAGATAGTTGGAAGAAAGAACAAGTGCGATTCGTTGTGAGCTTGAAGCGTGCATGAATCGAATCTCTTCCAGGGCATTTGTTCTTGAAGAAAGATCAACTTACCTCTCGAAAGCTGATGCATTCGTTTGATGCAATCATTCGCAAACCTGGCAATGACGACAGCATGATTCTTTCGAGGTTCGGGAACACCTGACACAGCTGGAAGAATTGAAAGTGGACAGGGGAGAGGAGTGAGATTCAACATCATGCATGTGTCCAGGCTGATCCCGCGGCCTTTTTTGAATCGTACCAACATAACAATCGCCCTGTTCATGGAAGAGACAAGATTTTGATGAGTGTCTGTCAAAGTAGAGGGGCACGAGACATAGAAAGACCTGCTGCTACAGGCTCAAAACTTACCACTGTCTCCACCTTGAAGACTCGGCGCCGCTTGGCAATGTTGTCGAATGAATTATAGAGGATTTCGAGTAGCGTAAAGACTTGGGATGCTTCGCGTACCGAGCTCCAAGCCGTGAATCCCACCATGTCCATGAAAACGACTGTTGTGTATGGATGCAACTCAGCGATGGGTTTGCTTCCAAAGAGCCCCTCGCTGGTGAGCTGGTCACTTGGGCGAAAGGGGTTCTTGTCAGAGCTGTTCTTGTCGCTTCCGTTATTGAGAAATGCTTGAGCCTTTGAAAGAGGCTGTGTTCGTTTAGCCTTGGCAGCGGTTGCATCTTGAATGAGGCGTTCCCGTACTTTTTCTGGGAAGAGACTGCTGACAATGGAAGCTTCAGCAGCAGCTGTGGTGATGATTCGTTGCATTTTGATGGACTTTCTCAAGTTGTGTAGCATCCAGATGGCGAGGAGGAGTGATGCAAGGAAGATCATGGAACCGCTAATGACGATAAAGGTCAAGTCTGGCTGGTATGAATCATCGACAGGAAGTATGGCAATCTTCCAAGTGCGAGAGGCCACAGCAATGTCAGCTTCGAAGAATAGCTTGGAAGATCGATCGAGTTGATCCAGAGGGACTTGCGGGAACGACAAGTCTTTGACGTCCGTTTTGTCTTGAGCGGAGGAGGATGCATTCTGCCCAATTCGAATCTCAATTCCACCCATGACCATGGGGGGCTTATCCTCCGACGTGATATCGTAAAGGTGAGCGGCGAGACTCTCTCCCTGGTTGCGTGATGCTCTTGTCAATAGATCCCTAACCTTGACAACCATATTGGAGAGGTCTCTATGCTGGACATTGGGGGTAAGATCCTGTGGGATGAAGGGACCTGGATGAAAGAGCACGACACTGTTTCCATATGCCTCTGTTTCGTGAACCAAGATGAAGGGCGCAGTAAGAGCAGGCTTCATGGTGCTGAGAGCTTGAAGGATGGCTGGCTTGAGATTGGGCACAGTGAAGAGATCCAAATGCCCCTTTCCTCCCAAGTTCTTGACAGGTTCCATAAAGTGCATGGGGAAGTACCATGGCTGTTCTGATCGGTGCTGCACGGTGAGCGGAGGTGCTCCTTCTTGCTTGTCTGGATTGGGCTGGAGTCCCTTGAATCCAGTATAGTTGAATCCAGGCTGATAGGCAGGCCATTCTTGAGACGCCCTTTGTTCCATAGCAGCTCGTTCGGCATGAGTGGCATTGGGGATCCACTCTGCTGCGAAGAACTCTAGCTCTTGATCGTAAATGAGGTACTGATATAAAACCCTAAAGTCCATGCGGGTCATGTTGTCCGTCCTCCAGTTTCTGCAACTTTCGTGAATCCAAAGGGTCGCAAGCTCGTAGTCGTGCCACGAGTTGACAATCTCCTTTTTCATCTCTGCAGCTCGTCGTTCAAAGAGAGCTTTCTGGTCGCCATTCGCGTTGGATATGCCCAAATAGAGAAAACTGGCACTTGCCAGAGCGCCTACAAGAACCACGAGAAAAGCCACCAAGTAGGTCTTTTTGGCAATGCGGTCCATGTCCAAGGATTGCTTCTCGAGGACACTGCCACCGCCACTGGCACTGTTGGAACGCACACTGGACCCGTTGGTCTCATCGAGAAAGTCCAACAAGTTCGAATCGTCGTCGTTTTCGTACACCTGGGAAAGCTCGTCTAGCGCCAACACGCCTGAACCTACCAGGCTGCTAGCATCCGACAAACCCGAGGTGCCCCCAGGAAAACTGCCATGGCTCATGGTCATTGCGGAGTTGTGTTTTGTACTTACTTACTTAGTTACTTACTTAGTTACTTAGTAATAGTAGTATTAGTGGCTTGTAGGTAGCTGGTAGCTAGCTTGTTGGTTGGAGGGATAGTAGTACTACTAGTAGTATTAGTATTAGTAGTATTAGTTAGCAAATGAGAAATTCAGGCTTTGCAAAAGTCTTCAAGGAAAAAAGTGAGAAGAACTGCAAAGGTTCAAAAGTTGGCTGCTCGAGCAAGAAGCAACCGGTTCACTTCGGGCGACAGCTCAGTCGAGATACATGTACATGTAGTCAAACAGTTACTGTGGAAGTGGACGTCTTCAGTATAGAGAGCCAAGGAAGGATGGCCCAAGATCTTGACTTCCGATTACCGATAGCCCATACCGGTACCGGTGGTACTCTAACCACTGAAGAAGCAAACATCTCCTACTATTAATAGCAAGCTAGCTACTAATAGCAGCATAGCAGCTGCTACTGCTAGCTAGCTAGAGCCGTGGAAATTTTACGCACGCGGAGTATGTTTCGTGTAGCTTTTGACAAAGTCATTCACTGGGATCTGGAATGAAGGGGCCACTAATACATTTATTTACTTAGCTTAGCCACGGAAGTTTAACCAGTAGCCGGACATCGTCATCGAAGCGGCCAGAATTTCAACAGGAAGTGGGTTCTTCAGAACTCCCACCCCTTTCCTTTTAAAACTACTTCTCTTCTTACTCAGACATTCGGGGAGTACTCAAGCAGCACCAACCATTAACTCAATAACGCCAAAAGAACACCAGAATTGATCATGATTGCCAGGATAGGATAGTATCCTGGCAATAGCTCCAGAGCGGATACAGCTCCAGAGCTCCAGAGCTGCTCCAGGCAGACAAAGCTGTTTCGCTGTCACCTCATAAAATAACCACTGTGGGATGGTAATAACTCATTTGCAACTGCTCAGAAAGCTTCTTAATGCATGGGTCACTCTAAGCTTGTCTCCATGATTAATTTTGTCATTCAGCCAGAAAGGAAGCTTTCTTTAAGTCTATTACTGTGCACGGAAAGCTTCATATGCATCTCTCTTCGTTGGTTGGGGTCATTTCGGTCATTCAACATTCACTAAAGCTGGCCAAAATAAGTCCGGTCATATGAGTCACTGGGAAAACAAAACTGAAAACCACTGAAGCCTCCCTGGAAGAGCTACTGTACTCTCTTGCTTCCGCAAAAATTAAGGCAGGGGCGAGGGGTAGGAAGGCTTCCGTAAACTGTTCTTAATCACGAGTGTTCTTCTGAATAAAGCTTTACTCAAGTACTAGCTAGGCAGACAGCTCTAGCCTCTAGCTAGTACATCGATCCACTGGAAGCAGTGGCAGTACCAGGACCGTCCGACGGTTTTCACTCAGGCTTTAAAAACGGGCACGACTGACTCATAATCCTGGTTCTCATAAGGGGTTGTTTAAGGGGATGTTGAAGCTTTAAGGGGTTGTTTAAGGGGATGTTGAATATTTAAGGGGTTGTTGTTAAGGGGTTGTTTATTTAAGGGGATGTTCATTCGTGATAAGGGGTTGTTGTATGGCGTTTCAATGAAGGCTTAAGGGGTTATTTTGAGGATATAGGGGGATGTTGTTAAGGGGTTGTTTATTTAAGGGGTTGTTTGAGGGGATGTCAAAGCTTTAAAGGGTTGTTTAAGGGGTTGTTTAAGGGGTTGTTTAAAAGATGTTGTCAGTCGTGGCAATTTGAAGATTTTTAAATCCTGAGTGAAAAGCGTCGGACGGTCCAGTACATGTATGTATGCATAAGCATGTAAGCATGTACAGCTGCATGTACTAGTATGGGTTGGCCATGATTAAATTTTTCTCCGCCCCGTAGAAAAATTTGGTGAACGGAAGGGAAGGAAGGCTTCCGTAGACGATTTTTGGTTTGGTCAGTGGTGAATTCATGAAGCAAGCACCACAGTGCATTCTTCGAGAGGATACTAGTACTATAATATATAATAGCTAGTAGCTTGTAGAATACCGGTACTGTACAACTGTGCTACCACCTACAACCGGTATGAACTCGAGTAGCGCTGTGCCAGATACCTGGTGGTACGAACCGGTACTGGTTCAACTTCATCAACCACCAAGAGCTCGGCCACCATCGACCATCAACCATCAACCATCAACCATCAACCATCGAACCCATAGGGGATGAGCAAACTTGCCCATGGCTCTGTGTTGAATTTGTTAGAGCGTTTTTGTAAAAATTGTGTGCGCTAAGCCAATCTTTTACTTTGGCTGTTTTTCTCTATTGGATTTGATTGGATTGCATTGGATTAGATTGGATTAGATTGGATTGCATTGAATTACAGTTTACTATATAAATAACAGTACTATTTGGAATCCAATTCAATCCAATTCAATGCAATCCAATCCAATCCAATCCAATTAAATGTATCTTCCTGCAAAAATAGGAATTTCGTCTTTTTAACTGATTTTGGCGAGTCACACTCCATTACAATTCAGGGCTATTGCAAGATTTGCCCATCCCCATACCGGTACGTGCTACAGTACGCTGTACATGTACATCATACCGGTACGGTACTACGTTTCTGCAACAGTAGTTGCACAGCCTCAGTATGTGGTATAACCTATCTATTCGTCGTTAAAAAATAAGTGGATAAGTAGTGGAGTTTGAAACGAGTTTGAAATGCCATCCTGTACCGGTACCACCAGGTGGTTTCGGGATATCAAAATTTGTCCCCCATTCCAAAATTGGTCCCCACATTCCAAAATTGGTCCCCACATTCCAAAACTTGTCCCCCCTACCAAAATGCACCCTCACATGTGCACACGCAAGCTACCGGTAGCATGTGCCTTTCCGCTGACGGGAGGTTCTTCTCCACTTCTACGGGTAGTCTATTCTTTTGGTTTGCCTTTTACGAGCTCCCCTGTCTGATCGAGAGATATAGCAAGCTGCGTGAATCATGATGATTCAAATCCTTTCCCTGCTTGGTTCCACCTCCTCTGGCTCCTTCTTCGGCACTTGCTCGCTGACAAGGTGACGACGCAAACACTTCTTTGTTGCTTTGTTGCTTTTGGCTGCTCTCTAGTTTTTATTAAGTACAAGACAAAGTTCGAAAGTTAGCCGGAACAACGGGATTACTGGATTAGACTAGTATTAGACTCCCCCCTGGTGCGAGCTACCGTACGGGAGCAGCCAGGGGCGCATCATCGAGCAGTTCGTGGCTCAGTCTAACATGCCCTGGTTCCAGTAGCACTAGGTCCTAGGTCCTAGGTCCTAGAGCTAGACTACCGGTAGGTACAGAAAGAGCAAGGGAGTACTCTCTCTCTCTGCTGGCTGGGTCCTTCCGATATCCTTATTCGGATGCATTGGCAACTTTTACGATCCCAGCTGCCTAGCTAGCTGGCAAGCCAAAGAGCGGATTGAGAAATCTTTCTGGTGATCAAGCCAGCAGCCTGCAGCAGCCATAGCCTGGTTCCTTCAAGGCTCCAGAACACCACGTTCCGTAGTGACAACTGGAACGAAGTGAATGAAAGCAAGCCTACCAGTAGGCCAGGATTGAAAACAAGGCGCGGTGCATAGACTAGTACAAACAGACGGCTTGTTATTCAGCTATTTTCTACTCTCTGGCTAGAGCTAGCTAGCTAGTACCTGGTACTGAGCAATCGTGTCAGCTTTTGCTATCGGTAGTCTACGACATCAGACGGCGTACTGCGAAAACCCAGTCTGTCCATCTTCCGGCATTCCGGTACACACCGCGATACCATTCGTGGCTCGTCGAAGGCAGGCAGCTCAGCTCCGATAGCTGCTCCGATTGAGCTCCGTTGCATGCCATCCATAGACTGTAAACAAGCTCCAACAGCTTCGACGGAGAGAGAATCCTGCCGTTGTCGGTGATCTCCGATGTTACTGTTCGGATTTTCCTCGGCGCTTCGCAGGGAGAGCACACACACGAGCTCCTACAAGCCAGGTATTTGCTACATGCAGTCTAGCTAGCTATTCGTGCCGCGCCGGTACATTACTGGAAATAGGCATGGAACTCTAGCTACTAGCTAAGTTGGTGCCGTAGGTATGGTACGTCGATACTAGTACCTTGTGGGTGAGTCTAGCGACTTTATCGGTGGTGCTTGTGCAGGGTATGGCAGTTCTTCTTACCATTGGTGGCCTCCTTTCGTTTGGCTTTCTTCATACTTGAGCTCACAATTCACAATTCACAACAAGCAAACACAAACAAGCAAAACACAACAAACTTGAAAGCAAAATACAATATACACACGTTCATACGTCAAGAGATAGCGTATCGCTCACATCCCGTCTTCTCTTTCAAAGCAGCACCCAAATAAAAAAGCAAAACCGCCACAATGAAGATCGGATCCTACGCCTTGGTCTCATTCCTTTCTGCCTGTCTCTATCCCACGAAGGTCACTGCATCTGATGGGAACCTCTTTACGTACGATCCCAACTCCCAAAACGGCCCAGAATATTGGAAAGACATCTCTTTCGATGATGGCACTGACAATCAATGCGGAGGGGACAGAAACAGCCCCATCGCTGTTGAAAGCAATGCCTGTGAAACCTTTGAGGATTACGAACTGACGGTACGTTTCTACCGACGGATTGTGCTTTTCATGCGTGACAGACCTTGGCCATATTATTGCTAACGACGCTCTTTTGCTAACTTGACTTGTCTTTGTCGCAGCCCGGAACTTGCCTTGTTCAAGACTTTGGCTTTGTCGTCAACAATCATGCCGAGCAGGTCAATGCTCCTACTCAACAAGTCTGCGAAACCAACAAGATGAAGATCCCGGGTGTGGCGGGAGAATTTGAGATGTTGCAGTTTCACATTCACATGAACTCGGAGCACACCTTTGATGGTAGCCACTTTGCAGCAGAACTCCACGTTGTCCATAGTGAAGTCGGTGGGGATAGATTGGCTGTACTCGGAATGTTCTTCGTCCCCACAGCACTTGAGAGCAACGCGCTTGTAGACGATCTTCTTCGCGGCTTTGACGCCATCTCGGATGAAACCTATACCGCGTGCAACATGACTACCCTTCCCCACTGGTGGCAAGATCAGGACCAGGACCAGGACCACCAAGCGCAAGCTGCAGATGTGGATCAAGAAGCTGTGAAACCTCGCTCTGGGTCGACTGTCACTCCCGAGAATCCCTTCAACGTGTACGACCTCGTCCCTAAAGAAGCATCCATGTACTACTACTCTGGAGGCCTTACGACTCCTCCTTGCACAGAGATTGTGGAATGGAGTGTGGTGGACAAGCCTGTTGAGATCACCGTTGCGCAATACAACGACCTCTCCAGCCTCATCCTGAACTATGTGGACCCCACAACGTGTGACTTTGCGACAGTGGCTGATCCCAATAGCGGAAGCACGAGCCGCCCTACACAACCTTCGAATGGTCGGCATGTGACGCGTATCTGCCCCGTGGGCTTTGTCGAGGAAGAGAACGTGGACTTGGACTTGGAATCGGCGAGCAGTGGAAGATTCTCTGTGCCGACATGGAGTTCGTTCCATGTCTTGACCACCATGTTTGTTGGAGGCTGGGTTGCCCGTCGCTTCTAAGGGCACGGTACCAGTACTGTGTGCCCATCACTGCTGCATATCCATAGTGTCTTGTTTGTAGCTAACTACATGTACTAACCGTAGTACGAGAATGCATTCTTCAAATTTCCGACTCTTCACAATTGAAAAATTTCTGGGTGTCTACGCGTCTCTTCTTGTTGCCTCTTTGGCTGCTCGCTGCATGCTACCGTACCTGTTTGTAGATGCCATCATGACTGAGCACTGAGCTGCCCTTGCTTCGAGCACTTGGAGCTTGAGAAACAGCATTGGTGGGTCGGCAGTGTTAATGCATTCAGCCAGCGAGTTAGCTTGGACACTGGATAAGGGCAGGCTTTGTCAAGCTGCTGGAGAACGCCACTTGGCTGCTGATGTCCAACGTGGTGGGCTCCAATCCAAGGCACCAGTCTTGTGCAGTTGCAGCAAGTTTTATTCTTCCTGAGAAAGCCTTGCAATGGAAGCAGCATACAAGGTTTCTCTTGCGTTGCTTTGCAGAGTGGGGAATCTACTACATGTATCCACAGCAAGCTACTCTACCGGTACGGTAGCTAGCTAGTATTATGCAATAAAAGGTAGGCATGGCTGATTAGGGAGGTCTTGGTGATGAATGAGGAGTATGTAATTCCTGTTGGAAGTTGGAAGAGCCAGGCTGAATACACCAAGTAAAAAGCATATCGGTACAAGACTTGTTGTGGCACTTTCCAACTTCCACCCAACCCAATGATGCGAGAGAGAGAGTGCGTAACTCGAAGGCTACTATTAATAGTACGATACCTATTTACTGGCTAGTACTATTTACGTTCGATAGGTTGTAATAACGGTACCGTACCGGTAGAAGCTACATGTAATTTAAGCGGGAGGACAACCGACCCAAGACTCCACAACACAACAGGGTACGTGTAAAAGGATTGAAAAAAGTGAGAATCCGCACGACAGGCGGAGTGTAAGAAGTCCTTAGAATGATGTACTGCCCCAGTATCTTTCGTGAAGTAAGTGTGAACCAAGAGCCAGTTGATCGTGGTATATTTCTATGAGTACTTAAGATGGTGTTCCATGATCTCTTGTGTTTCAGTACAGATGGAGGTTGGAAGAGACCTCACAATGTCACAAGAGTACATTCTTTGGAAAAGTGCTGAAAATGACTTCTAATGTGTTGCACTGATGGCTTAGAAACAAGACTACTTTTTGGGCACCATTGTTTAATCATTTATTGCTCCTCTTAATAGTGAGGCCCTTCTTTTTCTGTCAGGTGTGACATCCAGGAGCCATATGCACTAAATGTGATCGTGGTCTTACCAGTTTTCGACTTCACTGCCCATTAAGTACTAGTACGCTGTACCAATGTACTGAAGACTGAAGTAGTGGTACATAGGTACGTACCAGAACTGTAGCAGTGTACCACTTGGTGTACCACTTGGTGTACCACAGCACTATGGTGCAAGAGACAACAAGATGCATCTTTGAAGCGCTGCTGAATTTCGGATGCTCTCTACCAAAGACTCTTGAGCTCACAATTAGTTTTCAATGACCCAGAAAGACCAACCAACAACTTCAAGCACCAAGCAGCAGAAGCAGAAGCAACAGCGCTACTACTAGTAATAATAACATCCCCTCTTCCATCTACTAGCTAGCAAGAGCTTGAGCACAATCCAATCATCCAAAATAAAATCACCATGGCGAAAGATTCCACTTGCGGTAAGTACAACTATGATATTAAATAGTAGTAAGGTTGACAATGGCACGAAGAATGGCCTGCCGTACCGTATGTGTGGGTATCTCACCTTTTCGGTATGTTAACTATTTTTATTATTTTTACTACAATTTTTTAAATTATTTTTATTAGGCGCTGAACCTCCCAGCCTGAACTTTTCGAGAACAAGAAGTGGCGAAGTGGTCAACCCTGGCAACGGCCACCGCAAAGATGGCCGTTATTTCCCTACCAATTCCCCCCGTGATCCCCGTACTGGTACTGGTACTGTGACTCCTGCAAGTCCCTCTTGTTTGGCCAAGACGAGGACCATGGCGCTATCGGTAGAAGTAGAACAAGCTTCAACAGTTACTGAGGTGCCAGTAGTCCCAGTACATGTACCAGTACCAGTTGCTACTAGTACAGGACGCACCAGTCGAAGATCTCGGATTGCAAATCGCAGCAAAACGAATGACGGAATTGTGGGATTCAGGAACAACATTAACCCCAACCCTAACCTGGGAAATCCAAGAATGGCAATGACAAGCCCCTACCAAAATCAACTCTACCAGCACAATGGTAATGGGGGCCTAAGTGGGAGTAGTGGGAGACTTGCTACTATTGGCAACGGCAATGCCAATGCCAATGGCACTGGAGGACTTCGCAGAAGAAACAGCTTCAATGACAGCTTGAGCAGCATGAGCAGTCTGGAGGATTCTTGGAGTAACTTCAATGACAGCAACAACAACAACAACAGTAACAACAACCAGAAGAACAAACAAAACTTTCAAAATAAATCCATGCTGCATCTTGCACCACCAATATCAAAAAGAAACAATCAGGGACTTAACCAGGGAAATATACTCTTTTTTGAAGATGAAGATGACGACGAAGATGAACCCCCTACAGCCATTGCTTTCCCCAACAATGTACATGTAAGAAAGCCAAAACTCTCCAGACAAACCACTGCTCCATCTGCCTTCACCATGCCAAAGGCAGCGGCTCCTTATGCCAGACAGTACTCAAATGGAAGCTCCCAAAACAAAAACACCACCACCACCACTACCACTACCACTACCAGTACTACTATGGCCATGCATAGAGAACCATCACAGCTCAAAATCGTTGCAGGACAACGTCGCAGGTCTGTCAACGACTACTCACCCAGCGGCGTCACAATGCTCACCACGAACAATGCAAGCACCCACAGCAACACGGTCGTCTCACAACCCAGCATATCTACACCAAGAAACCCGCCTCGAAGGGCACACACGATGAACGAAGAGTCTAACCGGAGCGCGGGAAGTCAGGGAAGACGCATGGTGGCCCTTAGAGGACGCATGAACATGAACACGACCATGAGCATGAACGAAGACTCTAACCAGAGCCATGGCAATGGCAGTCAGGGGAGTCGCGTCGGCATGCGACGGATGGCGGCCATCAACCGCACACAGAGCAACCCTGCCAGTCTCGCTTCCAGCAACTACAACCGGCGTCAACAGCAACAGCAACATGAACAGCAACAGCAACAACAACAACAAGATACACAGTTCCGTCGCAGTATCGGTACTAGTATGCATAGAGGTAGTCCCACACGTCCCACACCACCTGAACGCACTTACAGCACTGGACCACCCAGAATCATCACAACCACCAACAACACCAACACACAAGTCGAACCAACCCATCGAAACAGCAACATTAGCCGCAACAGCAACAGCAGCAACCAATCCTTCTCAAGCAACAACAGCTACAGCAACAACAACACCATGATCGAAATACAACCGGGACTTGAAGCGCCACTACGAAACACACAAGAAACTATGGAAGCCATTGCCTGCAATTTTGTTACCGAGACATCCTGCCTCGCATGCACTGTACAGCTTTATCACATTGCAAATGCAAAATTCTATATTTGTCCAGCCTGCAGAGTCGTTAGTCCCACTTTTTCGGAACATCGCGATGAACATGGGGTTGGATTGGGATTTTCACAAGAAACGTTGAGAGAGTCACAACACAGTGCGGGTCAATCCATGCGGAACCGGTATTCTTACTAACTCACTAATTTACTTTACTTTTTACTTTACCAATGGAAGAAATAATGTTTGTTGTAGCTATCGATAGCCAGCTGGAGTGCGGAACTTCACGGAGGACAACACTTCGCCGCAAGGGTCGACACTGTCGATGGGCTGCGGCGAATCAAGCAAAGAAAGAAGCAACCGGCACTACTTTTGCTCTTTGATTCCATTTGATCCAGCTGAGGAGGCTCCTGCCACAGTTGTTTTGAGACTTCGTGTTGATTTGGCGCTCGCACTGATATCAATTCTTCTGCCATGGCATGGCATACAGTGTACAACGATCATGAGCTTGAACTTTAGAAGACTTTCAATTTACACAGACTCCACAGCACATGGAACAGCACAATCCACAACCCCCCAAAAAGATAAACGCCCATCCAAATCCATATGCAATTTCGACCCGTTGCATAATGTCCTCATGACAGGATCCGGAATCATCATCCATGTTTCCCGAGCCCATGGCATACCACGCCCCTCCCAGCACAAGCCATGTAACGTAGCCACAGGCAATCAAAATGTAGGCGGCCATCCAATAATCGTAGCAAAACAGCTTCCACATGCGATTGGCACCACCTACTGCGGTGCGTTGGAAACCAGTTTGTGGCAAGATGGAGTCATCCTTTTCAACCGCATAGGCCATGTAGAAGGCAGCCACAATGTGAACCAGCGAAAGCAACCAAAAGATCAACAACCAGAGACTTCCTGCACACCCATCAATGGCATTGGGCAAGTCAGAGAGACCCAATATGATGGGAGGAAGGTTCAAAATGCAAGTGACAGAAATATGACAAGAAAACCGTGATGAACAGCAGCGGGCGACAAGGCGACGGGATTCCTTGCAGCATTGGCCCAACCCTTCGCAGCAAGCACCACAGATCTTGGAGGGAAGCAAACAGATATGACCCACACATTCACAGCCGCCCTGGCATAGCTTGCTGATTCCGCCACACAAAACAGCGGCCATTCTTCTTGTTGGTACCGATTACAGATTACCGATACAGCCTGTGTCGCAGCTTTACTCGAGGGTACGGTATCAACAAACAGGATAAATGACAGGAGACAACAATGGTGTCCTTGCAGCAGGATCTTTAGCGTCACCAGGCATGTTCCGAGTGACCCCAGCCTTGCGCTCAAGTCCCACGGCGAGTCCTGCGGTTGTGCTGCTTCAAAGACTTTTCCTGGCGGTACGCCTTTCACCTCAGGCGTTGAAAACCATCAAGGTGCGCCAGGGAGAGCCGCACAGCATATCTGACTACCGGTACCGGTACCTAACCTAGCTGGATACCTCCAAAGACATGTCCTTGTGCCACTTTCTGAGGCTTCGCCATTAGGATGTTGTGGGCGGAGAAAACCCTGGTACGGCTGCAACAAAGGAGGTCAGTCAGAAGTGCAAAGAGGTTTGCCATGAAACACCTGATGGTGCCCACAACTTCGTCAAGAAGATGATGGATGCCATAGGCTTGAAACTGCGGGCATTTGGCCAATGACGCGGGTGGTTGGTCGGCTCAGCAGAGGTCGGTGGTTCAAGTTGCAGCCCAAGACATTACTTTTCCCTCATGTTACCGGTACAGCTGAAGCAGAAGTTTCGTTTACGTGTCACCGAGATCCTCCCGTTCTGTCTCGCTTGAGGCATTTTGTCAGATTTGAGTTGCACAATTATGTATGCCAAAACCACGGACTCAACATCATTGACACACTAGTGCGGTACAGAGGCGGTGGAACAGGCCGCTCTTGAGCCGCTTGGCGGCAAGTAAATGAGCGGATGTACATGGAAGCTCATTGCCGACTTCGGATGTTGGCGGAACAAGCCTCTCATGCACAGGAGGACGCAGAAGCTGCGCAAGAGCAAAGGACCGAGAAGACAATTAGTGGCGTCCATCCCCGAGCCCGACCAAGACAGCACTGGACTTGAAGACACAGCCGACGAGGAAGTCGGTTCTGAAACATTTCAGCGCAACAGTTCAAGTAGGATGCGTCTCAGGCAGACGTACTACCCATTGTGCTCGTCGCCAACGAAAGAGTGCGGCTAACCCTATTGTTGATAGCAGAAGAGGAGGAAGCCCACTGACTTGACACAGTTCCGTTGGCGGAAGACACCAATGGGCATGTGGGATGGGTCAAGGATGTCCATCCGGCCAGTCTCAGGATCGTGTATGCGCTTCAGCATCTCAATGACTTGCTTGTCTTTCATATCGACATGTAGTTCGAAAGCTACCGTGCACTAGTTAGTGTCTGCTTCTGTTGACTGCTACTGGGAGGCGTGCAATCTTAGCTATGCTCCCTTGTCCTTTGCTTCGTCTTGAACGTACTTGCAAAGGGCCACAGCGTTGGTAGCCCCAAGGAAATAGTCGTATCCCTACGCCTTCCAGCCAGAGAGGCATCGCCATCATGGACGTCAGTATTTCAGTGGGCTTCATTGAGAACGCTGTTCTGAATGAAGAGTAGCCATCGCAATGGGTCACTTATCTTACATGAATCTATTTTCCTTAGTATACTGGTTGATAGTGTGCTTCCTCTGGGCTACACTGAAAGGTCCTCATCTTCAAATTCGTTGGAGGTCACCGCCCTCGACTTCAGGGTGTCAGCAGACTCCTGCGGGGGTGGAACGGCAGGTGATGGGGAGATTGGCGTTGTAATGTTCAATCGAGCACTTTTGCGGAGACTACTGGCATCCGTCACGCCGCTGATTGCGCTTGCCAAAGACGGTGTGCTGGAAGGGTGGACCCAGAACGTCTGTAACTCTCCCTTACCCTTGGCAAATATCTTGTCTTCTCTTGGGATGATCCATTGCTCTTTACCTGCCGCCGCTAAGAGTTTGGCTGTTTCTTCAGAGCAATGGATCCGGTTTGGTTCGCCATTACTCTCCATTCTACTGGCAGTATTCACTGAATCTCCAAACACTTGGAAGCGGGCCTTTTCTCCGCTGCAAACAAGGACAACGTTAGAAGAGTCTCCTGGAGGTATCTTCGCCACGAAAACAAGCTACGTACCGAAGCACTCCCGCAGTTACGGGACCACTGTGAAGCCCAACTCGAATCGCCAATGCGCTGGTGTCCAATTGAGCATCCAATTTGGCTGTGATCCTGGCCATTTGCAACAGGCAATCCCTTGCAAACTTCGTAACCTGGATGGCATGATTTGGGTTAGGTTTCGGAAGGCCTAGAGCAGGAAGAAGTGTCAAGATGGTGAGAATTAAGAGATGAGCAAACGGACTTGCCTGTTCACGATGCAAGCAGAGTTCAAAGCGTACCACAAACTGCCAAGTAGCAATCGCCTAGAATCAAGTTGTAAAACGAAAAGGAGACAATCCAAGTCAGACAACGAGCTGGATCAGCGCCTGAACTGTTCACGCGAACTGCAATTCACTGCACTAACCAATGGTCTCGATTTTGAAGATGCCGTGTTTCCTTGCCACCTTATCCCACGCAGCATAGATCGTCTCCAATAGCGTGAAAACTTCACCGGGTGTTCGTTGGGCACTCCAGGCTGTGACGAATGTTGCTTCTGGTGAGACCAGTCATGAAACAGAGACAGACACAAGCAAGCAAAGAGGAGAAACATCACAAGCAAGCCTTACCCGTGAAGCCCACGATATCGGCAAAGAAAACACTGCAATCGGGATACGATTCGGCCATATGGCTGGGTTCTTGGGCGGCAGCTAAAGGCGCTTCAATGTCTCCATCCGCCGAAAGCTGTGGCACATTCTTGGTGTGAAAGGCTGCGAGGCCACCACCACCAGAGCTGGCTGCGGTTGCATCCTGTTTGTTGTTTTTCTTTTGGTCGCTGTATAGTTGATCCTTGAACTGTTCCGGGAACAAGGACGATACGATCGCTCCAGATGCCACAGCCTTGTCCATGACAGTTTTCTGTCTTCGTTCCACTAGGATATCGTATAGGAAGAAGGAAGCGGCCGTGACAACAAAGACGACTGCAATGACAATGGCTCCAACAAATGGCTGACTTGTGGTGTAATCGTCCTTGGTAGCCTGCGAGGGATAGATGCGTAGTTGATAACTACAGTATTCACCATCCAATCCGACGACCGTGTAGGAAGATGTGGATGTGGACTGCTTCTGCTGTTGGAGTATCTCGACTAGATCAGTGGAGATCATGAGATGGTCAAAGTGAGGATCGTGAAAGTCTCCTTCTCCCATAACTGCGTGTCCACGAGTCGAGTCATGCATGCAAGAGACCCAATTCAAGTTAGAACAAGACGTGAATGAATGAATGAATGACGACGGATGTGCCTGTACTTACATGTGACTATGGGTCCATCGATTTGGTAGGTGTATGTCTGATTGAATGTGTTTTGCACAACGATCTGAATTCCATGACTGTTTTGGGGTAGGATGTTTGCAAAGAATACTCGAAAGTATATGTGTGACACCAGGATTCCGACCATTTTGCGCGTGTCCGTGTCAAATCCATCAAACACTGGATATAGGAGTTGTGTGAGTGCTCCTCCTCCGTATTCCTTTTCGTCGTGACGGTATTGTCCATGTAGGATCCATTGATTGAATGCGGACGCATTTGTGTGTAGCTTTGCCTTGTTGAAAGTAGCCTTGGAAGTGTCTAGTACCCGTTTCATGACGTTTTTGTAGGAGGGTGCAGTCATGTAATCTTTGTTTCTTAGGTCGGTGGCTCGTTTTCGTTCGGGTGACATTTGCCATCGGACGACGTAGGGTGAGTTATTGTAGGGTCGTTCCACGTTGGCCTGGCAGTGCAGGGTATGCAATCAAATAATCAAGCAATCAAGCAATAAGCAAGTTCGTAAGAAGCGGAAAGTTGCAGCTTCATGACAAGAAGAGATCAGAATGCGCGGTGTGACATGATGTGACTTACCTTGGTCCCATTATCGTCCGTGACAGTTTCAAAAACGAACGGTCTGAAGGGTTCAGTGTCTTCTTCTTTCCATGGGACAAGCGGTTCATCTAGATCCATGAGGTCGAAATCTTGGTTTGCCCGAAGTTCGTAGTCATGGTAAGCTTCCTTTCTTAAAAAGTCTGTTTCGTTTGTGATTTGTGAGCAGTAGTCTTGCCATTGGTCTCGCTCTCGATCGTCCCAAATGACGGGGAAGTATCCAATGATGACCGAGGACGACTGCACTCGAGCCGCGGCCGTTTTTACGGAAAAGCTGGGAATGGTGACCATGGGAAAGGTGGCATTTACGGCTTGGGCGTAGGCTGTGACGTCGATGGAGTACATGTCCAAGGCGCCCAATCGCAGCTTCAAAGATGAGTGCACGGACTCCAACAGCTTGTTCGCGTAGTCCGCGTAGTGGCGCTCGAAATCTTGAATCTCGTCTCCGCGGGAATAGAAATAGACCAACGCACAAACGCCCACAGTGGCTGCAATCAACACCAACAGAATCAGACGACGGATCCACTGCACGCGTTGATTCTCCTTCTCGCGAACCAACAACTTGCGTTCCAGGGCCAACCGATCACTACCAGCATTGGCATTGGCACCAGCATTGGAGGCAATCCCGCTTCGCTCCGTCAAGTCCATCTCCTCCGCGTCGGCAAACGAAGAACCATCAGACACTTCGTCGTTCGTACCAGTACCAGTACCACCAACACCATCTCGAGTCCATGGTTGCTCAGGCTTACGATTAGTCGTACTAGTAGTAACCCGCTCTTCTTCTAACTTCTTCAAAGAGTTGCGAAAGGTCTCCATTATTCTTCTTTCTCGAATTTTTTCTGTGAATTTGTGAGAGGACCAAAGCAGTTTCCTACCAAATGCAATACAGTAATAGTAATGACTGCGAAAGACTTCTCATCATCAACTATCAACTATTAATAACTGAGTACTGGTATGAAGGAGCCATGCCAAAGAGCACTGGATGATAATTCGTTACAAGTGCTGGTAGTATAACTCGATGTCTCGATCGAAAGAAGTACCGGTACAGTGAGAAATAAATAATGACGAAATGCCTGAGAACGCCAATAGAAATTCAACAAAACAAGAAGCTTCAAGTTTAAAAGTGAAGTCACAACACGAATCTTCCGAAAGAAAATGGGCAGATGGCATTCCAATTCGCATACTCGTACTGGTGCCGTACATGTAGTACGGTACTCCTTGCCCATAATAATATATATGTACTCCGTGCTCCGTACTCCTTCTTTGAGTATTGTACTACTAGTATTAATAGTACCGGTACCGGTACCTGGTACAGGAGATTTCTTTTGGATGTTTCTTTCGAGGGCTCCGAGGTCGAGCCCGGAATTAACGCAAAAGCCCAAAAGGCTGCCGAGTGTCCTGCTGTGACACCCAGGATTTCCTCTTGTATCAGGTGTCACAGGCAAAAAGACTTAACTTTGAGTCAAAGCAGTTAAAGACTTAAAGGATTGTATTGTCAACCCTAACAGAATGATTGAAGATTCCGGAAACACGCTGGACCGTGCGACTGTCTTCACTCAGGATTTAAAAAACTAGAAATTCCCACGACTGAGGACCGTTTGAAAACATGCCCTTAAACATGCCCTTAAAAATTCCCTTTTAATAAACATGCCCTTAAAACACGCCCTTAAATGAGATCCAGTCGTGGCAGCTTTTTAAAGCCTGAGCGAAAACCGTCGGACGGTCCTGGTACTCAAGTTTCACAGGGCGATGATGCAGTTGCGGTACAAGTAGCAATACGTACCGTAGATTACACTAGCTTACTACTAGCTAATACAATATTCCCCTTTTTAATTGGCTGAGGTGCACACTGAAGCAGGACGCCTAAAGACGTCACACACTTTGCTGTCTCCTTTCATCGTCGAGTCATTGAAGGAGCTCTGCGTCCTTGATTGTCACCATGCAGCCATTGACTTTTCTTGATAGCATGGCTAGCTAGCTACCAGCAGTACAATACTGTAGTCACTATTGAAGCGCATGTGTGCTAGTAATCAAGATGGCAGCAAGGAAACTCAAAAAGACTGGAGGATTTCAAGGAAAGGAGGCAGTGGGAGCTCAGTGTTATGGATTGGGAAAGACAAGTTTAGTTTCGGTGCAGTTGGTGTTGATGATCTTGTTAGTGACATAGCTGGTGGTGAACAAACGCGATCTGTCTCGATTTCGCTTGGAAGTTCAATCCTTATCAAAGGTATTCAGTTGGGAGATGGCCATGCAAAAGAATGAGACAAAGCAAAATGCCATTACTTCCTAATACAGTACCGGTAGTATTGGGACACCCAAGACAGTAGTCAATCGACAACTTCAAGAGCCTGGAAATGGAAATGACACCCTGACTTCAAGTACAATCAAGGATGAATGCACGTTTGTTTGCAACATTAATGCCAACTATCACCAGATCAAGCCTCCAACAGCAACCATTATTGTTGTTTGCTAGTAATACTGCAGCTTATTGGGGAGTAATTTTGTTTTAGATTAAGCTGAAAAGCAAAAGTGAGGATTTTCTGGTGGCTGACATCAATTCTTGTGATTGAATTGGATATAAGGACCCCCGTAACACTTTAGACCTAAAACCCCCTTGGTTCCTTGCATCATGAATATGCACGCGAACCGGACTAGATGATTAATACACAAGTCAATAGTAAAGAGGTGTCAGGAATATTTCCTCCAACACACTTCTGCACGGTGCCCTGAGTGTGTTGGAGGAAACATACCTGACACCTCTTTACTATTGACTCGTGTGTTAATCATCTAGTCCGGTTCGCATGTAAATTCATCATGCAAGGAACCAAGGGAGTTTTAGGTCTAAAGTGCTACGGGGGTCCTTATATCCAATTCAATCACAAGAATTGCTATGCACCACCAGAAAATCCTCACTTTTGCTTTTCAGCTTAATCTAAAACCAAATTACTCCCCAATAAGCTGCAGTATTACTAGCAAACAACACTGAAAAGCAAAAGTCTCATCTCGAGTTCGAAGCAAGATCAACCATCTCGAGATTGATATCACCAAGTTGATCCAAGACTATCAAGTCAAAGTGTATTGAGTTAACACCTGCAACAGAGAAGAGGTGCGCAGAATCAGCCTCTAGCTACACTATAAAGGATACCAAAAGGCTCTAACAGGAAAGAGGTGCTTGCTTACTTTTTCACGTGGGAGCGACTACCGACTCCCACCTCTGAACCTGTCAACCGAAACGACTATAATAGCAACAACGATAATAATACGACGGTCACTTCTATACCATCACCATCACCATACCTATTAGCACCCCCGGAAGCATTGAAACGAAGCGAAAGGACCTCGGGAAGCCTGTTATCTGTTATTTCGTTGAAGAGTACTGTTTTACTATAGGAATCCACTCAACGTCATCACGGAAAACAAACATCCTCTTTTCCTCTCTCCATCTCTCATTCAAGCCGAAAGGATCAACAGGATCGATACCTCCTATCTCCTGCGCACCTCTCCTATCAAGCGACTATCAACGCGGCGTTCTCCGGTCCAGATTAGAAAGCCATCCCAATTGAAATCCTACGAGATCGGGCGGGTTTTCTATTCTCGACCGCCGACGGCCAAGTTGGAAGAATTTGACCACAAGAAGAAGTCTCCGGTCTTCCACAGCACAGTACAGAAAACAATTCCCATACGTATACGTTGTTTTCTGAACTAAGCTCCTGACGACCGCCGAAATCCCATTGTCGCTCCTCTTTTCGAACGATCGATCTTTTTTCTCCACAACAACAGGCTCGGTCAACCTTAACCCTAAGGCAACCGGTGACGTTGATTCGAATCGAATCGCGAATCGAATCGATCTCTGAATCGAATCGATCCAAGACCCGCTACTCCGTGAATCGACTTCCCGCGACCGTACCTCTTCCTCTGTACCTCTTCCTCCGTACGCAACCTCCTATCATCAAGAAGGACTTCACCAGATACCTGCAGTGACCACCGAGAAGAGAATTACACCTGTATTCTTACTTTCTCACCGGCCACTAGTGGTTTCTCCCGACGTCCTTGTTGGAACTGATCCTACTGATCCAACCAGTCCTATCCCTATACAGACTGATTGACTGATCGACACCTGCTGTTACAACCCTCCATTGATATCTAACTCCTCACCAAGAGGAACAACAAACAACAACAGAGTTCCTGTAAGGACTTGAGTTCAAGAGTACACCGGCTGCATAAGAGCTCCCTGCAGTCAGTCGTCCTCCTCAAACTTTACCACTCATACATTGATATCTAACTCCTCTCCCAGAGGAACAACAAACAACAACAGAGTTCCTGTAAGGAATTGAGTTGCCACCAGTTGGATACTGTCTCAGCTTGTACTTTGGGTCCACTGAGCACAGTCTCCGATGAGATTATGCCATAGGAGCCATAGTATGGGTGCGGTGCAGCTGTGCTGGCTCAGTCTGGTGGAAAGATCGCTGCTGCATCTGTACACTCTTTCAGTACAATGAGCTGTGTCACCATCAGACAAGATAGGAACAGCTGTAGAGGACATAGAGTTCCTCTGCAAGAAAGGATGATGCTGTTCCTCATCCAGGACCTGTCTAGATAGATGGCTTGATCTATACCAGCCAAAAGAGATGCATGGATCTGTATCCTGCATGGCTGGATGATGGCGTTTCACGCAAAATCAAAGTTTGTGTTCATGTTATAGTTTAAAGAAGTAATGAAGAAGTAGTTGACCTGAGAAACAGACCCAACAGCACAAGTAGAGCTCTGCAGTAGACAGGATCCTGTATGGCCAGTGCCAGGGTATTGAGCAATTAGACTGTTCAATCATTGCTTCCATAGTGATTGAATAGCATTGGCTGCCAGCCTTGGGCTGGCCTTTCCAGCGCCAGTGGAAGGAGATCTCCACCAACAGGGCTCTCCATCCCAGCTCTTGTGCACCTACCAGCTGAGTTCCTTTGGAATTCATAGGATTAACTTGTCGCAAGCACACAAGAGTGGCTAGTGTGGAAATCGTACGGAGGAAGAAGAGAGAAGAGGATTCGATTCATCGCGATCAGCCTGCCGACACAGTAAACGACCGAAAACTGGAATCGCGACCGATTGAGTCCAAACCAAGACGGGTGTAAAATACTCGTTAGTTTAACAAACTATGGCCACGGAGTGGCTTTTATGACGCGGGCAAGTGGTGGGGAAGCCCCCACCTAGCTGAGTCGTCATCTACTTATTTGCCCAATCAACATGACCTCATCCACTGGCCCAACGTGGAGCCAGCACCAAGTAGACAGATGCCCTGGGTAGGGGGGTGAGCACATTGATAGGGAACCTGCAGCGCAAAACCTGGGTTACAGGGGCTTACAACAGGATTTTTTCGGTATTGAAACCATTAACACCATAGGGACCGTGAGGACACGTTAGATTGCCAGACCAAAGAGTGCTCGCCAGTAAGTGTGTCTGGGTGATCAGGTCCCAAGCTGGTGCAAGTGCCTTGGCATGCAATGCAAGATGCCAGCAGAGCCCGTAGGAGGTGGTACTCCTCAGGGTGGACCAGAGCAGGGTGTAAACCATCAAATGCACAAAAATTGTAAGATAGAGGAACAGCAGCAGAAGATGGGTCAAATGACACACTGGCAGTGTGTGGTTCCCGGGAGGGAGGCACAGTGGCTTGTGGAGTGTGTTGGGCTGTTCGAGGGGTTGTTGAGTCAATAGAAGGAGGAGGATAAGGGGGCACTGGAAGTGGGCTGGTGCACGGGGCAGGAGGGGAGATCTGGTTGGTGTTGGAGTGTTGTTGTAGGGGTTGGGATGTGGCATGGTGGATGGTGTGTGGTAGGATAGAGGCGTGCCTCTGTTCAAGGGTGAAAACAAAGGCATCCTCCCTGATAGGTTAGGGTGTGATTCGGAAGAGTGTGATCCTGTCAAGATGGTTGCATGCTCTAGGTGCTGTTGGCTTATCATCTGGGGAGTGGTGTTGTGTAGGGTGCGGAGGATGGGGGATGTGGTTGGTTGGTGCAAGTGTGGGAGTGGGTGGATGTCTGGGAGGACCTTGGGTTTGAGTGAAGTAGTGGATAGACATGGGAAAGTCCATGTGGGGTGGTAGGAGGGTGGGTGGGAAAGCCAGACAGAAGTTTTAGAAGCTATGCGTAGTCCAGCAGTGGTGTGGGATGAGTGAGGGAAATGACGTGATCGTATCGCTTGCGCCTCACTTATGGTGAAATGCACAACAGATCTGGAATGTTGGAGATGAAAGGGGTTGTAAGATAGATCAACATACCGGTAAATAGTGGTCCATCTCTTACTTTACTGATTCTCCGTTGTATGAGAGGACTGCAGTGGGTCGAGTGATAGACTTCTCTTTGGCTAACCTCATTTTCTTTTTTACTCGCTCTGCAGAGGAAAGACATTACAAACCATCTCTCTCTTGTGCTATTTGAAAGAGCATCTAGGACAGAGTGGACCAAGTTTGGTGGTTTGCCCACTATCAGTTTTGTTCGCGTGGGCTGACTGCAATATGAGATTGATGTAGAAGAGGCGGGCTGATAATAAGGGCAATGCACTGATATGGGCCCGCTGTCCTGCGGCATCTAGGTTAAGTCGAATGGTGGTCTGCGATATATATTCAGAGCTTCTTGGGGCTTAGATTGTTAGCCACTGGATCATTAAAGGCTGTGCCATTTCTAGCGTGGCAGGGGTCCAAGACTATCACCACTAATCTGCCAGACTGAGAGGGAACGCTATAGTGGTGTGTGGATTCCATAGAGGCGCCAAAAGGCTCGGTTAAAAGAGGTATTTCTCTTGGTCGGGTGGCAGAATAACATACTGAGTATTAGACTAGTACAAGCGAACTCTATAGCCTGGTGAGAGGGGAGCTCTCGCTTTAGAGTGGTTGGTGATGGTGAATCGGCGCTTTCAAAGGTACTGCGTTGGTGACTCTCTGTTTGCGCGATTGTATCGCGGTGCATAATTCGCGGACGGTTTGTGTACGAGCTATTAGAGCTGGATCATTGGCGATCCTAAAGCTGTGTGGTCTCAAAGGCCTCCCAGGGTGGACTCCCACACTCTGTAAGTTGTGAGGCGATACTAATTACTGACTCAGCGCGCAGTGTATGAGTAAAAAGCAAGACTGTCGTGCACGAAGCGGTTTACCTCGATTCAGGTGAATAGACCTTTCGTTGTGGGGCATGAAGTCACAATTGGGAGAAGAGTCAGCTCGCATACAAGTCATAAATAGTAGAGAGTGGACGAGTGAGAAGTCAGTTATGTATTAATATCTATGCCACAACACGCTGCAGTTCTGACTGTTGGAGCACTCATTGGCCTTCATGGCAAGTGTCTTCGCGAGGGGCTTCAGTAGGAGAGGCAGAGTCAGGTGCAGCAGACGGTTGAGGACTAGTTTCTTCCAGATGTAACGGTTCGGGTTGTGGACTGCAGCAAATCTCAGCCTCTGTCAATGAATCACAGAGTTACGGGCCCAGAACTATTTGTAGTTGTTCTTGGTGGGGTGAGATCCTTTGGGGATGTAGGAGCTGGGCAGGTTAGATGGGCGATTGGGATGTCGTTATGGAAACTATTAAATGTCGAGCCAAGGCCTGGGAATTCAAAACTTATAAGTCCATTACGAGATGTAACTATGTTTGTTGTTTTTGATCTTGTTGTGCCCTTACTCCAGATTGGAAGAAGGAGTTCAGTATTGGATTCAGATATGGGCTACAGGTGGTTCTACGGAAATTTATCCGGTGACTGGTATAACAGTAAGGTCAGTTGCTCCAGATAATCATTGTTCTACGGTCTCCAGAAGTCGCTCATCAGGGATATGGATCTGGTAAATTGGTGAGCCCCTATTCGATGTAGGAAATAACAGTTTCGCAAACTTTTAAGGGAACGTCCGAGTTCAGAGAAAACAATTAGCGTTAGTGGAGTCCTGAGAGTAAGAAGAGGAAAAAAGTAAGACAATAACAGGTGATTGGTAACTTAACTGCTTCTCGGTGGTCACTGCAGGTATCTCGTGAAGTCCTTCTTGATGATAGTAGGCTGCGCATGGGAGGAAGAAAAAAGAGGTTCTTGGCTTGTACTCATGGGTTCGTCGCCCGTCGTGGAAGAATTAAAGTACGATTCTACGGGTGGAAAAAACTATGCCCAAAGAAAAATCGAAACAAAGGGTTAGTCAGTAGAAAATGTTACTGTTATCCTTGAAGCGCATGCGCTATCTCCTTTCCCATTGTTTCTGACCCACTCGTGGCTTGAATGCTTAAAAATGGTGGTAGGTGTATTGCGTCCCTTCGGAACTTCAGATCCTTTTGTCAAGGCATCTGATGAGGATCATTTGTTACTTGGAGTTATAAAGCGGCACAAGTGGCGCACCGCGCCGCAAATTGCGGCCTTCTGTTTTGAAGTTAGCTCGGCAAAGTCTGCTGCGAATTAAACCTATTCGATAATGTGTACTGCTACACTTTTTCCGATTGATGTAGTCACGACCAAGCGATTCTCGGTTGGAGCGACAACGCTGGAACAACTCATTGGTGCCTCTGGTAAACTGTCCGTCTTGGATACTGGATTGGTCAGGGTGCTCTATTTAAGAACAGGGGCAAGCCCGGCTGTTAGTACCAGTCATTGCTCTGTTCGCAGTGCGTGAGTAGGGATTGGGCTAATGGGGGAATCCTCCAACGAATCGCTAATTGTTCCTCTCGTTGCGCGTTTGGGGAACACACAGAGGACTTCGGCCCTTTGACAATGGGATATTCTTTTTCGCCGGGGTTTGTTTCAAGGAGAACTAGATAAGCTGCTAGAACCAGTCTAGCACACACTCGATACGTATTGGAGTTGTATTTGTCTGTACTGATGACATAGCTTAGTGTATGCTCGCTGCGAACGGCTTATTCTTTCTATCTACAAAATATACTCCACAGACGTATTGGCTCTTTCGTTCGTTGCTGATGTCCACGGGCAGGTCGGCAGATCGCGCGCGCTCACATCTCCAAACCAGGCCAGAGATCGAGAGATAGTACCATAAGTTCTCAGCAGTCTGAACTCCGCACTCGACAAGTAGTCGCGTGTTCACGATATGCCTGTTCTGTTGGATCCGGAGTGTACTCGTCCGGCGATTGCATGTGCGTCGGCTTGGCGATAAAGTGGAATCGTTAGGCGGGTTCCATGCTCTCTCTCACACCTCACCGGGATATAGTGATTGGAGTGATTGCGATGGCGTTTTTACGGGTACATTGCTGAATGAGGTGACGACGCTGTAAGGAGAGAGGAAGAAAAAGATCATGCTATATAATGATATATATTCGCGTGAGCTGCACATGACGGCGCTAGTCGAGCAACTGGAAAAATACACGAAGCGTTATGGAGTGAAATGAGTAAAACAGTACTCCTTTCAACAATCGTCAACCAGAAACAGGCTTCCGGAGTCTTTTCGGCTTCGCTTTCAAATCGTTCTAATGGTGTGCTAATAGTAGTGTGATCGTATAGGTTTGACCGATGGGTTGTGTTTGAAATGCTCACTTAGTGTTGTGTTCTGATTTTGGCTATATTGAAGGGTGGCAGACGACTGCTCTCTCTGGCCGGAGTTCTCTTTTCGGCTTCGCCCTCGAATTAAAGGTGCTTGGCCTGCCTCGCGAAATATTCCCGGTTCCATCACGGAGCCGAAACCCCAGACGAGGCGTTCCCGAAAGTCGCGCAACTCTACTTAAGATGGAGGCGAACAGTTGACAGGATACACCAGTCAGTTACTCGGTTAATAGACTCAATACAATCGGTCGACACAGCAGAAAATACTTGTTGTCGACAAGATCAAACGCAAGACGAGCAAAAATATATCGATGCGTTATACCAGAGAGATCGACTTCTCCGCTAGTCAAACGTTCCAGGCCGAATCGAGCGTATGACGCAATGCTCCACCAAGTAGGACCACCAAGTGCGCAAGAACAGGGCAGCGCGCAAGACGCAGCAAAGTGTCCATTCCAACCTTATCTAAGAACTGGAGAAGTGTGCTTCGGGATGAGGGATAGTCAGCCAGTTGTGTAGAGGGTCGGCTTGGTTACGTCGGCCGCAAGCAGAAGGCAACAGGTACATCATTGTCAACTTTTCTTTACGGAGCCGAATATCTCAGTCGTGCCTGCGGAGATAATGCGGTGAAACGGTACTCAAACGGTACTCACACGGTACTCACAAGATCGGTACCGTACCTCGGTTCCGAAAGCAGGCCGAGCCGAAGATCCGAGTCGCCTCACATTTCGATCGATTCCGTGAACTCCTTGGCTCCGTATACTGTTCCGAGTACACTACAGGAGTTACTCGCAACACCACGAGAGCACCGTTCGGTCGGTTTCGAAGGATTCCAAGGGTATCAGTGTGTCAAGCAGCCTCTGTTTAGTCATTGACCAACAGTGCACGCCTTCAGGACCACTTTTGGATTCACTACAACAACACCTCTACACCACACCACACTCAGCCAGCGCACCAACAACCATGGCTCGCAAGAAAGAAGCAACAACAACAGGCCCAGCCTGCCATTGGTGTTACACCAACAGCAATCTGGCAATAGTACTGGCAACACCAACAGGTCCACCACTGCAGGGCCTCCACATCCAGTTCCAATTCCATCCCATGAAAGCACACCTGTGGACCCCCCTGCAGTCAACCATACAAGGCCTCCAGCTGTGACCCCTTCTCCACCAGCCAACAAAGGTGTTACCCTTTCAAAGATCAGCCACCAACTGGCAATGGCATTGAAGAAAATGAAACAAATGAACCAAACTCCCTTTCTTGGCTCAACCACAAGCCACAATACCCAATCAGTTGCGTTCCTACCATCCACCATGACTACATTCCCTGCACACCTGGTTTATCACCCAAGCCTAGCCCTGAGATCAAGGCTAGGAGGACCGATTCAGAACCAGGCAGTTTGGAACAGAGTTTGTTGGGTGATTTTGAGGACCCTCTTGGTCGTCCATCCCAACCCAAGGTTGCCATGGATGTTGTCCCTCCCTCTGCTGGAGGTGAATACCATCACCAAGTAGTGGGCCCTCAATGGGGATGTATATCCCCAACCAACAACAATCATACCATCACATCGTGGCATCTCACCACCCTATATCTCTCTTCTTTTCC
>CAICTM010000035.1:0-162210 GCA_903772945.1 Seminavis robusta
TAAGAAAGAGTAATCTGGGCCTTACCGTGGTGTTATCAACGGTGCGAACCATGAGTGGTTTGTTCTTATTTGAAGAAGCTGGATTGGGATCCCAAAGAACTTTGCCATGCCACAACGAATGAGAGACATGCTTGCAAGATTTAAGGATACTATTGGGCTTTCTGTCCTAAGGAGAAGATCAATACGATGAAATGTTCCAAGCGAGAAGACGGGTTCTTGTATAAGTATAAACGGTAGGGATATAGGGTAAATTAATCTTATATAAAAAACTTTTATTACTACAACTACCTTTCTGAGATTCGCATTGCACCTCGTACGTCATTCAATGTCAGTCATTGAAAAAAGATCAAGCGTCCAATAAAATCACAGGCGACCCCGAAAAATTAGGAGCCAACTTTTAAAATGTGAAGAACGCAAGGCGACTTTCATGTGCATGTACATGCGTTGACTGTATCCCGTCAATACAATACTAGTCGAATACGTAGACTTCTACAGGGCCTTCTAAGTAATGCGCGCCGGGTATAATTCAAACCTCTGCCCCCATCGGTACCATTACCCCTAAAGCAAATCGTCTCCAGGAGACGAAATAAAGCATTGCCCGTTTCCTTATTCGCGTTTCCCTTTTTCTGTTTTCGATTTTTCAGTCTAGCTAGCTAGTCTAGCTAGCTAGAGTTGGTACAGCACCAGTCATCACGTCACTTTTTGGCCATGCAAAACTGCTGGTGTCAGAGGTCAGAGTGGTTTAGGGATTGCTTCGGAGGAATATCAGCTGCGAGGATTGCTTTCTAAAGAAAGGAGCAGTCTCTCACAATCTGCAGAATCTTCTTTCGCATACCGGTATCGTTGGTCATCAGGATCTTTAGCTTCTAAAGCGCTAACAACGTACCATCTTGATGATGAACAAGTTCTTCCTCGCCGCCGCCCTCGGGGCCTTCGTGTCCCGAATGGCATTTGGTCAGGATCTCACCCTTCCTCCCGATCTCACCCAAAATCCTGCTGCGCCTGACGAAGGAGAAAGTATGGGAGAAGCAAGCATGGGAGAAGCAAGCATGGGAGAAGCAAGCATGGGAGAAGAAATGATGGAATACGGTCTGAATGAGACTCTTTGCGGGAACATGACGGAATTCAACATGACTTTCTACAACGAGACTGGTCTCAACTGTAGCAGCAACGAAGAAATCATCGTCGATGACCGTACCGATGTCCCCGAGGTGCTCACTGATGCTCCTACAAGGGCACCCATCACTGCTAGTCCAACTACGGCATCACCTACGGCTACTCCCGGCAACCCAACTGGAACTCCAACCAGGAACCCCACTCGCAGACCAACTCGCCGTCCGACAAATCGTCCCACTAGGAATCCCACGCGATTTCCTACCGAGGCGCCGTTCTTCACTTTTTCTCCGACCTTTCCGCGTCCCCCCTCATTCACGTTATTTCCTACTTTGTTCCCTGCTGGACCTCCCATAACACCCCCCATTGCCCCACCAGTTAACCAAAACCGTAAGTTGCCATCGTTGAATTATTGTAGTATTACCGACGTCTTGTCGCTTGTCACTGACGCCATGGTCGTCTTCTCTAGCAACGCTCTTCCCAATCAGCAGTCCGATTGCTCCCCCAATTCAACCACCCAATTTTTCACCACCCACTTCCCCCATTGCTATACCAATTGCTGCTCCAGTGGCTGCCCCGGTTGCTGCCCCAGTTGCTGCCCCAGTTGCTGCCCCAGTCGCTGCACCAGAGGCTCAACCTTTTGTTGCCCCCTCAAGGCGCTACTATGGACGTGACCGTGAACTGTTGCGAAAGGAACATTCTGGATGTACCCTTTGTCCCAAGGGACGCACTGTGGGTGCTCCTCAGAAGCTTGTCAAGGGACCGTTGGGACAGGATATGACATGTATTGAACTGGCTGTCCTTTACGAATTCTATGAGACAGGTGATGAATGTACTGAATTGAAACACGATTTGAAGAATGCCAATAAGTATTCGCCAGCCAAGCACTGTGAATGCCCCGCAGTCGAATAAACAAGAGAGCAAAGGAAGACCAAAGGCAATGTATGAGTAGTGTTTTGTGATGTCCAAGCTTCGAAGCAAGAAGCGTGTTGCAGTTTGGGATTTGTTGGGACTGTAGTCAAATTCTTTTAGTGTTTAAAAGTAAAGCCAATAAGTTAAGTGTAAGCCCAACATGGTGTCCACCCAGCTGGGCTAGCAGTTGAGCCCTACTAGGTGCTGCCACAGCAACGAGCTCTGACGGCAGTGGCGGTGGCCGTGCCAAGTGCTGCACGGGTGGCCGTACCAGTTGCTGTTCCAGTGGCTGTGCCAATTGCTGCACCGGTGGCCGTACCAGTTGCTGTTCCAGAGGCTGTGCCATGCAGTTCTTGCTGCCACACTATGGCATCACCCATGGCTACTCCTGGCAACCCAACTGGAACTACAACCAGGAACCCCACACGCAGACCAACAAGGAACCCCCAAGGAGGCCTACCGCAAGGCCAACTCGCCGTCCGACAAACCGTCCCACTAGGAGACCCACACGGTTTCCTACCGAGGCCCCGTTCTTCACTTTTTCTCCGACCTTTCCGCTTCCGCCCTCATTGACGTTGTTTCCTAGTTTGTTCCCTGCTGGACCTCCCATAGGACCCCCCATTGCCCCACCAGTTAACCAAAACCGTAAGTTGCCGTCATTGAAGTATTGTAGTATTGCCGACGTCTTGTCGCTTGTCACTGACGCCATGGTTGTCTTCTCTAGCAACGCTCTTCCCAATCAGCAGTCCGATTGCCTCCCCAATTTTTCACCACCCACTTCCCCCATTGCTATACCAATTTCTGCTCCAGTGGCTGCCCCGGTTGCTGCCCCGGTTGCTGCCCCAGTTGCTGCCCCAGTTGCCGCCCTGGTTGCTGTCACACGCTACTATGGACGTGATCGTGAACTGTTGTGAAAGGGATGTACCCTTTGTCCCAAGGTACGCACTGTGGGTGCTCCTCAGAAGCTTGTGAAGGGACCATTGGGACAGGACAGGACATTAAACTGGCCGTCCTTTACGAATTCTATGAGACAGGTGATGAATGTGCTGCATTGAAACGCGATTTGAAGAATGCCAATAAGCATTCGCCATCCAAGCACTGTGAATGCCCCGCAGTCGAATAAAGAAGAGACCAAAGGAAGACCAAAGGAAGACCAAATGCGGTGTATGAGTAGTGTTTTGTGATGTCCAAGTTTCCAAGAGAGAAACGTGTTGCAGTTTTGGGATTTGTTAGTACTGTAGTCAAACTCTTTAAAAGCCAAAGAAGTTAAGTGTAAGCCCAACCTGGAGTCCACCCAGCTATGCTACTAGGTTGAGCCCCTAGTGCTGCCACAGCAATGACCTAGTAGGCAAGTGGTATATCAGAGTGAGCGCAATTCTATGGTGCAGTGGAATGTGAACGTGAGTTTTGGGTGGACCGAGTCACTCAATAGGCTGCTGAGCCAAGAGGAAAGTTTTCAAAGTACTGCTGATAGGTCATGTGGGGGCTGGGACACATGTGGGAATGTATTGGTTGAACGAAGGTGTACAGTACAGCAACCTTAAAAAGGTGAGGGCAAAGGTGAGCAGGGTTTCCTAGTCCTTGCCAGCTCCGGCAGGTTAGGTGGAACATGAAATTTCCGCTGGAGACCAAGCGTTTCTGTCAATCTCTACGGTACTGCTGGGTGTTGGTCACCCAGCTCCATCATACTACTTCTCCATGGTGAAAGAGACATTCTTCCTCTGCTTCTGGGAGGTGACACAGACATTCTCCTTTGTTGCGCTGACGCTGGGTGACCAACACCCAGCTCCATCATACTACTTCTCCGTGGTGAAAGAGACTTTCTTCCTCTGCATCTGGGAGGCAACACAGACTTTCTCCTTTGTTGTGCCGACGACTCCGCATTCCTTGTCTCGTCACCACAATGTAAATTGCCTGTGTCGCGCGGTGAAGGGGACGCAGATGATCCTTTGTGATTGTCACAATTATGATGGCGACGACTGGATTGGTAGTCGTTTTCAAAGGACTCATGATCCTCTCCGTCTTGGCGGTTTGCCCTCTGTCCCCCCCCTGAGCTTTCACTAGGGTCATGATCTCGCAACGTGGCCACAGACATTCGCCTGCGACGGTCTAGATGACTTGATTGTTTTGTTTCTTGCTGTGAATCCTCGTGGTCACCTTTGTTCTGATGTGGACTACCGTTTCTTGCAAGTGGACTAATAGCACGATGTCTGGGTGGCGAAATGGACATGCGTCGTTGATGTTCTTGACTAGAGCGGTTGCTTTTCATCTTTTGGTCTCGGTCCTGAGATTCTTTGTCATCATCGTTACTTGAATTGACCAATGCAGGGGTCCTTTCCGTGGACGCATGTTCCTTCATATCAACCTGGTCCCCTTTGTGGTGGTGCGAACGGTGCTCTCTCCTAGAACGTCCGCTTGTTTCTTGTCCGTGATGATGGTGATTAGACCTTTCTTCCTTATGCTCTTGTGGCGAGTTTTCACGGCTATGACGACTCCTGCTTTTTGAAGACGGGTCACCGCGCTCGTCACTTTGCTGTGTTCTCCGATGGTGACTACTAGTAGACTTGTCGTCGTCGCGGCGATGGCGACTAGACTTTTCTTCTTCTCCGAGATCCCGACGATGTGTTGATCGTCTGCTTCTCCCATCGCCCCGACTAGGCCTGTCCTCTTGGTCCTTGCCATCCTGTGGTGATTTGCGGTTGTGAGGACTAGGGGTAGTAGAATTTTCCCCAAGGTGACGGCGACTTGACGACTTTTCCTCGCTGCGGGGCGGTGATCTTCCCTGATGGCTGGACTTGGGATCAAGGTGATCACTGCTATCTTCTTTGTTTTGTTCTTTGTTGTGCCGCGATGACCTATCATCTTTATGGTGGCTGCTAGCAGGCTTGCCCTCACTGTGGGGTGGTGATCTTCCCTCATGGCTCGACTTGCGATCATGGTGGCCACTGGATTTTTCAATTACTGGTTCTCTGTGGCGCCGTGGTGACCTGCCATCGTCATGACGACTTGACGATTTTTCCTCGCTCCAGGGTGGTGATCTTCCCCGATGGCTTGACTTGCGATCATTGGAATCACTGGACTTTGCTTTGTCTTTCTCTCTGTGGTGCCGTGATGACCTGTAATCATCATCATGGTGACTGCTGGTTGGCTTTTCCTCACTCGAGGGTGGTGATCTTCCCTGAGGGCTTCTTGGCTTGCGATCAATGTGATCGGTGGACTTTTCCTTGTCTTTTTGTCTGTGGTGGTGCTGTGATGAGTTATCATAGTGGTCCCTCGACTTCTCTCTGCTTCGTTGATTGTAGTGCCGCGATGACCTGTCGTCTTTGTGGTGAGAAGACTTTTCCATGTGATCTCGACGGTGCGACGTCCTCTCGCCGTGTTGTGGACTCTTTGTCTCCCGACGTTCCTTTGTTTTGTCATAGGAATGATGATGCTTGTTGTCGGCATGATTATAATGATCGTCTCGATGGCGCCTGCTCCGATTTTCGGGACTGTGGGACCGTGATACTCGCTTTTGCAGACGGCGATGAGGATGATGACGATGTTTTCGCCCTCGAGGAGACAGGGACCGCGTTTCCCGTGCGTGCACCGATGTGCTCAGACTGCGCTCCGGTTCCGGACTGGGGCTTTTGTAGTTTTGCTTGTCTTTGGAGATTGCCTTTTGCAGACGTCGCTTCATTTTTTCATAGTCTGGTTTGTCTTGCGATGTCTCTGTTGTTTCGGGTATTCGAGCAAGTCTGGTTCTGCCTCTGTTATGATTATTGTCGTCCTTGTTACGCCTATCAGTTTGCGGATTGGATTGAATGTTTGTTGTCGCACTTTTTTCGGTCTGTGCGTGGAGACGCATGGCTTGGGCCATTTGGAGTTGAAACCTGTCATTGCTTGACATTTCTTCTCGGTGATTGTTGCTGTTTTCTTGTGGTGCTTGCTCTGTAGTAGATTGCTGTTTCTGTCGTTTCTGTAGTATCAAATCCCGCTGTGCTCGATAGGATCCCTCCATTCCAGATTGTCCACCCATAACCTTGACATCTTTGAGTTTGGAATTTCTGCTGCAAACGTCGACGAATTCCGTGGTTGTGAAATCGATATTGTGGATCCGCAAGGTGGTCAAGTTTTTGGCTCGTTCCACCATGGCGACGACAGCAGCGAGTATCTTGTCATTGCCTCTGGCATTTCTGGGAAAATCCACCTGTACCATGGTCAGTCGTTGTAGCATTCCAATTTGAATGAATAGTTCGTGTATTTGTGTCGGATCCAGCAGCTTGAGAAAGCCATCCGTGACAATGACAGCCCATACGGTAGCATCGGCGGTAAAGGCATCAATCACCAAATTCCACAGATCCACACTGGTATCCAACACCAATAGCTCTAGCTCTTTTTCTTTCTCTTCTTGCGGGGGCTGGTTGCTATTATTATCATTGTCATTCTTGTCATCCTGTTGCCAAAAGTTCATACTCTTTCCTGGTTGTGCAGGTGGTATGTCGCTCCGCAAAACCTGTCAACATGCAACAGCAAACATGCTGTGACATGTTCCGGTATCGGATGCAGAATGCAAGCAGAAGCACGCTGCTGGTTCGAAGGCTCAACGCGTAGCGGAAGATTTCCATTGTCTGTTGTCATGCAGCTGATGACGTCAGTATCCCAGTCAGAAGTTAACCCTAATATTAACGAGTCCCGGCTAAGGCTCGGAGCAAAATTTTTCGTGAGAATCGAATCTCAGAAGGAAAATGCCAAATCGGAGGACATCCTCATTTTCAATTGAAAGCAAGGCTGTAACCAGCATTGATTCAATCTTGTTGCGCTGCCAAGTAAAGAGCACCCATCGGAAAGACCCAAGGCCAACAGAATAGAAAGCAAACAATACTGTACGATCATTTAGTGTAGTTGATAATAAACAACAATCAGCAAGTCGACAATGACAGTTGGCACTAAAAAGCCGTCTAACCACGATAGTCCTCCACCCTTTCTCCCTCTGGAAGAAGTGTACGAGCCGGAGAACAGCAGTCTGTTGCTCCTCGATGAAGTGGATAATAACAACAATTTGAAGGGTCACAAGCGCAGCAAACGGGAAAAAGACGTCGACAATACCACGGATAATATCAAACGAGCCGTGGGTATCTTGATTGCGCTGCTCGTCTTGTTTCTCCTCTACGATGCCATTTTTCGACCACCCGAAAAGCGATTCATCAAACCCGATGCCAGCGATCGATTCTTGCGATGGGTACAGCATCATCCCGTACGAGGAATTGTCGCATTCATGCTGGTCATTGCCATGGCAGTGGTTCTCCTCTTGCCCGTAGGGACACCCCTCACCATTGGATGTGGCTTTGTCTACAAATCGGCATACGGATGGAAACTAGGAGTCTTTATTGCCACCATGGTGTCCATGCTGGGATCAGGGGCTGGGGCCGTCGCATGCTTCTTGTTGGGAAGATATTTACTCAGAGATCACGTACGAACCTGGATTGTCAAATATCCACTCTTTGTCGCCATTGATATTGGTAAGTGCCGTACTGCTTGCATTGAATTGTTGGATTATACCCCCGCGTTATTGGCGTGGATACCCCTTGTGTCTTATCTATCTGTTGACTCGACCTATTTTATTACGACTTGATTACACAACAACAACCACCACAGCCGCTGCAGAACATGGTCTCAAGATTCTAGCCATGCTCTACTTGACACCCATTGCTCCGTTGGGACCACTCAGTTACGTGTCCGGGACAACATCCATGGCACTCTCCCATTTTGCACTCGCAAAGGTCGCATCCCTGCCCATTTTGACGCTCTACGTTTTCATTGGGGCATCGGCTGGAGCACTCGTGGCCGCTTCCGCCAGTCGAGATGCCGGACATTTGGAAGAAAATGCACAAAAATTGGAAGAGAATCCTACCCTCATTCTATTTGGCATTATTATCAGTGTCGTCATGATTTCCACCATTTCTGTCTACATTAAAAAGGAACTGTTCAAGGTACGAACATGTATATTACAACAAAAGCAACAACAAACTGCAATCGATACAATCAGGATATCATCATCTCTCTCACACTTGACTTATTTGCTTACTCACTTACTTGCTTGCTTGGGTTCCAGATTTTGGAACGGGAAAAGAGAAAAGTCAAAATACTACCCACCACGTCATCGTTCGAGTCCGACTCGGATATAGATGAGGACATGGTTACCGATGAGATATTTGATATTGACATTGGTACCATGTCACCAGGATCCAGCAAGCCGATTCGTCAGCGAGTGGTTTCGACGGACAGTCGACAACATCAGGATATGAATCCACCATTACAGCATGCATAGCGGGGGAACTTTTCAAATTTCAGGGAGGTGACGACGACGTCTGTTGGATGGAGTCTTTTCCCCTTCGGAATCAATCTATATTCTATTTGACGACAATCCATTGGCAGACTGATGTTCTGACCGTGTCCTATTATTGTATACTAACACTCATTCAATCAATCAATCAATCATACACACGCTGCCTCGAGTGTGCTGCCTGCACCACAAAGTGTGCCTATCCCATTCGAAGTTTTAAAATATTATCGTGGAGAAGGCGCCAGACGCACAGCTTTTAGAAAAAGGAACGAAGAACCTTCTTTGGTTTAGGTTGTAGACCAATATGGAATGATGAATGATTCGAAACAAACCCCAACGGGGACGACCGAACACGAAGTAGAAATTCATAGAAACGCATTTGATCACTTGAAGGAGCTAACTGGGAGCTACCGTATACCGGTACTGGAGGAGCTAGGAAGGGTTATCGAAAAGCCACACTTACTAGCCAGACCAATCTCAAGACCTCGACACCTGGGCTACTCCACCAATCACGCCTGGAACAAACACTAATGATGAGCTCACCCTGCTAGCTAGATAGGCTCAGCCCTGTCTCCTGACCAACTCGATGACCAATAAATCCGGAGGGAGGCGGCGCCAGTTTCCAGGTTTCTAATAATCATGGGCTCTGGACCGTTCGACGGTTTTCGCTCAGGTTTTAAAAAAACTCAAAATTTTGCAGTTGAACCATCCCCATAAACATTCCCTTAAAACATTCCCTTAAATCCTTAACATTGCCTTAAATCAACATTCCCCTAACAACATTCCCTTAACGCTTCGAAACATTCCTCTAAGCCTTCATGTAAACCCCATAGAACATTCCCTTAAAAAAATAAACATTCCCTTAAATAATCATTCCCTTAAAACATTCCCCTAAATCCTCAACATTCCCTTAAAGCTTCAACATTCCCTTAACCAGAACCACGATTTGAGCAGTTTTTAAACCTGAGCAAAAACCGTCGGACGGTCCTGGACCAGCTGAAGATTTAGTGATAAATATTCAACTTCAAAAAAAGCTACCTACCTTCTACCCTTTTTACTCGTACCGGTAGTAGAACTACATGAAGAGCACCGTTGGCATTCTGCTGTCTGATTGGTGGTCACTTCAATCCCAGGGAAGCAGTTTCATGCCACCACGAATCTTTTCTCTTCCAACCAACGGTCAATGGAGGCGATGCAACCAAGGTTCCAAGAAGACTTACAGAACTTGACCTTGAACATCACACACCAAGCTAGCTAGCTGTGAGAGGAGATTGAAAAAGTCTTTGGCTGGGTTAAGATAGGATACCCTTACTCGGTAGGCGTTGAGTAGGTTGTCCGCGAACCGCAAAAGAAGGCAAAGCACCCGTGGCAGCAGATGGAAGAAATGGAGGTATCAGTGGAAATGGAGGTATCAGTTGAAGATAGCAGCAGCAGTGGCGCTAATGGCGAGACGGAATGTTCCGTCATTGCAGAGGCCACTGGAGAAGAAACTGAACATCCCAGGACGAAGTCAGTGAGGCGAAGGACTCACTTGGATATAGTTCCACTGAAAGTGATACAAGAAGATGGAGATGAATCGCAGATGTTTGCAAACGATTCAGAAGACGAAGACTCAGACGAGAGCTCTTACGGTCGAAAAGACGATGAGCTGGAATCTTCTTACAACGAGATACCGCTACCACGACAGCAATCAGCTTTAGGAGCTTCTATGATGAGAAGGGACCGTCGACGCTCAGCCTTTACGTTGATGCACAATGCCTTTGGAGCCAGCGTCATTCGGATACAAAATGAAATGGACATGGTCCGTGGGAAGTTATCTGATTCTTATCAAAAGGAAGGGAAAGCTGTCTTGCTTCATGGGTATCTACACATTCAAATTATTAGAGCCCGAAACCTACGAAATGCCGACTGTTTCCGTGGTTTTCACACACTTTTTCAGTGCCTTACCAACGATGTATCTGATCCTTATGTGACGGTCCATGCAGGGGCGCACAGGCTGCTCAAAACAAGGCAAATTGAAAATGATCTTAATCCAGAATGGAACGAAGATTTCTTCATTCCGGTTTGTCATCCCATTGCAGACATTGAATTTCGGGTCAAAGATAGAGATGCAATGTCAGGCGAATTGCTTGGCAAGTCCTTCTTGTCAGTTCATGAGCTGATTCGATTTGCTGATGAAGACCCTGATCACATTGATTTCAGTGCCATGTTAGGGAGTGAATTGATGGAACCTACCGAGTCACAGGCAGACAATGCCAACAGCATGGGCGGGGCTTCCAGCGGAAGAAACCTGCTTTCTTTGCTCGGCGGTTCCGGCAAGGAGGCTTCCAGCAGGCGTATGCTGCGAACAGGACTTCGCAAGACAGTGCATTTGGATAACCGTCCACATCATGGAAGTCTGGAGTATTTTATTGACTTCATTCCCAAGGACTTGTTACACAAGCCCCCGAGGGATTTTGGTCTTTTGACCGAAAAGTCCGCAGTTACCATGGCTGTCCCTGGAGTATACTTCTCTGCCCAACACTACAACCGAGTGCGCTTCTACATCAACGCAGATGACAAGGGACACACACCGCCAGTGACTTATGGCAAGGAAAATGAGAAGACATGGGAAGGTCAACGTTACTTTAAAGACGTTTACGATTCAATCTGTCAGGCTGAACACATGGTCTATATTGTTGGATGGTCCGTAGATTATACTCAATCGCTGCTAAGAGGGGTCGAACGAACAAATGGGTTGCACACCAGAAAGGACGGGTCCAAGTATAGTCCCAAAATTGGGGAATTGTTAAATCAGAAGGCCAACGAGGGAGTTGTCGTCAATATGCTGGTGTGGGATGATCAGACCTCGAACTCCATCAACAGGTGAGTGCCAGAGGTTGTTACCCTGCTCCGTCCCTCTTCTCCTTCGTTTCCCTAACCTTCTACCCTTCTCTCCTCCTTCAGGATTGGCGTCGTTGCGACAATGGATGAGCAAGTAAGTGAAGGAAATTGCGTGCCACAGCCATCAAGGTTTCTTTATAATGAAAGCATGCAGCTCACAGTTCTTTTCTTCCTCCTCTATTCCCAGTTAAGGGAATACTTTCGTAAAGGTTCCAAAGTTAACCTTGTAAGTCATCAACCCCCGCATAGATCCTGCTTAGAAGCTGCTGGACATCTGCTGCTCACGTAACGTCGTTTTCTGAATCTTTCAGAGGCTTACACCGATGGGTGGGGGGGATGCCAACGTTCTCAAGAAGTTTCGCAATGCAGTCTACTATTCGCATCACCAAAAATGCATCATGTGTGACACGCCGAGAAAAGAGTTGGTAGCCTATGTTGGTGAGTGGTATTGTGTCATTTGTGGTCCGGTCAGTGGATGCATTTCTGGCCATGCGTTCGTCTCAACTTGGTTTCCTGATTGCTTCAGGTGGCATTGATCTTACATACGGAAGATACGATGACGGCAGCTATCCTCTTTTCAAAACACTCGAAACGGATCACAAGGGAGACTTCCACAATGCATGCGCAGTTGTAAACAGCACAATGGGTCCCCGCCAGCCTTGGCATGATATCCATTCTCGCGTGGAGGGAGAGGGCGCGCTGGACGTGCTCAAGAATTTTGAGGAACGATGGATTGGCCAGGGTGGTCTCGCGTCCGACCTAGTATCTTTGGACCATTTTGGGATTCTACCCTACAACCCCGCCGAAACCGACGAGAAGGAAGATGCTTGGCATACCCAACTCTTTCGATCAATTGACGAACGAACGGCCAAGTTGAAGAAAACAAAATTCCGGGCAAACCAGTTCGAGGATACACAGGGGGTAAGCTTCAATGAGAAAAGGAAACGAAAAGCGGGGAAACGACAAACAATTCTAGAGCATCTCTTGAAAACGGGAAAAGAAAAAGAGCAGCGCTTCATCGCAGAGGGAAAACCGGCCGATGGTGCCTTCACGCTGGAAAGGGCAGAGCTCGACGTGAAACGAGATTTACGAGTCGATAGCTCTTGCCATCGGTAAGTTCATCTTGGCAAGGAATGTAATTCAGGGACCCAACCTTATGTGCTCCTCTTGCTTCCTTTTCAGAGCTTTAGTACACCATATAAGGAATGCACAGCATTGCGTATACATGGAGTCTCAGTACTTTCTGAGCAGCTCCTTCTTGTGGCCAGACGAGCAAAATGGCAAATGCTGCAATCTGGTTGCTGCTGAGATCACGTACAAGATTTGCGAAAAGATTGAAGGCGGCGAACGGTTTGCTGCTTACATTGTCCTGCCAATGTGGCCAGAGGGTCTTCCAGATGCCGCCTCAGTACAGAGCATTCTCGCCTACCAATCTTTCACCATGAGGACCATGTACGAGCGGATTGCAAACTCGATTGGGAGACGAAGAAGCAAGCTGGGCAGAGATGGGACCCAGGAGCAAATTGCGTTGATCGCAGCTGCAAGACCAACCGACTATCTGAACTTCTACTGTCTGGCAGCAAGAGAGAAAGCGGAAGCATCCGGGACTTACTTTGACAACGGTTTGCTGAGCCGCACACGACGACACTTGGTATACACTCATTCCAAGATGACCATTGTAGACGACGCTATTGCCATTATTGGGTCAGCGAATATCAATCAACGTTCTTTGGATGGCAATCGTGATAGCGAACTTCTGATGGGGTACTGGCAGCCGGCTCATGTTGCAACCAAGGCGTCAGTTCCCAATGGTGATGTCCACGGCTTTCGGATGTATTGTTTCGCTCATCTGGCAGGTACTATGGAGGATGAATTCCGCGATCCCGCCAGCTTGGGATGCGTGAGACGTCTGAATAGCATTGCTGACGAAAATTGGCAAAAGTATACAGCGGATAACGTGATCGACATGACAGCTCCCATCGTCCCCTATCCTATTACTGTCCTCCCCGATGGAAACATTGAACCAGCGACTGATGATGGAAAATTCCCAGATACATCTTCGCCAATCATTGGTAATCCAGGAAAACTTCCGAAATTTTTGACTACCTAATAACTTCTACTAGAATGAAGAATTCTTGAAGGTTACCGGAAACAGTGGTGCAGGAGGGCTACTGTAGCTAGCTAGCCAGCCAAGGGCTCTTGTGGGATTAATACTGAAAAGTTAGGTAGATTGACAACTGAAGAGATCTTATCGCAAGGTTGTCTTCTTCTTCCTTCCCTTCTTAGGACTGCCAAGCGTCTCCCATTCCTCCTTTCCATGCTGGCTGGCTTTCAATTTGATAAATTCAGTGGCAAAGGTGTTGACCTCAGGTGTCGATCCTAAGTAGGTTGTCAGGTACTGGCGGATCTCAATAGCATCGGTCAGGGTCATGCAGAATGAAACCAAGGTCAGGTCTTCTGTGCCGTTCAGCTTCTTCATGTAATCTTTGCACCACTTTTCCAAGGCTGGCGACATCGAGGCCCCGAACTCCTCCGCGGCTGTACCCGTTGCTCTCTGCTGCTGCCCAGTAGGCTTTCGCGCTTCCACTGCGGTCTGCTTTGGTCTCGCTGCAGCCTGCGCACTCGTTTTGGCAGCTGTAGCTGGTCCGCCACCGGCCATTGTTGCACTGGGCTTGACCGTACCAGGGGTCCAAGCAGAGCTTCCCGATGCTGCAACATTTGCCCAGCCACTGCTCGGTTGTTGTCGAGGCTGGGTTCCTTGTTGCATTGCTAGGGCAGCCGCACGACGCGCTTCCTCTTTCTGAATCTCGGACATGCTCTTTCGCGAAGTTGTTGCATTAGTGGCTGCCCCTCCCCAGGCAGGTGCAGCCGGTTTCGCCGCTGGAGGCGGAGCTTGTTGTTGCACAGGAACTGGCTCCTTTGCTCGCTTCTGATTGTTGCTGTTTTTGTTGTTATTATTGTCCGCCTTGCTGCGCCGTTTCTCGGCAGACTGTTCCACAGCGTTTGGTGCAGGTTGAGGAGGTTGCGCCGCAACACCAATTCCACCCGCGTCGCCAGACAAACCAAGCATCATCTTAAGTTGCGCCGAAGATTGGTTGGCTCCATTGGAAGCCTCCACATTTGCCGCAGCGGCCGCTGCTTCTGCAGCCTCCATCTCCTGGCGTTCGCGTTCGGCCGCTTCTCTTGCCTCATGTTCCTTCCTCGCAAGCTCTTCTGCATGTCTTTGTCGTTCGTATTCCTCTTCTGCACGGCGACGTTCTTCTGCAAGTCGCTGCTCCTCGAGTCGACGTTCTTCGAGCCTCCTCTCTTCCAACCGGCGCTCCTCGGCATGTCGTTGTTCTTCAAGCATACGTTCCTCCATACGGCGCTCTTCCTGTCTACGTTCCTCTGCTGCCCTGGCCCTCGCTTCAGCTTCCTCCTGGGCTCTGTCATTTTGTTGAGGCATGAAAGCCACTGAAAGATCTGGGAAAATTCCCGAAAGAACGATGAAAGGACCGCTGGCTTGCTGGCTGATGGGCAGGTCCCCTTTGAAATATCCTGCTTCGAGCCACTGCCTCATCTCGTCGCCACGAAAGGGCCCCTGTGACGAGTAGCAAAGAAAACTTATTTAGGTTGCAAGAAAACAGCAAGAAGCAATTCCCAATCAAACGCGCACCTGAATGTTGTTTTGAGGGTCAGAGTAGAACCAGGGGGCATCGGGGTTGATACGCGGTGGCCCCTCGGTTGACATACTACGCTGACGCTGGATAGTTTCCATACGGATCTGCTCTTCGCGGCGTCGCAATTCTTCTTGTTGTTGCGCGCGAACCTGAGCCTCGTGCTGCTGAAACTGGGCATTCGTCATTTGAAGGACCGCCATTTCGGTGCCGAAGGCGGGGTCCTGGCGCAAGGCAACTCGTCTAGGATTGTGTGCAATGAGGTCCCTGAGCAAGTCAACGTTTCCCAACAGAGGAATGACTCGAGAATCTTCAGCATGGAGAGTTGATAAAATCGACACAAGATCGGACCGTCCCCATGAGTTTTCCAAGATTGTCGTGATACGTTCCATGAGAACCAACTCAACTTGCGCCTGTGGACTAGGCTGTTGCTGTTGTTGCATAGCTTGCTGTTGTTGCGCTTGTTGGCGCGCCCGTTCTTGGGCCTGCTGCTGCTGCGCCAATGCTCGTCGTTGCGATTCTTCTTGCTCTTGTCTACGCCGCAAAAGTTCTTTCTGTTCCATTTCCGCAGCCTCGCGGGCCTTTTGTTCCGCGGCAAACGATTCCAACCGTGACGCAAGGTCCATCCCCAGTCCAACATTTTGTTGCGTAGATTGCGGTGTTGGAAGCATGGGACCACCCCAAGGATTCAAAGGGATCGAGGTAGAAGAAGAGGGACCGCCAAGACCTAATAAGCCTGCGGTATCGTTAGAGGGTGCACTGCCATTCCAAGGAGACAAGCCGGGTTCGTTTTTCGGTTCCTCACCAGATCCCGCGTTATCCTCTTTCTTAACTCCAATCATTGCCATCAATCTGGACGATGCTTCCTCTTCGGCAGTCATGGTGGAGGTTGGTTCCTCTGCAGGTGGTGCTGCTGCCGGATCATCCAAGGCCGGCTGTTCTCCCAAGTCGTCTTCTTCCGTGGGTGCATCAAAATCTTCAAACACATTAACGTTGTCGCCTGAACCCGAACGGATCGTGGTCCCGATCGTTGCTAGTGGACGCTTGGGATCAACATGGACCTGCCTGGCATTAATTTCCTCTTCGTCCTCCAAGTCATTGGAACCTCGAGAACCGTGTAGCTCTTCTTCAAATTTACGAGTGGCTTCTGCCATTTTTTCAAAGTCAAATGTATCACCACTACCAGTAGACGCACCGTCACCACCACCACCACTACCACTACCCTTGAGATCACCCTCTGGCATTCCTCCAAAAGCACTAAAGTCCATGGCCGCGCCGGTGGCACCTCCAACAGGATCATCCCAAAGATCACTCGGGTGGTTGGCATCTTTGTCTTTGCCGCTTCCTCGTTTCTCCTCCGAGGGAGGCAAAGCCACGCCGCGCTGCCAACGACCCGTATTTGGTGCATTATAACTTCTGCGTCTTTCCCCGGGTGTCAGTTCCTCGCCACCACGAGTAGGCCCTCCTTTGGGCATTGGCACACTGGAACGACGCATAGGAACTGCCGCCCAAATCTCATCGGCATCCGCATCATTGGCGTCCCAACAGACTAGTATAGTAGTAACGCAGGGGAGAGCAAATCATCAGATGATGCAGAATTCTACAACCAAAGCGAAAATGTGTAAAAAAGACCAGAGAAAAGACCAATGTCTTACCAGGATCCTGAGGCTCTTCGGACAGCAAAACAACGGCCTCCACGTGCTTGAGATGAGGCGGCGGAAATCCTGCGTTCATGTCCGGGCGAGGCCGCATGGAGAGTAGCTTTTCACGGGTGTAGCGAATGCATTTGGCAGCTTCTACGGCCTTTTTGTATTCGGACGGTTCAGCGCGAGGATTATTCCGTCCTTCTAGCGCATCCTGAGCAGGATCACCGCTTCCTCCTCGACCGGCCAAATCCGAAAAGCGTCTTCCGCCGGTTCCTCCTCCTCCTCCGGCAGCACCAGTGGCCGGATACGTTCCGACAGAAGCAGCCCTGCTGATGCCGTCCGGTACACGGGCTGCTAAATCCGCGAGCGATCGTCCAGGTTTGGAAGCCCGTCCATGGAAGCTGGAGCGAAAGGCTTCGCTGCGAGCATTCTGTTTGTGCTCTCCGTTGTTGTTACTACTGTCGGTGCTGCTATTGTTGGTGTGACGGTCACGGCCCTTCTTTCGTTCGATGCTGATGAATTCACCTTCGTCGTCTTGAAGAGCAGAGAACTTGTTCGCGTCTCGTTTGGCCATGGAATCGCCACCAATCGAAGAGGACCTTGGACGGCTGTCCGATGTCACAGTGGGTGGTGGCTGAAAGCCTCGACCACCTTTCCAGGCAGGTCGCAAAGAGGAACTTCCCGAGTTGGTACTCATGATGCAGAATGTCTATTTTGGTTGTCGTATGAAAAAAGCGTATTGATACAGTCTAGCTCGATAGCAAGAGGTCTCCAGCGGCAGTGAGTTGTCACGTAAAGTGCTGTTGCCAACGACACAGAGTAAAGAGGCGCAAGATAGATACGTATCCACAAGTAAGTTAGGTTAGCAACAACAGATAGATGGTAAGACAATGACACAAGCACGACGGAGACATGGGCCAGCAGCGTGAAATGAGAGCGCTTGTCACCACAGGATCTTGACTAGAGCAATAATGCCCTATTCCAAATGCCAAATTTCCTATTCAAAAGCAGCTCATGACTCGGTCAATCACGGATCTTGGCACCGTCCACCTGCCCCCTGGATTTGCTTCTTCCTGCCCTCGACCATGGCGATGATCTTTCCTTTCAAGCCAAACAACTTCCTGATCGTCTCACTAACTGCTCTGCCATGCTTCAGAGTAACACTTTGCCTCATCAAATCCATCCAAGAAGCCCGTTCACTACAAACAACGTCGTCCATGGTCTTACCTCCTCACAACAGCGCGAAAGATACAATGATCAAAGCTGCAGCACTCGGTGTGATCGAAGTTGACGGGCGCAGACAGACGTCGGCAGAATTGTGAAGATCGGTTCCTTGTTCCTTGACACTGCCCTCGTGACTGAGCCAGCTACTGAGTACTGAGCCACTCATCAGGATAACCTTGAGCCACACTTTGGAACGTTGGCTCGGCCCCTCGTTCGGATCCTAGCAGCTAGCTATTAGACTCACCAAGCTACCGGTAGCTAGCTAGCGAGAGGGCGAGGTTGACACCAGCGACAGCAACCGCCCTGGAGCGAGGCAAGAACCTGGTGATAGATATCAAGATGGGCTGTCACAGAATCCACATCTGATGGGGATCTGCCACCAGACAAAGGCAGGCTACAGGAATGAAACCATCTCCGTATTTCTGCTGGCCTGTGGCCTGCACTCACGAAACATCTAGCTAGATTGGTTTGATTCGATTCACATTCGATGTATGTCGGTCCATTGATGCAGCTGTCGCATGGGTGGGCCAATCAGTGACAAATCTAACTCGCAAGAGGAAGGTCTTCATTCTATTCCACAAGCTAAAGTACCAAGCTGTTTTCATAGGCTCCCAATCTTCAAAAGCAACAGCTCGAGAAGCAATCAAAATCTAGTACTGGTATACCAGTACCCATGCCACAAGCGCAGAAAAGATCATGATCGCAAGTTTTGGCTGCTTGTCGCTACCGGGACATGTGTTGTCCTCATCAAAGCAAGCACTATGATTATCAGCAAAGATTCCAGTCTGCAAAATGTTACCCCAGCCAGTTGCCAGGTTCAATCTCGAGTGTTACTGTGGTGACTGGTTTTACTTGAACCAAGGCAATGAAAATACGTACAATCTCAAGCAAGATGGTGATTTGAACAACGAACAGACGACGTTTGCAGCCGACTATATGGCAACAAGGTAGACCTGTGGGTATCTGGCAATCCCAACTACTGTACCAGTACCGGTACAGTAGTGCTATTCGGGCAATTGTGAGCATGGTGGCATGGCTGAGTTTGGTGGCCACACACTATTGGAGTTGAGTTGAAGGCGCCATGGCAGGCAGTGGCCATCATCACTTGATGAAATGGAGGACACTCGGTGGCAAGCTTTTGCATACATCAAGCCCAGAGCACAATCCAGACTGACTAGAACTCCTTCTGTACTGGTACTATTGGAGCTGAAGATAAGATTAAGAAGGGGGGCTCTTGAAGTTATGTTCTCTGCATCACTATACTGGTAAGCTGCTAAGCTTCAACCCACGCCACACACAATACACTCGCACCAAGTTCATGCTCAGAGGAAGAAAGCCATGGCAGCTGCTGCCAACAGAGAAGAGCCAAATACCACACAACCAGTACTTGATGCTGAGCCAGCAACGTCGAGCTCCAGACCACCATGATGGTGTTCAATCAAAGATGACGCAATGAAATGGAATTCAATCAACCGGAATGTTCGAACTCAGCCGTACGCAGCATCGCAATGAGAACTTCGACTGACTCGTCACTCTACTAGAAGGTTGGTCGGAAAAAGCCTGGTCGGCTCCGATCAACACCAGCAGCAAAGGTTTCCACTGTACGGTGGGAGACCACGACCCGTGAAGTGTGCGAGGCAGTTCCCTGGCCGTGGTTGCTCGTCATTGTTCCGCCCGGTATCCCCCTGAGGGCGCTTCACTATTCCGCTATTCTGGGAAAAGCAAAAGTTTTGGACTGGGGTTGCAGGAAGGACAGCCGAGTCAGCAGTAGAAGCTGCAAAGGTTGTTCTTGGTAGTATGATAGTGGTCGCAGGACGTGAGTTCTGTTTGGGGTAATCCTCAGCACCAATCCATCCAATCTCCATCATCGCCGCCTCCTCTTTGGTGGTTGATTTGCCGGTCGCGGGACCCTGCATCGTCTCTTTAGTCTTCTTCTGGCTGCCTGCTCTGTTGTTTGAAGGAGGCGGATGATCGAGTGCGAACTGTCAGAGATGAAAGAGGAGAATGAGACAGCGCAATTTGAGACTTCTATCGCTGTGAAGCATTGGATCATTCATTGCGATCGAACAGAGACTCTTTGTATAGTGGTGGAGGAGGAGCGACTGTACATGTGCAGCACCGATGGTAGTCTTGACACCTTGCGAGAATCCGGAAGTGTCTGCCGTGACATCGTTCATTTGTCTAAGAGGACCTTCGAGTTTGCTCTTGCTCCGCCCCTGTTGTTGAACTCAGTCACTCGAATAGTCGATCTGTTGGTTGGAGGGTCCATTGATTTGTCACTGCGGTGCCAGCACAACGATCGGTCAAGACTAGACTTGCACCGACTCCATGGTAAACTTGCACCGACTGACTAGTAGACTTACACCGACTGTAGTCGGCTTGCACCGCCATCGTCGAATGTCACGGCTCTGTGGGAAATAGAAACACATCGTGAGGAACAGTGTCGCTGTGGGTGGCTGCGCGACGAGTTGAGACAGTCCGCTGAGAAGACGAGAAGAGGAAGGAACGAGGACAGTCTTCCGGCGTTGTGAGAATGATTGGGGATAGGAGCGAAGGTCAAATCAGCATCGTCGTTGCTCGGTTGGTGCAAGCGTCTGGTCGGTGTTCAACCAGCCTGTCAATGAACTTCGTCGAATGCTTGGCTGCTGCTGTTGTTTGCCCGCACGAGTGACAGTCGAGTGTCAGCCAGTCAAATCGTCTTCATCATCACCTTTGCTTGCCGCTGTGCACATCGTGGTCGTCGCCGTCTGCGTGCTTGGCTGCTGCTGTTGTTTGCTGTCGGAAAGAAAAGAGTTGCTGTGTGACGAGTCGAGTCGAGTCTGTCAAATCATCGTCATTGATCGGTTGGCTGATGTTGTCGCCGTCGTCGGAAAGGAAGTCGCGAGTCGCTGTGCGAGGAGTCTGTAAAATGGCGATCGTCGTCGTCCTCTGCTTGGCTGACTGGTGTTGTTTGCTGTGGGGAAGGAAGGAAGGAACGAATGAATCGAATCGCTGTGCGAAGAGTGGCAAATCAATGTCATTGTCCGCGTTGCTGCAGCTGTCTCTTGCCACAGCGAACTGGAGAGGAGGAGGACCGAGTCAAGGCCAACTCGACTCAAAGGACGACGCAGAAATCTTGGTACAGTAGATGTCGTCTTTGGCAAAAGGCTGCAGCCGTGAGAGGATTTGCGTGCACCCCCTCTTCCGTACCGGTACCAGCACATGTACCGTACCTCTCGACAACTCAACGCCGACGGTCAAAACAGAAAGGAAGAGTGACAGTCGTAGTCGAGTGACAGTCCTCAACGTCGCAATAAACAAATGAATTGCTCGAGACAGACTCTATCATGCAATCACGAAAACAATGCCGTCGTGGCTGCATCAAAAAAGAAAAGAGCACAGTCCGCATCGTACGTGTCGCAAGCAAATCATGCCTCGAACAACAGCGACCAACACAAAGCACAAGCAACCAAATCCACAGCTCCATCGTCGTCGTCCGGTTCAGTGCTTCTTGCCGTTTGGCGTCGTCGGACAACACACACAAATCATGCCTCGAACAACAACAAACAACAACAAACAACAACAAACAACAACAAACAACAACAAACAACAACAAACAACAACAAACAACAACAAACAACAACAAACAACAACAAACAACAACAAACAACAACAAACAACAACAAACAACAACAAACAACAACAAACAAAGGGGAACTCAAGGGCCGTCGGCGTCGATCAAACCACAAATCCACCATCGTCGTCGTCGTCTCCGCTTTCGTGCACATCGATTCGAATGCAGGTGGTTTCTTTTGTCGTTGCCTTTTGAGTTCCGGTGGTTTCTCCTTTTGCCGTAGAATTGTGTGGATTCTCCTCTTGGCCACACTCTCCGGTGGTTTCTTTTCTGTGTCGCAGAGAAACGGCAGCGCGAAACGCCAGCTTTTTGAGGTTGCTTTCAGACCGTTTCTCGCGTAGGCTACGGTACATTTCGTACGCTTTTTTGATCTATTTGATTTCAGACCGTTTCTCGCCTAGACCGTAGTACAATCTCTACACCGAAAGACGAGAAATGTTGGATCACGAGATTTGGTTTGACCACCCCAAATCAACATCAAAATCACATCAAAATCACTTCAAAGGAAGGTCTCACTTTTTCTCTCAAAGAGATCTTTGAATCTCTGAATCCACTCCTTGCAGTCACAGCATCCTGCTCTTCCTTACCAAAAACATCCTCAACTCCTACCGTAACCATCATACTAATCCACCATGAAGCTATCAATCATTGCTCTGTTCGCTCTTCCTTTTGCCAAAGCCAGTGGTGTTCTCACGTCCTCTACCCATCGATCATTGGCTTCAACCAACCTTGACCAACTTGGATCAGCCATCTTTGGCACACCCTCAAACCTCCTGACTGGACGTGGCAATGTCGAATTCGGAAGCTCCGTGTTCCTGTCATCTGACGGAAGCAACCTCCTTGTCGGGGCTATTGAGAATGACTTTGATGCTGATGGAGTCCAAGCAGTGAACTCTGGTGCAGTCTTCCTGTATGAACTCAATGATCAACGCGAGTGGGACTCTACTCCAACCTGGTCCCTTCATGGTGCAGCTACTGAAGAAGTAGGAGAATTTATCTCTCTCAGCAATGATGCTTCAATGGTGGCTGTCCGTCGCTACAACTCTGTCCCGCATCCTGTGGAAATCTACAACCCATCAACTGGCAATCTCATTGGCTCCCCTGTTGCCTGCCGTGACAATGGTCCCAACTCCATCGACGGCGATTTTATTGCTTTGAGTCCTGATGGACAACGTCTCGCTTTGAATTGCCGAACCTCTGCCGGACGTGTCCAGTTCTTTGACTTGGTTGGTGATGCCTGGATCACCAATGGCGAACTCAATGGCTCTGCTGCTGGAGATCAGTTTGGATTCATCTTTTCTTTCTCCGGAGATGGCAACCGCATTGCAATAGGGTCTCCCAACCATGATACTGCAGGCAACAATGCTGGACTCGTTCAAGTCTTTGACTACGATGGTGCTGTCTGGTCTCAAGTTGGCCAAGATGCCTTTGGCTTGGGTGACAATCACCAGTTTGGATTCGCCCTTGATCTTTCCCATGATGGCACCACTCTTGTTGTCTCTGCTCCCGCCGCTTCCTCTGCTGCAGGTGATCTTGCTGGTCAGGTTGAGACCCTCACTTACAACACAGCTTCTGATGAGTGGGTCCGTGGCCAGTTTGCTGAGGGTGGAGTCATTGCTGGAGACCCATCAGATCGATTTGGACGCTCCATCTCTGTCTCTTCCGATGGATCTCGCTTCATTGCCTCCTCTTGGACCAACAGCCAATCTCGAGGGAAGGTGGAGCTCTACGAATTGCAGGATGGCCAGTGGACTGAGATTGCAAGTGCCACAGGAAACAATGTCGGGGATCGCCTTGGTTTTGGACGCTCTGGAGTCTACTTGACACCTGATGGCACCACACTGGGTGCTGGCGAAGTTTGGACCAATGATCCTGCAATTGATCCCGCCCAGAACAACCCCTCCACAGGCCGTGTTTTGGTCTTTGAGACTCAGGTTGGAACTACTACCACTGATGCTCCAACAACTTCCATCCCCAGTGCATCTCCCAGTGCATCACCCACTGCGTCTCCCAGCGCCTCTCCCACAGCATCACCCACAGGCAACCCCACTGCCTCTCCCACGGACACCCCCATTTCCAGTCCTTCAAAGTCCCCTTCCCTGGCTCCCATCACAGACAGTCCTACTGGTGGTACAGCAGAAACTGAGTCACCTTCTGCAGCCCCCATCACAGGCTCTCCCACAACTGGTAGCCCAACAAGTGCTACTCCCACTGGTTCCAATACTGGTAGCCCCACCGGTTCCCCTACAGGCTCGCCCACCGCTTCCCCCACCGCTTCCCCTACCGGCTTGCCCACAGGGAGCCCCACCGAGAGTCCCACTGGTTCCTCTACTGGCTCCCCCACAGGGAGCACCAACATCGCCCCCACACCAACTCCGTCTGTTGCTGCAAGTTCCACCTCTTCTCCCACATCTGATGTATCTTCTCCTACAGCATCAGATTCTTTGACACAGTCTCCAACAGCTGTTGATGACGACTTTATTGATGATGATGCCTTGGGATTCATGCACTGGGACATCACAAGAACAGGGGACATTGATGTGGAGTTCAGCGATGAAAGATCTGACATGGAGATTATGCTGACCTACAACATCAACAGGCGCAGCTTCATGGTGCGGGTCTTTGAGTCTGACTGTGGAACCCCTGTGGCCAACACAACCATTGTGATCAATGCCACTGCTTCCCCAAGCTCATTTGCGCATGACACCTTGACTATAATGCTTGATGTTGTCCAAGATGAACTCTTTGACAGCCCCATCTTCCAATCAATTGATGCTGAATCAGCAGTGCTTGAAATCTGTACTCGGCTAGACTTGATCGATGATGATGGCACATCGGTGGTCTTCCATGAGCAGCAGCTGGTTGTTAATTTGGACCTCACCAACAATTTTGCCACTGACGTCACTCTTAGCCGCGAAGATGCTGATCTTGATACTGCAGACGTTGACCTTCAGTATGGAATCTATGCTTGCGCCTGCAACCCTGCCACTTTTGAATGCTTGCAAAATGAAAATGCTGTGTACACACAGAACTCCATTGTGTCCATCTGCCTCAACAGCACTGATGCTTCGATTTCTGATGTCCAAGAGTTGCAGCTGACCCAAGGAACCCTCACCAACTTTGCCATCACAAACTTCACTGGAACCAAGTTCACTCGAGTTTTTCTTCTCAATGATGGGCGTGCTGTCATCCAAACACGTCTTCTTTCAGCCTTCTTCTCTTCTTCTAATCCTGATCCTATTGAAGCAAGTGGAACAGTCACACTTGGATTTGATCGCCGCAGCCTACGACTTGCCCGCTCTCTGGCAGAAGCAAATGGTGAATATGCTGAGTTCGGTGGTCTGGAGCTTAATGTTGCTGGCTCGGAGTCAAATGCTGGTCGTGTGGTATTTGGCTCTTCTCTGTTGGTAGCAGCTGCCATGGCTTTGTTCCTCTGAGCATGAACTGACTTGGTGCGAGTGTATTGTGTGTGGCGCGGCGTTGAAGCTTAGCAGCTTACCAGTAGTGATGTAGAGAACATAACTTTTGAGAGCCAGCCCCCCTTCTTAATCTTATCTTCAGCTCCAATACTAGTACAGAAGTAGTTCTACTATTTAGTCTGGGTTGGTTGTGCTCTGGGCTCGATGTATGAAAAAGCTTGCCACCGAGTGTCCTCCATTTCATCAAGTGATGATGGCCAATGCCTGCATGAAGCCTTCAACTCAACTCAAATGTATTGGTGTGCGGCCACGAAACTCAACCAAGATCACCATGCCTACAAGCTTCCAGCAATGCCACCACACTCCCCACCCTTTTCTGGGCACCATACACTCTTCATCTCGGGTTCTCGCATATTGAAAATCCAGGTCAGATCAGACAATGATGTCGGCCACCGATAGACCATCCTCACAAGCAAACTGATTGGATGTCTACTTCAACTGTGGTTCTGTTCTGGGATCACAAGAAACCCCGAGAAAATGACTACGTCCTCTTCGCGGCGGTCGATTGGATTGATCAGCCTACCTCAATTCCTTGACTCGACTCCAATGAAGTGTTAGCCTAGTTTTCAACCATTGTTCGAATAATGATATGCCAAGGAAAGCTTGAATGTGATCTCAGCCAGTCCTAGAATCTGTGCATACATTGTAGATTGTCAGCTATATCATTTTCTTGTTCGCTTTCTTGTCCCACCATACCGCACTACTAGTACCTTCATCCGAGCAGAATAAGAATAGGCGCCAAGCCAAAACAGGTACGGTACTGGGTGGCGATGCAGAACCGTCGAGACAGAGGCTTCCAGGACATTTCTAGCTAGCTACGGCACTAGTAGCTAGCAGGATCATCGTTATCATCCAGCGATATAGAGATGGGTTTGCCTAAGTCGTCTTGGTTCTCTTCTTCTGCAAACACCAAGAACAGGAACGATGCCGTTCTTGAGCGAAGTGTTTCGTCTCCATAGAGACAACTTGTTTGGGGTCTGGGGGCGAGGTGGTCCTTTAGGCACGTGTGCTACTGTAGGAAATTGTATTGGAATTAGATAATGCAACAACATGGTGGACGCACCAACGGATGCCGATACACACAAAAAGACTTATGTGAAATTACTCGTCACACATTGAAGTTCCCTTTAAGAGCTCAATATTTAACCATTCGATACTTCGATACCCATGGCCACCACCATTCAGCCCCCAAAACTGCTTGTATCACACAATTTTGTGACGAGTCAAAACGGTAAAAATACTCGAGCACTTGAGTACTCAGCACTATTAATAGTACCGGCCACCGTACCGGTATGCAGTCTACACCACAGCTGGCTAGTACTATGTAGCAGCCATATAGAGTAGCGCGCGACCGGCATTCCTTGTCGCCTTGGGACTTGGAAGTACGACTGTATCAGCCTTGTTGTTGCACATAGCAAGTGGCAATCAGTTTCTCAGTCGAGCTGAGAGAGTCCTTGTGTCGGTGGGCTTCGGCTTCACCAATGGTCGTTCCATAAAAAGCAGATCCGTAGAACGTTGTTCGACAGGCAACAACAGCACCATTGTGGGATTGGGCTTGCCTTTGTATCATAGATTCCATTTGATCCAGCCTGCATCGGTACCGTGCCATATCATCATCTGAGGCTCGGGAAAACCGAAAGTAGAACACCTGTACCGGTAGGCCACTGTGTGTGCACACTTGTAAGCTTGTCTTGACTGGTTTCCGTGGTAGTAGCAGCGTTAGTGGGTGTCATTCCATCCATCGCTTCAGTTGACTGGCTGCTTTTCCATTCTCTAACCTTGGCAGCTTTCGCAGACACAAAATCGTCAAAAATTATCCGTCCAACAGTACCGTACCTGCCGTCCAACAGTACCGTGCCTGGTTCTGGTAGAGCCATCACAAGAGAAGGCATCATGGTTGCTGCTCAGCTCCGTGGACCGAAAGAAGGCATAATGGAAGCCATCAATCAATCCGTTTGTCAACAGAAAGAAGCTCATTAATGCAGCTACATGATTGGGAGCATGATATTGTGGAGTCTTCTTCTTCGCAGGAGTACACTGTAGTAGCCCGTAGCCGCTGTGCAGTTCAATTCAATGGTGTCTCCTCCATTTGAAGTGGCCGCCACAAGATCTAACCACCACATACCATTTTGTTTTTTGACCCATGCTATTCCATGCCGCATTCCTACAAGGCCTGGGGTATCAGGCAATAGACTGACTGCGGTTTTTTCCATGGTGATGTGTGTTGATTGTACTATTCAAGGGTTGCCTTTTCTTGTACTGGTAGCTATGATACACTGGAATTTCACAACAGCCATCCAAATGTCACATCCACCGGCAACTCATGGGCAAAGAACTGGATCTTCTCCTGTTCACAAGGGTATGTTAAAGAGCAAATAGGTTGTAAGCAGTGCAGCAGGCTGGAATAGTTCTTCATTAAGAGGAACAGCAAATACGAGTTGGTGGCTTACCTCATGTCCCGTCAACAGACAGACATGGTTGATTGTTGCTTCTGCTGACACATGAATCTTCTCCTATACAAGGATACCTACATCTTTTTCTAGGTAAAGATAGATAGTAAACAAAGAGGTTGTTTGTACCAGGAATGGCTCTAGCCGTCAATTCCAGCATAGCGTAGTCGTGAGTTGCTTGCCGCACCCGTATCTTCCAGCGATGGAGTTCTAAGGAGCAGCCAAGCAAGGCCCACAGCCAAGGTTCATTTTGCCTACACACGTATCTTCTTCGACAAGAAAAACTGAGGTGAAGTGGTCAGCCAGGTGATGGGAGTTTGCCATTTGTGATGGACACGAGCGCCATGGTCACGTCTTTGGATTTGGACTTCGAAGCCAAAAGTGGGTTGCATGGTGTTGTCGGGGCCTTGCTTATTATTCGAAGATGGTAGTCAATTTCGGCCAACTCGAAGGGATTTTGCGCTGTCGGTGCTCTGGTCATTGGTTGCATAGAGCTAGTGAAGTCATGCGACAGTTCCGAGAGTCGTATGAGGTCGTCAGAGGAGCCTGGGAGTGTCGAAAATGAGTTTTTCATAGTGTCACGGTGAGCATGGAATGATTGGATTGATCGGTCGATCGTTCTTCAGCTCTAGCAGACTTTCGGAAACGTCACTGGTTGCTGCCGGTGGCACACTGTTGATGCCGTGTAGGGGAAGAGAGTACTGATAGTACCGGTAGTGGGTTTGTCTAGCTAGATAGCGGAGTAGCGCCATGATGGTCATTCAAGAGTGGATATTTTGTGCTGTGCACTGGCATGCCTTATATTATATAAGCCTGCAGGCTGGCTTTACTTTGGGTGCCATTGAGCGTGGAGACGACCTAGAAGGCTCTCAATTTCATGGACAACATCAAAATCACATCAAAATCACTTCAAAGGAAGGTCTCACTTTTTCTCTCAAAGAGATCTTTGAATCTCTGAATCCACTCCTTGCAGTCACAGCATCCTGCTCTTCCTTACCAAAACATCCTCAACTCCTACCGTAACCATCATACTAATCCACCATGAAGCTATCAATCATTGCTCTGTTCGCTCTTCCTTTTGCCAAAGCCAGTGGTGTTCTCACGTCCTCTACCCATCGATCATTGGCTTCAACCAACCTTGACCAACTTGGATCAGCCATCTTTGGCACAACCTCAAACCTCCTGACTGGACGTGGCAATGTCAAATTCGGAAGCTCCGTATTCCTGTCATCATCTGATGGAAGCAACCTCCTTGTCGGGGCTATTGAGAATGACTTTGATGCTGATGGAGTCCAAGCAGTGAACTCTGGTGCAGTCTTCCTGTATGAACTCAATGATCAACACGAGTGGGACTCTACTCCAACCTGGTCCCTTCATGGTGCAGCTACTGAAGAAGTAGGAGAATTTATCTCTCTCAGCAATGATGCTTCAATGGTGGCTGTCCGTCGCTACAACTCTGTCCCGCATCCTGTGGAAATCTACAACCCATCAACTGGCAATCTCATGTTGCCTGCCGTGACAATGGTCCCAACTCCATCGACGGCGATTTTATTGCTTTGAGTCCTGATGGACAACGTCTCGCTTTGAATTGCCGAACCTCTGCCAGACGTGTCCAGTTCTTTGACTTGGTTGGTGATGCCTGGATCACCAATGGCGAACTCAATGGCTCTGCTGCTGGAGATCAGTTTGGCTTCATCTTTTCTTTCTCCGGAGATGGCAACCGCATTGCAATAGGGTCTCCCAACCATGATACTGCAGGCAACAATGCTGGACTCGTTCAAGTCTTTGGCTACGATGGTGCTGTCTGGTCTCAAGTTGGCCAAGATGCCTTTGGCTTGGGTGACAATCACCAGTTTGGATTCGCCCTTGATCTTTCCCATGATGGCACCACTCTTGTTGTCTCTGCTCCCGCCGCTTCCTCTGCTGCAGGTGATCTTGCTGGTCAGGTTGAGACCCTCACTTACAACACAGCTTCTGATGAGTGGGTCCGTGGCCAGTTTGCTGAGGGTGGAGTCATTGCTGGAGACCCATCAGATCGATTTGGACGCTCCATCTCTGTCTCTTCCGATGGATCTCGCTTCATTGCCTCCTCTTGGACCAACAGCCAATCTCGAGGGAAGGTGGAGCTCTACGAATTGCAGGATGGCCAGTGGACTGAGATTGCAAGTGCCACAGGAAACAATGTCGGGGATCGCCTTGGTTTTGGACGCTCTGGAGTCTACTTGACACCTGATGGCACCACACTGGGTGCTGGCGAAGCTTGGACCAATGATCCTGCAATTGATCCCGCCCAGAACAACCCCTCCACAGGCCGTGTTTTGGTCTTTGAGACTCAGGTTGGAACTACTACCACTGATGCTCCAACAACTTCCATCCCCAGTGCATCTCCCAGTGCATCACCCACTGCGTCTCCCAGCGCCTCTCCCACAGCATCACCCACAGGCAACCCCACTGCCTCTCCCACGAACACCCCCATTTCTAGTCCTTCAAAGTCCCCTTCCCTGGCTCCCATCACAGACAGTCCTACTGGTGGTACAGCAGAAACTGAGTCACCTTCTGCAGCCCCCATCACAGGCTCTCCCACAACTGGTAGCCCAACAAGTGCTACTCCCACTGGTTCCAATACTGGTAGCCCCACCGGTTCCCCTACAGGCTCGCCCACCACTTCCCCCACCGCTTCCCCTACCGGCTTGCCCACAGGGAGCCCCACCTGGTGATGTGTGTTGATTGTACTATTCAAGGGTTGCCTTTTCTTGTACTGGTAGCTATGATACACTGGAATTTCACAACAGCCATCCAAATGTCACATCCACCGGCAACTCATGGGCAAAGAACTGGATCTTCTCCTGTTCACAAGGGTATGTTAAAGAGCAAATAGGTTGTAAGCAGTGCAGCAGGCTGGAATAGTTCTTCATTAAGAGGAACAGCAAATACGAGTTGGTGGCTTACCTCATGTCCCGTCAACAGACAGACATGGTTGATTGTTGCTTCTGCTGACACATGAATCTTCTCCTATACAAGGATACCTACATCTTTTTCTAGGTAAAGATAGATAGTAAACAAAGAGGTTGTTTGTACCAGGAATGGCTCTAGCCGTCAATTCCAGCATAGCGTAGTCGTGAGTTGCTTGCCGCACCCGTATCTTCCAGCGATGGAGTTCTCTTGGTTCTCTTCTTCTGCAAACACCAAGAACAGGAACGATGCCGTTCTTGAGCGAAGTGTTTCGTCTCCATAGAGACAACTTGTTTGGGGTCTGGGGGCGAGGTGGTCCTTTAGGCACGGGTGCTACTGTAGGAAATTGTATTGGAATTAGATAATGCAACAACATGGTGGACGCACCAACGGATGCCGATACACACAAAAAGACTTATGTGAAATTACTCGTCACACATTGAAGTTCCCTTTAAGAGCTCAATATTTAACCATTCGATACTTCGATACCCATGGCCACCACCATTCAGCCCCCAAAACTGCTTGTATCACACAATTTTGTGACGAGTCAAAACGGTAAAATACTCGAGCACTTGAGTACTCAGCACTTTTAATAGTACCAGCCACCGTACCGGTATGCAGTCTACACCACAGCTAGCTAGTACTATGTAGCAGCCATATAGAGTAGCGCGCGACCGGCATTCCTTGTCACCTTGGGACTTGGAAGTACGACTGTATCAGCCTTGTTGTTGCACATAGCAAGTGGCAATCAGTTTCTCAGTCGAGCTAAGCGAGTCCTTGTGTCGGTGGGCTTCGGCTTCACCAATGGTCGTTCCATAAAAAGCAGATCCGTAGAACGTCGTTCGACAGGCAACAACAGCACCATTGCGGGATTGGGCTTGCCTTTGTATCATAGATTCCATTTGATCCAGCCTGCATCGGTACCATGCCATATCATCATCTGAGGCTCGGGAAAACCGAAAGTAGAACACCTGTACCGGTAGGCCACTGTGTGTGCACACTTGTAAGCTTGTCTTGACTGGTTTCCGTGGTAGTAGCAGCGTTAGTGGGTGTCATTCCATCCATCGCTTCAGTTGACTGGCTGCTTTTCCATTCTCTAACCTTGACAGCTTTCGCAGACACAAAACCGTCAAAAATTATCCGTCCAACAGTACTGTACCTGCCGTCCAACAGTACCGTGCCTGGTACTGGTAGAGCCATCACAAGAGAAGGCATCATGGTTGCTGCTTAGCTCCGTGGACCGAAAGAAGGTATAATGGAAGCCATAAATCAATCCGTTTGTCAACAGAAAGAAGCTCATTAATGCAGCTACTTGATTGGGAGCATGACATTGTGGAGTCTTCTTCTTCGCAGGAGTACACTGTAGTAGCCCGTAGCCGCTGTGCAGTTCAATTCAATGGTGTCTCCTCCATTTGAAGTGGCCGCCACAAGATCTAACCACCACATACCATTTTGTTTTTTGACCCATGCTATTCCATGCCGCATTCCTACAAGGCCTGGGGTATCAGGCAATAGACTGACTGCAGTTTTTTCCACCGTACCGCACTACTAGTACCTTCATCCGAGCAGAATAAGAATAGGCGCCAAGCCAAAACAGGTACGGTACTGGGTGGCGATGCAGAACCGTCGAGACAGAGGCTTCCAGGACATTTCTAGCTAGCTACGGTACTAGTAGCTAGCAGGATCATCGTTATCATCCAGCGATATAGAGATGGGAATGAACCGACAGGTCTGTATTTGTAACGGCTGGTTAGACCGGTGCGAAATACAGACCGACCGTTAACGCCACGTCATGAAAAAATGCCACGTCATAAAAAAAACCGTTGAAAACGTTCAGCGACCATGTGTCAAAATTTTCGCTAGTACTTAACAGTGAGTAGGAGTCAACAACAAATCAAGTACGATACAAACTTATTGCGTGTCAATTTTAGAAGGGTGCTCATTGTCGTACTATTTCAATGAAGCAACCCACTATAATTTGATCGCGGCAAGTTTGTGGAATGTTGGAAAATACCAGTCGTTCCGAATCGTTCCGAGTAAGTGATGTGCATCGATTTTAAAGCGTTGAATTCAATCGTAGAAAATTTCTCCATAAACCCTATCTTTCAGCAACAAATATGGTTTATCAATTTATAGTAAGAAACTCATGACATAGAGCTGTTTCAGAATTTGATATTCCACTTTTGTGGCTTGCATTTGGGGTTCTTAGCTAACGGAAGGTTAAGAGAGGAGGAACGTCGATAACACAAATGAGAAGGCTGAAATCGCCTGATCGACCGGAGCTACTCCATTTCATTCCTTACTTCTGCTCTCATAATCTCCAATCGACAAAACTGAAAAGCGAATCTATGCAATTCCAGTATCAGAACCTACCGAGCGAAACCACCACCATTATACCCATTCCATCCATGTTGATAGCCACCATGATGAGGATTGTTGCCGGTACGTTCTACACCATTATTTGCTGCGGATTGTTGTGGGTTTGCATGTTGTGGCGGTGGTACCATCGGGTATGCATGCTGCCGTGGTGGTGGTGGTGGTGGTGGTGGTGGTGGAGGTGGTATCTGACCCGTCGGAAATGGTGGATGGTATGGTGGCACACCGGGTGGTGGATACGGTGGATAACCGTACAGATAGAGAACCCCATACGGATTGTACGGAAGACCTGCAAGGGACGGGGCCGGATGAGCATTAGGGGGAGGTCGATTCTCCTTGTTTTCCATTCTTTGACGGCGTCGTCGTTCGAGTTCTTGTCGTTCTGGATCTTGTTCATGTCGATATTCCTCTAACTCCTTTCTCTCCTCCGTATTTAGAGTACTCACACGGGGTTTCTTGGATGGCGGTGTGATATCTACTTCCAATACCTGCGATGCCTTTCGAGCAGCGGGCTTTCGGTCATTGTCATCGATCGATACTCGACGGGTACCTCCATGTCCAAGAGCATTAAATACGGTGGACTTCATGGCCAATGTGGTTTCAGCGTAGTGCTTTTGCGTATCGATACTCTTGTGTCCCATGTGTCGAGCAACAGCATGTGGATCAACACCCAATCCCTTCATGATGGTACAAGCTTTGGCTCTCAGTGCATGACCGGAAGCTACTCTTTCCACGTTTTGGACCCCGATTCGGTCACAAAACTTCTGAATGATCTTGGAGTACTGATTATGACCAACATTTCCAGTATGCTGAGCGATGTCTGGATTGCTGGGTTTGTACCAAATGTCATACTCCTTCACCGGTCGCGAATTTTCGGGATGTTCTCTGTTCCAGTCAATGTCCCGTTGCCGGAGTCTGGCGTTCTCTATCTTTGACTCCTTTTCGGTGTATGGGTAGGCATAAAAACCTACTGCATCTGGATGCATGTGCTCTACGTACACATCATGCCACTTGACCGGATCATATTCTTTCCGATATGAGCGCATGGTCTTGATTCTATCGGGTTCCGGTGGAAGACTGGTGTTTCCAAACTCAAGCTGTTCTGTCTTGTTGAAGGGAAGAAAGAATCCCCGCCATGGTATTCTGGGAACATCCTCCTCACTGGCATCTTCAAGTTGATCAGAAGCCTCGTAGACTCCACTACGAAGAATGTCTTTTCGAGTATTCACATGATCTTGCTTTCCCCGGAAACACAAGAACAAACCGCCGTTGAGGTGAACTCCCTCAAAGACATGTTGTCGATCCTTGATGGAAATCACGCCATCTCTTACCGCTTTACAAACAAGTCCATAAACATCTTCATCGATCCTCTTCTTCTCACTATTGGTGCCAACCTTTGGGTCGATCTTCCTGTACTCGGCCCACCATTCCTTGACGACACCGTTGAATTGACCGGCTTCATTGAAGTCCTTGTCGAAGTCGAACATGATTCCTTTCTTTTTCAAGCGATTGAAGGTCCCTCGGAAGAATTGCTCCGTGGAGTTGGGCTGGAATGGTTGACCTTTCGTGTTGTTTCTACCTGATTTCTTCTTTAAGTTCAACGCCACGATTATGCACACGTCTTGGTTGAGTATGGCATGAGCCTTTTTGTCGCGTGTGTTACCAAGAACATTAAAGAACCGATAGTCCAAGGACTCTGCATCAGTGGCGTATCCATTGTATGCGACTGGAACCTTTACCAAGAGATCCTGAAAAGCATCCCCACTGCAATACACGGCTCTTAGCCTTATTCGCGACTCGATCCTAGATAGGGTTTGAGTTCGACTCATGACTGAGTCTTTCGTGAATAGTCATTTGAGACAGGGTTCTCAATGACCGCGCTAGTCATACTAGGTTGATGATGAAACATCGCTCTAGATATTTAGCCAACGTGGAGTACTTCCACGCTACTAGATCCAGACTAGACAAACCTTCCACGCGTTCCGTTTTAGGATCGTGGAAAGACGTAGGATTACTACCACAACCTACTCTATCACACTTTACAGTCTCCCGCGGGAAGCCAGATCTACGATCCCTTGATGATGATCTCTCTCGTTGATTAGTTTTCATAGCTTTCTAATCTCTCTCATAACTTTCATTCTCTCAAACTCAAAACACTCGAAAGATCTTTACACTAGCTTTTAGCGTAGTGCATTTTGTTAACAAACACAATAGCTTTCAGCTACCCTCAAGCTATTCCTTCACCATGAAGATGGCTCAAGGAAAGCATGCGTTCCGCAACTTCGAAAAACAGTTGCGTGACAAACCCATTCTTCTTCTCGTCGACAATGACGAAGAAAACGAGATCGACGATACTCGTACAACCACTTGCAAACTTCGCAACCATGTTGCCAAGCGCAAATCAGAAAACTCTGACAATGAGGACAACTCCTCTATCGATTTCAATCACTTGGATGGAGAAATCTCTATCTGAGGATTAGGCCAGGATGATGACTCAACGGAACCATGTTCCGATTTCTCATACCAAAGTGATGAAGATATCTCACTAACTAGTAAACAAGAATTGTTTGCAACTGATGAACTCTACGGCAAATTAGATGATTGCCTAGAAGCTGCTCAACTAGACTCTGATGATCTATTTAGCATCGTTAACCTCGTCCGTGGCCAACCACCTCGTAAACGTCGCAAGACAAGAGACCTCAAACCCATCGTCTATGTTAGATTTAACAAACGAGAAAAAGGGAAACCAAAACCCGTTACACTCCGTTGCTTACTGGATACAGGAGCATCCGGAACCTTGATTGCTCAACCTCATGCTAAGAAATTACGCATGAAGGATCTTGGGGGCGTCCAAACGATGTGGACTACCCCTGCAGGAGAATTAAACACCAGCACGAAGTGCAAAGGTGCATTTATGATTCCTGAATTCCACGAAGATAGAATTATCGAGTGGGATTTACACGTCACCAAGAGCTTGGGGGCGTATGACATGATCATAGGTCGAGACATTCTCTCTGATCTAGGATTCAAGTTCGATTTCACTACCATGTCAGTGGAATGGGACGGCGCATCTATTCCTATGAAAGATAGCGACACCAATGAAGAGGAGAACTTCTTCATTCCTGATCCTACCGCTGTTGATGACAGTGCAGATCGTCTCAAGAAGATTCTTGATGCGAAATACGAACAAGCTGACTTAAGGCAGGTTTGCCAAAGTCAAGATCAGTTAAACACGGAAGAGAAGGAACAGCTTCATTCCTTACTGACGAAGTACTCTGACCTATTCGATGGTACTTTAGGAAAGTGGCAGATGGACGACTACGAGTAGAACTTCTCCCTGATGCTAAACCCTATCATGCCAGGGCTTACCCTATTCCACGGTCCATACCAACACTCTAAAAAGGAGGTTGAACGTCTCTGCGAGGCAGGAGTACTCAAGAAAAAACCGTCCGAGTGGGCGGCACCAACTTTCATCATTCCCAAGAAAGACGGACTGTACGATTCATCTCTGATTTCGGGAACTGAACAAAAGGTTAAGCGGAAGCCTTATCCTATCCCAAAATACAGGACATGCTCTTGAACCTAGACGGATTCAAGTACGCTCATAGTCTAGACCTGAACATGGGGTACTATCACATCGAGCTGTCACTCACTCGAAGCAACTCTGTACCATCTACTCCCGTGGGGAAAGTCGATACCAGAGGTTGCCAATGGCCTATGTAATAGTCCCGACATCTTCCAAGAGAGATGGGAACATAATGCACGACCTAGAAACGTCCGTTCATACATTGAGATCACTCATCCTAACTAACGGCGATCTGCGATCAAGTTGAAAAGTTGGATGAAGTCTCCGAAGGCTTCGAGAAGCCGGACTTAAGATCAAGCTACCAAGTCCTTCTTCGCAAGAGGAGAACTTGAGTACCTAGGTTACTGGATTACTCGAGAAGGGATCCAACCTATAACCAAGAAAATAGACGCGATAAGAATAACGCTCCTCCTACCAACAGAAGGAACTCCGTAGATTCATGGACTAGTGAACTACTATCGAGACATGTGGATTAGACGATCACATGTACTGGCCCCACTGCTTCGTTGACTTCCAAAACAACGAAGTGGAAATGGGAAGCGGACACGACAAGGCCTTTAGCCAGATGAGAAGATCATCAGCAAAGAACCTTGCTCGCCTACCCTGACTTCAACGATACATTCGTTATCCACACGGATGCGAGTGATACTCAACTAGGTGCAGTAATTTCCCAGAAGGGAAAACCTATCGCGTTCTACAGTCAGGAAGCTCAACCCTGCTCAGACACGTTACACAGTTACCGAGAAGGAACTTCTCAGTATCGTAGAAACTCTAAAAGAGTTCCGCAACATTCTTCTAGGACAGAAGATCGTTGTACATACGGACCACAAGAATCTTACATGCAAGAACTTCAATACCGATCGCGTAATGCGATGACGCCTTATTCTGGAAGAATACGGCCCTGAACTAACGGTACATCAAGGGCGAACAGAACATCGTCGCGATGCGTTGTCGAGACTTAACATCTCCAACAACGACGGTTCTTCAGAACAGATGGACGCCAGTGAGATCGCTGAACTCATGGCTGCAGACGAAGAGGACTTCCCTAGCGATTCCCTCTCTCGTTCCCGAGATCGAACATCGTCAGAAAGACGACAACGATATCAAGAAGCTCCCGGACAACCAAACGACTACAAGAAGACAATCTTTCCCCAGAGGGGATAAGTCCTACGACTTAGTAGTTAAGGACGAGAAAATCGTGTACCTAAAACTATGCAGAAAAAGCTAGTTGAATGGACCATGGTGTGCTGATGCACCTGGCGAGATCGCACAGAACTACCATCAGCCAACACTACACCTGGAAGGGTCTGCGCAGACTGTGCAGGCCGTATGTCAGCGTTGCCAAAGCTGCCAGATGAACAAACCCAAGACGCGTAAGCTGGGATTGATGCCTCCAAAGACTTGCGAGGAGATCCCTTGGGAAAGACTATGTATTGACCTGATAGGCCTTACAACGTCGGGGATCCCAAGAAAAAGAATTCCTGCACACTTCATTGCTTGACAATGATTGATCCCGTAACCGGATGGTTCGAGATTGCAGAGATCTGCTCCAAGGCAGCAGACGAAGTAGCCATCGTCCTAGAACAACGTGGCTTACCCGGTATCCATGGCCTGCTGAGGTTATCATGGATAGAGGACGCGAGTTCCGCGCAGAGGTCGAAAAGACACTCCGGGATGAATATGGACTTCGTCGCAAGTTCATCACGACGCGTAACCCTCAAGCCAACTCTATGGTCGAGCGTGCTCATCAAACCATACGTAACTTGATCGCTGTTCAAAACATCAAGTGCCAAGACGACCTCGTGAATGGATCCTGGGATGGAGTCCTCACGGCGGTTCGCTTTGCAATGAATGCCACGATTCATACCACCTTGCGCGCAACGCCCGCACAGCTCGTGTTCAATCGTGACGCGATTCACAACGTCCGGTTCGAAGCCAACTGGAAGTACATTAAGGAACGTCGCCAACGACTAATCCAACAAAACAACGATAGGGAAAACGCAACGCGTGTCCCTCATCAATACAATGTCAACGATACTGTGATGATTCAACAGTATCAGCACCGCAAGTACGGTCAGCCCAAGTACAAAGGTCCTTACACTATAGACCGAGTCAATGACAATGGCACTGTACGGCTCCAACATGCTACCGCCAACGGCGGCACAGTCTACCAGACTTGGAACATAAGGTATATACACCCATACAAGGCCTGATCCCCTTGTAGGATTGCCATCGTGCGACGCACATGTCTACATCCAAATCTCATGAGAGTGCCCCGCACTTTAAATCATATGTTCTCCTTGTCCGACTGCTGTCGCGCCTTCTGTGACCCTTGTCAGGGGGCGAATGCAATACACGGCTCTTAGCCTTATTCGCGACTCGATCCTAGATAGGGTTTGAGTTCGACTCATGACTGAGTCTCTCGTGAATAGTCATTTGAGACAGGGTTCTCAATGACCGCGCTAGTCATACTAGGTTGATGATGAAACATCGCTCTAGATATTTAGCCAGCGTGGAGTACTTCCACGCGACTAGATCCAGGCTAGACAAACCTTCCACGCGTTCCGTTTTAGGATCGTGGAAAGACGTAGGATTACTACCACAACCTACTCTATCACACTTTACAGTCTCCCGCGGGATGTTGGAGGTTGTATTACAGACACCTCAATACAAATTATTCGTTTATCCCAATCTAGTTATAGGGGATATCTATATCTATTCGCTAGTTACATACATGGGGAGTTTAACTGACCTATATGGTCACCCCCTTCACTATATCCTTTGAAGTTGAATCAATCCCAGAAAACATGGAGAAAGATTACTTCTTGGAAATAGCTTAACAGTAAAACAGTATTTTACCTTTACTAAGCTAGAGTGTTACTAGCAACCAACACTATTTCCAAGAAGTGTCTCGTCGCCAATGGCGACATTGATATCGACATCCTATTGCATGATATCAAGCTAAGGTAAAGGCAACAGGTGTAGCAAACGGCTCAGGCAAAAAGGGCTCTAGCCTCAGCAAGAGAGCTATCCCAACAGCCTAGCAGGAAAAAGGCAACACCACGAAACCTTGCCTCGAACATTGACAAGATCTGCAAAACGGAGCGATTGGTCCTACTGAAGACGACCGAATCATCGCAATCCAAGTATACCGCCTTGAAGATCATTACTAACTACTCCACTCTATTGCTTGAACGAAAGCGAACCGACGGAGCAAGGAACTCACAGGAGTGAGCGATCGAATGAAGCCAGAAGAATACAGGAAAGATCTTTGAGCTGCGGAAACAGCCCTCATACGACAGGAATACCAGTACGAAAATCAACTACAAGAGGACTCATCATCCGCACGTCGAAGTGCAGAAGTGGCGCCAAGCTATCTAGCTAGCTACCACGACGAGTCAAAGAAAGAAAGTGCGCTACTACGGAGCAGAAGCTACTGTACCATACCGTACGGAGCAGAAGCTACTGTACGGAGCAGAGCTACTGTGAGCACAACAGCAAGCTAAGAGGAGCGACACAAGAGGTGTTACCACAGAAGAGGAACGAGATAACAAATTCCAACAGGAATACCACAGAGGTACTTCCGTGGGAGTTCCTATCCTCAACAAGAGAGCCATCGAGTTGGCTACTAGAAGAGAGGTGCGACGGAACAGAAAATTCCAACGCACAACAAGCCATCTTACCAGGTCGTTTACTCGACAACGACAGGTCCTACGGAAGGACTGTCATACACGGAAGTGGGCTACTATACTGTCACTGACAGGCCCTGAAGAGTGCAAGTCCGCGAATGCAACAGGAACACTTTGCATCCGTCGGCAACAAGCTGGATAACAGGGAATTGCGAGCGAATTCCACCAGCAAACAGGGCGAAGCAAGTGCCGACGAGCGATTGAACAACGTTAGCCACGGCAACAACTGTTGCTATCGCTAGCATCAACGAGCGATCGCACCGCCGAAGCTGTCGCTACGGCGACAACAGCCAACAGGCTGTCGCTACGGCAGGCAACCAGAGCGAATCGAACGGCCGAAGCAACCGTACTGCTACGGCAAGAACGCCGCTATTGCAACAACAAAAAAGAACAGCGACCGCTACTACTAGCCAGTCGCTAAGTAATGCCGCTACGAATAACAACAGTGCCATTGTGGATCTGTGCCGATCGACAACAGTGTCGGCAACCACAATCAGCAAAAGAAGAAGAAGTGCCAGCACGAAATTTGTGATTTGTGAAGCCTTTCCACGGAACGGCGAAGAACAAGCCAAGCACACGAAGAATGCCGCAAACCATCAGCGGCATCAATGGCCACAAGCCGCTGAACGTCACAACGAAAAAGGTATCTTCCGTGATATCTTTCCAGGAGTGTACGGAGCCAGATCCAAGCTACCGTTCGATCTCTCCTTACGTCAGCACCAAGAGGATTTGCATGGCGAATCCAAGCATGCTACCGACACAGGTACCGGTACTGTAGCACGAACAGTGCTAGCTACCGGTGCAAGAGCTAGCGGTGCAAGAGCTACCGGAGCAGCGCAAGCTACCAGCTACACGCAGGAGCTACTGGAGCAATGCAGAGCTACAGGAGGCACAGGAGTGCTTCCACCAGCATCAAATATTTTCTTTGGAGTTGTTTGAGTTTACTCAGCACCTCCTACCCCTTTCATGGAGTGTGTATTGTGGCATCCAAGCCACAGCACCTCCTACTACCTTTTATGGAAAGTGTATTGTGCAACTGAAACACAGCACTTCCTCCACTGATTACAGGCAAACCTGAGGCAACAACAGCCTCTAGGTAGGCAACAACAGATACCATTACAAGTCCATGCCCTTGCTATTTGATCAAAGCAAGTGCACAGGAGTGTGAGGGTACCCAAATCCAAAACCTACAATCCTACAAACAAAATCATCATAACATCCGCCCTTATAGGCAATGCCGCAACCATCAACGGCATAAACGACTACATCAACAGCCAACATCAACCACAACGGTATCTACCGCTATCAATGGCAACAACAGCCCACAACGGTATCTACCGCTACCAATGGCCACAAACTACACGGCCAACAACCATCAATGGCAACAACAGCCAACAACGGTATCTACAGCTACCAAACCGATTACAACGAAGTCGACACCAAACCAAATTCGAATTGCATCTACAATAACGGCAACTGCAACAACAGCAGAACGACAGTGAACGTTGAACCGAGTAGCTAGCTACAAGCAACTCAAGAGTTCACAAGACAAGGAACCAAGCCACAGGATGGCTGGAGCATTCAGAGTTTGACCCACAAGCGGGAACCTGATCAATAGAAACAACAAGAGGGTGCACACCTCAGCTCCACTGCAACTACTGTACAGAGATTGCAACCAACCTCGTCCCACACCAACAGAAGTACATGAGTACAACAAATCAAGCCTACAGAAGATACAACTACGAACAACTACTGCCACAGCCATCTCACAGGAGTGTAAGAGCAGTGGCATCACCAACCAAAGGATCTACCGACTACATCACCATCGAACCATCATCGACCGTGACACGTCCAGGTCCAGTGGAGCCCATCAACTTGGAGCATCCACAACTACTACCGAATACTTCCTTACAAGTATCCAAACTTCCAAGGGCTTCTAGCCCCAACTCAAAGTATCATTGTGGCAAGGAACTTCCTCCTAGTTCCAGCTACTACAACAGTTCTCCCAAGTATCGCTATAGCCTGACTTCCCAGTCTCAGCTACGGCAACACCAAGTGACGACACCAGTCACCACAAGTGACGACACCAGCAGCCACGAGTCTCACATGAGTATAAACAACCATGACAAGAGGAAACAATAACTCAACCATTTCCTCATTCCATCTTCAGACATCGAGACCATCCAAGAACTAGGTTCAGTCGAACCCAACAAGTCCGTGACTTCCAAGCTACTAGTTTAAGGGTGGTCCTGAGCCATGAAAAAAATACATCCATTTCGCTATAGTAAAACAGTACACAGTTCCTTTTCTGGCTGTAAAATAGTCCACAACTTCTGTTAACTCCAATAAGAATGGATCAACACCAGTGCAATTAACTCCAAATTTAATGTGCTTTATTGTTTGTATTTGCTGTGACAGCTCAAACATAAGAGACAAGCATATACTTTAATAAAAGAGGTTGATTTCGGTCACATTTTGGCCTTCTTGGATGTTCTCATTTGACTATAGTGTTAAGTCTATTGAGTACCGTTTACACTTGTAAATCCAAAGTGGGTATTGAGCCATTCGCTGAGTAGGATTTTGTACCAGGGCTACTGGTAAAGCTCAAAACCACTGCTAAACTAGTACATCATTTCCAGCTTCCATGCACCTTCCAATAGGGCATCACTTCTCACAAGTCTACGATTTCCAAAAGCTTCCACAAGCTTCCATCTACGAAGGGCTTCCAGCCCCATCAAGTGTCAATGCAGCCAGACTTCCCAGTCTGAGCCGCAGGTACACCAAGTGACGGTATCATCCGACACCAGTCTTCCAGGAGTGGCATCACTCTCAGCAGGAGTGCCAGCCACAAAGACTTTTCTGATGATGACAATGTCCGTATTGTCTCGTCTTCACCGCTCAGCTTCTCGCCACCAAGCGGGATGCCGAGCAACTACTTTCCAAGGTAGGAGCCTGCTTACCCAAGCACTGATAGACACTTTGAGTGCTACTATCGATTCTCAGGAATCCTAGAGGCACCGCCTCAAGCTGCACAGCAATCCAAGTTGCATCCAATGTCCAAACCAACCAAGCCAGCTTTGGCTACAACAAGTACAAGTCCTGCCACAGCTAGCTCACAGGAGTGCGCCAACAGTGACAGCAGGAGTGGTATTGATAAAGTTGTACCCACCCAAACCAAAGTCTCAAACCTTTTTAAACCTTCCTTTGACTTCTCCGATCGATCTATCAAGATTGACACACCAGATCGACTGACAAGAAACGATCATGCCAGATCGAATGACACGAAGCGATCGAATCACAAGCAGCGACCACGAGATCGATTCAGTTTGACTCTCGGGATCGACTCAGAGGATCCATCATGAGATTGCAAGTGTGACCACAGAAGCCTATCAAGGCAGAGCAAGCTTACTCAAGCAAGGGTAGCCACACACCAGTGCTACCGGGATATCTTCTGCAGAGGATTCCCACAGTTCCACAGGAACAGTTCCACCATGGAACCAGCTCAAAGCAAGCAACAGTTCGACGGAATGCCACAAGTTGCCAGCACCCATCTACAAGAGGTGCAACCCAAGGTCCACATCAAGCAAGCACACATTCATGTACAACAAGTCACAGCCATTCGATTCGAAAGAAGAGGAGGCCGTGATGAAGGAAGAAACTTCCCCAGCTGGGAAGAAGAGGATTCCATTCCTCTGAAAAGACAACAGCAGGACATCCAACACTTCTTGGACATCCAACAAGAAGAGACAGCTCACGTTCCATTCCAATGGACAACAAGCTGACTCCAGATAGCTACCAAGCTATTGCACAGACTCATGCTCACCTGATTTCCAAATCCAGTATCAAGCCTGAATGGATTGATGTTCCACACATCATTGGCGATTGAGACCATGGCATATCGATGTCCAGTTCCAGTCTACACCGCCAGTAGAGCACAGTTTGAGTCTACGAGAATGCAGCCGGAACTTCCTAGTTTCCGCTACAGCAATACCAAGTGACCGGACTTCCCAGTCCACGGTTCAACAAGTGATCGGAACTTCCCAGTTTCGAATACAGCAACATCAAGTGACGGACCAACCGCCACAGCAAGTCATACAGGAGTGGCAAAACTCACAGGAGTGATGGCACAGTGGCTTTTCATGACGACACTGTCCACATGTCCACACTGACTGTGACAGATTTGTCAGCACTGCTATGGATGAAAAGCTTCTCGCCACCAAGACGGAATGCCGAGCAACCTAGCAAGTGGTCTCTCGACAACAACTGTTCCTTATGGAGCAACCATATTACATTAATTATTCGTTCCACGGTATCCTTTATGGAACCGTGCAGGAGTGTGTTGGAGGTTGTATTACAGACACCTCAATACAAATTATTCGTTATCCCAATCTAGTTATAGGGGATATCTATATCTTCTCTAGTTACATACATGGGGAGTTTAACTGACCTATATGGTACCCCCTTCACTATATCTTTGAAGTTGAATCAATCCCAGAAAACATGGAGAAAGATCACTTCTTGGAAATAGCTTAACAGTAAAACAGTATTTTACCTTTACTAAGCTAGAGTGTTACTAGCAACCAACACGGGAAGCCAGATCTACGATCCCTTGATGATGATCTCTCTCGTTGATTAGTTTTCATAGCTTTCTAATCTCTCTCATAACTTTCATTCTCTCAAACTCAAAACACTCGAAAGATCTTTACACTAGCTTTTAGCGTAGTGCACCACCATGTGTCCGGAGTTCTTCAAAGAAGCGTTTCTCATTCGATTGCTTTCGCGATTCAGTCTCTTTTGTGTTCTTGCCTCGCTTGGTTCCTTTGATCAGCTTCTGTTTGTCAGCTGGCAGCTTGGCGAATGCATTGTCTGCTTGTTGAAGAATTCTGTCGGCAATTTCACTGTCTTTTGGAGCCATTTGACGTACTGGTTGTACTGGAGGAGCTGTCTTTTTGTACGGGTTGTATGTGACGGAGAATGCATTTGGGGCTGGGGGGAGTGTGGCCGCTGTAGTGGGATGGACAAATGCACTTGGATATGCCAAATTTTCTCCCAATTCCATATCCTGCGCGTGGAATCTCTCTGAAAAGCCATTTTCCTTGACATCATCACGGGCTTTTTCTTTTCGAATCTCATTTGCAAGTTGAAGTTTCTCTTTCCGAGTGACAGTCTGCTTTGGTGGCGGGGCAGGGGCTGTTGTTGATGCAGCTGCAAGACCAAGGAGAAGATCAGCTCCAGCAAGTTGAGTTGAAGTAGGAGCCATGAACGTGTCGTCTTCAAATTCATGCTCTGGGCGATTTGCTGTGTTCTTCCAATCATCATCATTCTCAAATTTCACTTGAGTCAAGAGCTGTCTCGAAGGATGGAAAGGCTCACAGTTTCTGGTACCAACCACCACAGCTTCTCCTTGTGACACTTGACGATTGACTACTTGTGCCCTGGTCTTAGTGCCGGCGGGTTGAACTTGTTCTGGCGAGAGTTCTTCGTCGGAAGAATGAAGAGTGAGTTGCTGCGACATGAGTGGAATGCGACTGCTTGGTTTGGAGTCCTCTTCTTCATCATCACTCTCTTCACTGCTACTAGAGTCATCAAAGTGCTTGACTACAAACTCTGCAGCATCAGGGTGTGACAGTCGCTGTTCATAGGACAAAGAAGAAGATGGTTTGTCTCGAACTGTCTCTTTCTCACTTTTTTCTTCCTCTTCTTCTTCCTCCTCCTCAGCGATTTGAGTGAATACCAAGTCTCCACCCTCTGTATCTTGTTGGATGGCAACCATCTGCGAACAAAGGGACCTTCCTCTAGCCTTGATGGTGCCGGACTTCCCTCGAGTGGACACCATGGTCGGTTGTTTCAACGGTTGAGAACAACAACAATGTGCGAGAAAATTGAATGAATAAGCCAGCAAATACAGACCAGCCGTTTTCGTTCCCATTGAAACAAAGCCGACCACGCCGGGTCGGTCGGGCTCCGCCCTCCCTCCCTTGGGTGCCTCCGGTCGGTCGGGCTTGGGCATTCGCCCAGCGCCCTCCCTCCCTCCGGTCGCCCAGCGGGCCCGGCGTTGGACCGGTTCGTTTTTAATAAGTTTGCCTCTCCTTCCATCGTCACCGCACAAAGTCGTCTTGGTTCTCTTCTTCAAACACCAAGACAGGAATGATGCCGTTCTTGTGAGATGAAGGTCTTTTTGGAGGCCCGGATCTTTTTCCGTTTTTGATGTTGTGCATGGATTCGATTCGATTCTGGGGTTGGATAAGAAGCTCGCAGAGCTGTTTCCTCCTCAGCCACCAGCCTTGCTGCTGTTATTGTTGAAACCGCTTTCCCATTTTCTTTCCAAGCATCCTCTTGTTGCCAAAGATCAACCCGTTGTCGCTGTCGTCGAAGAAGTGAGTGACTTGTATAATTACCAGCCCTATAGGTACTCGATCATCGTGCTCGTGAACCTGTCTTTGGTGTCCACTGCGCCTCTACCTGGAGGACTGCGAGAAAAGTTATTGCTTCACGGTGTATCGATCGCCGTGAACGCTTGTCACCCTCGCAACATCATTGCTTCCGCTGTACACACTACTAGCATTACTGCTTTGCTTGATTTTCCATATTACTTTAATTTCGAGCGGCTGCCGTGCGGAGCAACATGCATACATACATACACGCCTCCTTTGAATTTCTCACTTTGTGATTCTGTTGGACGTCTTTTTCTTGAAAGACTCCGTATTTGTTCACAATAATATCATGCCACAAGAAGACACAGAACAAGCTCCATCGTCCAAGGACACTTCCTCGGATGACACAAAGAAACCGAAAAAGACGACAGAACCACCCGACGGCTACGTGTGCAATCTCTGCAAGATTACGGGCCATTGGATTCAGCAATGCCCCACCAGAAAACAGCACAATAAGCGAAAACGCAAAACAACAACCACACATCAACCCGGAGTGGAACCTTCTCCCAAAGACATTGAACGAGCCAAAAAGATGCAAGCCATTCCATCACCTCCCTGTGATTGTGGGGAAACCAGTCGCCTCAAAAAGGTCAAGCGATCCCATGTCACGGAACATTCCCGCGCCGTGGGATCCTGGTTCTTTTTCTGTGCCAAGAAAAAGGACGACGCCACCAAATGCAACTTTGCAAAACCCGTCGAAGAGGTCCAAAGAGACAAGAAAGAAAAGGTGCAAGGGAGTTGGTATGCCAAGAAACGAAAACAGCAAGTGGAATGATTGAATGACATGTGGTATTTCATGATTGGAGAGTATCGTATCCATGCAATCAGCAGATCGGATGGATGCATGCACATGCACACGCCATTGTACCTGCAGCACGATGTATGTGTCGACCACTCCAGTCTCAGAAGGCAGACTATGTCGTGGAAGCAAGTATGGCAAAAGAGGCATGCCACCGAGCAAAGGCGCTTCTGAACATACCCTTAGTAGAAGAAGCATGTATGGCAAGAAAAGGAGGAATGCCATGGGCGGCTCTGAACTCTTTGCTTTCACGAACCAATCTACGTACCCACCTGTAGCCATGTACAGTAGACAACTTTAGTTTCAGCGGAGCCTGACTGAAGACACGACATTGATTGAAGAACACTTCAAAGTAGCATACTAGCTGCAGAGGGTTTTGTGTCAATAGACCTACTAATGTTACAGGGAAACCTAGTCTTGCGACTGCAAACACGTTCTAGTTTCATTCGGTATAGGAGACGGCGTGGTCCGTATGCTGGGCCTCCTCTTCTTCTTCCTCCTCCTCCTCGTCATCGATAATCGAGTTGGAACGGGCATTCCGTTGCTGTTTCCAACGATTCATAGCTCGGTTCATCTTGTCCGATCGAGGGCTTATAGAACTGATAGATCGTCTCTCACTCGCTGGATTGTGCGGTGGAAGTTCTCCGTTGGATCGCGCCACCACCTTTTTGGCACGAGACTTTAGCAAGGGAGATGAGACTGGCTTGAAAATGCGAGCCGCTGGAGAAGGTGTAATCGAAATGGTTTCCACGAGCAGTGACGAAGTAGCATTGTTGTCGTTGTTGGTTGTGGCATTATTGTTGTTGTTGTCGACTGTAATTTGATGGGGCAAATCGGTGGATGTAGAAGACTTGGCGTCAGCCTGGCTACTAGAGGAAGCAACACTGCCATCGCCAGCAACAGCTTTGCTGCTCTCGGCTTTTGCAGTGGACTCGGCAACCGCTGCAGCAGTTGCAGAAGATTTCTGCTGTGCGGATGCCTTCAGAGACTTGACCAGTCTGGCCCGAAACTGGAGTGGAAATGGCGACGACAACGACTTTGATTGAGAAGGTGCAGTTGTCTTGTTTGGAGACGTCTTTGGTGGGCTTTTGCCACCGTCTGCTTTCACCAGGACCTTTGATGGCAGGGAAGAAGGGCGCTGCTGAAGGCTTTCATCTTGGTTGCCCCCCTCAGCTGGACCGCTTTCTCCAGTTCTGTTGATTGCGATTTTGGATGGAACAGCCGATTCCTGTTCTGGTGGCTGAGTTTGCATGTTAATCTTCGATGGGAGTGAAGGTGGCCGTGTGGAGTTTGGTTGGGACTGGGAACCTTCACCTTGGTCACCACCAATCTTCGATGGGAGCGAAGGGGGGCGTGCTGAGATTGGCTGCGACTCTCCTTGGTCTGTACCAATCTTTGATGGGATTGACGGCGGTCGGGTTGATTGCTGGGGACCGCTTTGTTGGTTCATTGCGATCTTCGAAGGCAGCGAAGGGGAGCGTGAAGATTCATGCCGTGCCTGATGATCTTGATCGTTGACCGCGATCTTTGACGGTAGAGAAGTTGGCACTGCTGATGAACGACCACGATTTGACAGTTGGTGTGATGGGTCACTACCGTTCTCGGAAATGACCCGGAATCCAGCAGTTTCAGGAGAATCTGGTCGTTTGGCAAATTGCATTTCGTACGATTTCGTCAGAATGTGTTGCCTGGCCAGAAGCAGTTCCTCAGGCAGCCCCTCAAAAGATGTCAATCCGCCACGGGGAATACTACTATCTGCCGAGGGCGTCGCGCTAAGGTATTGGGATGGATCTTGTTGATATTGTAGTCTGGACTTCAAGTGCCATGACATTTCCTGTTCCGTATCATATGTTGGCGACACTCCAGGCGTTTCGCCATCATAACTTGCGCTGGCGAAGTCGCCGCTGGGCTCTTGCGGCATTTGCATCGCTACGACTTCCCTTGGAAACGATAGATTTGTCTGGGTCAAGGCAGGGCTGTCCATGTCTCCATTTCTAGTGTCTCCTCTTCCTGCAACTCTGTCAATTTCAACCTGAGACAACATCATACGAATGTCATCCGGGATTGATAGAGGGTTTCTCGGCAGAGATGACCTTTGTGGTGAGTAGTGTTCCTCGAGCATAGCACCAAGAATATCTCCCGGTGGTCCTGACCCAGGCGATAACTGCCCATTGTAACCAGCATCAGAAAGAGTTTTCTCGATTCTCATCACGATTTCGCTGGGTAGAAGTGCAATCGCTTCTGCAGAAGTCGAAATTTCCGTTTCTTGAAGAAGAGCCACAATCTCTCTTGGCAGCGTAGGTCTAGTGTCCTTGGGAGACGGAGGCGAATCGCGACGTGAATCTTCGCTGTCCATCCGCCCGTTACCACCGCTTTGCACCCGCCCGCTGTTTGGCGTTACCGGCTGGTGCTTCTGCCAATATGCCTCTCGCCTGGACGTCATTGACAGCGTGGACTCTTTCGGCTTCGCCGTCAATAGCTCAGCGATCAACGCTGGCTCCTTCGGACTTTTTTCCGAGCCACTGTCGTTCTGGACGACCACCTCAGAGGGAAAACCCATGGACTTGTCCGTAAGACGCTGTTTGTATGAGAAATCCTCTCTGATTGGGGCCTGAAGGACTGCAAGGATGGGATTGACAGCTGGGGTCGTGATCTCTTGGGGTGGCACAATCCGCGGTTTTGGGAGAATGGGCAGAGTCTTGTCTCCCCCTACATTCTGATTAGTACGTATCATATCGGAGGGACAGTCAGTTTCTCCTGCTACAGTTTGATCGGAAGGGGGTTCAGGACAGTAGTCAGTTTCTCCTGCTACAGTTTGGTCCGAAGGGGGCTCAGTAACATCGTCGCCAGATGCCTTTGCACCAGCTGCTGCTCCTGCAGCCGCCGCTGCCACACATTGACCATCGACCTCTTCTATTGCTGGATCTTCGTTTTCGTACACCGTTGGTAGGTTCACAACCATCCCCAACTTCGATCCTTGCTGACTAATGTCCGTTGCCCTCCCATTTCCTCCAGTATCAACCGGAGTTGATGATTGAGGACTCCCTGCAGGCTTCGCTGCGTGTGTGAGAGCTGGAAGCAGCAGGCCGGCAGGTTTCTCTGTGGGCTTGACCTGGATCTCCTGCGGGGGAATCCGCTGAGATTGACTCTCTTGGTGGGGATGCTGGGGTGGTTGTTGAGCCTGAGTCTCAGGCGAAGGTTTCTGAGTTTGCTGCTGCACTTTGATCTCAACTGGTGGCTTCTGAGTTTGCGCTTGGCCTTCCTCGTCAGGGAGAGTCTTCTGCGCCTGTTCTTGACCACTGGGGAGTTGTTTGTCCGGAACGCTTTGGACGTCCACCAAGTTGATCACTGTCGGATCATCGGCATTCTTTGCACGCCATCCACCGTCCATCTGACCAGAGGGGAACATTGCAGTGGAACTCTTGTCTGTCAAATCAATAATCGTGGGGTCTTTCCCCATTTCGACTCCGGTCATGTCGTGTACGACATGTTGGATGCTGGCACGACCAGCGGCGTCAGGCACTATCGTCACTTGGCGTTGCTGTTGAACAAGAACCACATGCTTCGTATTTTGAGGGGTTGTTGTATCATGAACGATTTCAATGTCGTGGGCTCGCCCACCACGAACAAAGTTCTGAAGACTTAAAGAGTCGTGGATAATCTCAATATCGTCGTGTACACCCTCTTGATTCACAGTGTCCTGTTGGCTTGTGGTGGTGTGCACAATCTCTACAGAACTCGTCTCGTTCATACCGAGCCCTGTGTCTTGACCAAGTCTTAGTTCGGAATCCGTCATAATAAGTGCTGCAACCTTGGTAGCAGTGGCAGCAATGGATTCAATCTCTTGCCTTTTGGATTGTTCGTAAAACGGAGATTGTGTCGGCAGCGTTTTCTGCTCAAAGCCGCCCTGCGTAGAAGGAGGAAGCGGCGAAACCGATAAGGTTTCTAGATTCTGCGTTTGTGCCGCTTTGAAGGCTGTGACGGAAGACTGCACGGACGGATCAACCAGGTGGACTACAGATGGAGCCTGAATTCCTGTTCTGCTTTTGGGTGGATGAAACTGGTAGTCATTTGTGAGGCTTTCAAGGACCTCATTCTTTTCAATTTCCACAACGAACAGAGTCGAGTCTTCGTCGTTCGAAAGCATATCCAGCGTTTTCTTTGTGTCCTTGGAGAAAAATGTTTCCCGATTCTTTTCCTTGTTCCCAACGTTGCCCTTGGCTTGATGGCCAACATCTGGAGCCGGGAGTTGACGTGGACGTTTTGAAGGAGACATCTGCGACATAATCGACGCAAACAAACCAGCCATCGTTGTTTCCAGCCTTTCGAGGGGGGATGCATCAGTCTCATCGGGAGCGTTTATTGTCACATGATGCTGCCGCCCAACTTCAGGCAAATTCGGTCGCCTCTCATCGTTCGGTGTACTGGTCAAGCTTGATCTTTCTTGGTTGCGACGTATTCTTCGCTCAGCCGGTGAGATACGACGCTCAGGTGAATTTTGTTGGATTTCAAGAATATTTCTCAGGTTCTCATCCAGCTTGCTCACTGTCTCTGCCATCAGCTTCTGCTCCGCGGGAGACAAAAGTTTCGACTCCGGTGGTGATTGTGGGATTGCTGTCGTGTGCCGTGGGGCGGAGGAAGGTCTGGCTGCGACAGCGTTGTGAATGAGGGTGTCCAGACGACTTTCCAGTTCGCGAAAGTTCTCTTTGGATTCGGCGCCACTGCTCTGGTTCGATGATGAGTCCTGGCTGCGACTGCCACTTCCATGTGATGCAGACTTACGAGCTGTGCTTGCACTGCTCGCTTCTTCTACCTCCTCGCTAGAAGAAGGACGCTGTGATGGTGGTTTTGTTTTCTTGTGATGACTCCGTGTCTTGTACTTGTTTCTACTGCTGCTGCTGGCGCTGCTGTGATCTTCCTCGCTTGTACTTGAGGAATGACCAACACCCCTTGGCTTCGACACGTTCAGCTGGCTCTTTGTCTTCACATTGCTTCGTTTCTTTGCATCACTTCGATCTTCGGATGCACTGGATTCTTCTCCTGACGGACGTTCCTGTGTACTCAATGCTTTGAGCTGTGAGTCCTCGGCCGATCTGGAGCTCAGCCTCAGTTGCAGATTTCGCCTTTCTGATGACTTCTTTGACGTCCCATCTGATGTCGGAGTGAGCCTGGGAAATTGCAGGTCTCGGTGAGTCTCACTGTTGGACGCTCCTTTGGTTTCCATCTGCATTAGTTGTTGCATCACCACGTCAGGTGCACCTCGACCACTTTTGGTCTGAGATGAAACGTTTGGTCCCGACCCTTGCACGCCAGCGGGAGCTGATGGCCCTGTTGCAAAATGTCTACCAAGTTTGCTCAGCACCATGTCAACTATTTCAGGATCCGTAGGCCCCTCTGACGACTCACTTGACTTCTTGGCCCCCAAGATATCTTCCATGGCAGCGGATAGTAGCTGCTTGCGTTTGCCTGCTGCGGTTGGCTCTGCCTCGTTCGTTTTCGTCGTCACTCGTTGTTTTCGTGACTTGGAAGCGTCACTATGATTGGACTCTTGTCGCTGCAACGTTTTCTTGTTTTGTTTTGGGTGCTTGGCATCGTCGTTGACTTCGGCATTCTCTTTCTTTGTGTGGCCTGTCTTCTGCTTTGGTTTCGGTTGATTGAAAGGTGGCTCTGACTCGTCTTCTGGCGAATGAGGTGGGACATCAATCGTAACTCCCGCGAGATTCCGTCGAGCGGCAAGAGTTCCGACCTCGGTCGATGGCTTGGGCTGCGCTCCGGACTGGACCTTTGCCTGAGTTGATGGCGGGGCCATGAGTTGCAGGGATGTGACTTGACTCTTGAACTTCTGCTCCATGTCATAGACTTTGGCTTGGCGTTGCAACACTGATGGTATTGTTGCGACTGACATGCCACAATTTGCATCCTGAACGACATCAATACTGACTCCAGTCATCGTCCCGACTTCGTCCTCTTCTAGTATTGATGGGGGCTTGTTCTTCTTGGCCCTTGATGGGACGCCTTGTGGTTCTTTCTTATACAATGTAAGTTGCAGCGGTTCAATCTTCTGTGGTCGCTGTTGTCTCTGATGAAGTTGCGATTGTTTCTGGGACTTGGATGGCGACATATTAGCGGGTTGGGAGGGTTGCAATTGCCGTTGTGGTTTCTCGAGAGCTGTAGTAACTCTAAGCTTTTGCTTTGATGTCTCGTGATCTTGCTCTGCATGTTGACCAAGTATTAGACGCATCCTATCTTTGGAAGAATCCAAACTCCCGCGTCTGGAATCATCGTCACTCGAGTTGGCGCCCACTCTGTCATTTACCGTCACCAAGAGCTTGCTGTACTTGTGAGAACGTCTACTAGAAGGCGCCGAGGTTGATCCTCCGTGGCTGGCACTTGTCGTAGATTCACGAAACAACTTTTTTCGGTGTTTCATTTCCAGCTTTTGATTGGTTTCGTCCACCATCGTGGAATACTTGTGAGATTTAGAAGTTGTTGGAGATAACGTCTTTTCTGGTGGGTCCGACGTCTTTTTTGCGGGAGGAGGGTCTGCTGCTGATGGAGGAGGCTTCTTGAGCGCTGACGGAAGAGCTAGTGTAGTGACGGCAGTTTGCTGTTGCTTTCGATTGTTCTCCGGTGCTGCACTGCTTTGCTGTTGCTGGCTCTTTCGATTCTTGACCGGTTCTACGGGACCATTTTGCAGTTGCTGGAGCTTTCGATTCTTAGCAATCTCCCCGGCAACGGCTGCCACAATGTTGGCTTTTGCCTTCACACCAGTTTGTTGCAGCTTGCTTTTGGAAGAGAAACCATTCTTGGATTTCTTTTTTGGTTGGCTCGTGCAAACTTGAAACGGCGCAAAACAGGCACCACTCCAATGACCGTATCCGTATGTCGACGTCACGGTCGAATCATCTTCCAAGTAGTCCTCCACAGTCTGATCACCAGGCTCACAAATGCTATTGCTCATGGCAGCCTGTGCTGTTGGTGGAGCTGTTCTGCTGTTTGTTCCATTGCCATTGTCTTTGTTGTTGTTGCCATGCTTGTTGTCTTTGCCTCCCTTTTTGGGAGACGTTGGTTTGCTTGTTGCCTTCCTGCTGGGAGATGGATGTTTACTGCCTGGTTTCTTTGGAGGTGACTTGGACTTGTGGTGATCTTTATTATGATGGCTGTTGTGGTTGCCACCATCGGGCCCATCCCATTTTCGCCCCGCTGAAGGCGACTCCGGTCTACCAGTCTTGTTGTCTTTGCCGTTCGGTCCGGTGATTCTTTGAATCGCATCGGCAAGATCCAAGTCCAGCTCATACCCCTCCTCTCCCGATTCGCTGATGAGTTCTGCCAAGGATGACAACATGGGATCGTCTGCATTGTCGTGCTCATCATCATCATCGTCGTCGTTTCTTTCTAGAATGTCCACAAAGTCTAGTATTTCCTTGGCCGCAAAATCGTTCTTGTGGTTCCTTTTGGGTGACTTTCGTTGCTGCTGCTGCTGCTTCTTGGCAGACTTTTTGCCAGTATCATTCCGTTCTTTTTGCTTTGCCGTGGGTTCTGGCGGTTGCTTTTGTTGTTGTTTGCCATTACGTCGTGGTGAAGTTGTTTCCTTTTGATTCTTTTTAGAAGTGCCGTTCTTTTGCTTGGCTCCGCCCTCGCCCAAATGATACCACTCGTCCTTTGACACTACTTTGTGCCCATTCGGATCATCTGGTCTCGCCAAGCGTCGTTCTGATTTGGTGACGGGTATATTGTCAATAGCGACCAAATGTGGCAGCCTATACAGGATATAGAGCCGCCTCAGTCGACTGGGTTGTGCACTGGGACTCTCGGGGTTGTCGCGGGTGAGTACCAAATGTTCCAAGTTTTGGAATTTGGAGGAAATGACATCTAGCCATTCGGGTAGCATGTCTTCTGCTTGCTCTAGACGCAAGTGTAGCTCCTTGACTCGAATGGCCACCTGAGGCAATACGCCCGCTTTTAGCACGCTAGGTGTCATGTGCCGCCTGGAGACATGCAGTACTGAGGAATCTTGTCGATGTTGCCCTGCCTGTTGGCTCATGGTATTCCATCTGTCATCCACATTTGTGAGGGAGCTTCTCTTGACGGGAGATGTAGGAAATATTTTGGCATCCGGTAGCTCGCATCGTGGAGATGTGTAAAAGAGTTTTTGTTGCGCCGAGTCTTTGCTGTGAGTGGAAGACGAGGAGCTAATGTACGACTTGGTCTGTTGTTGGCCTCCTCTTGTGCTCTGACTCTGTTGAGAGCCAGTGCTGTGGCTGGTGCTGCTTATGCCCAAGGTTCCCTTGTATTGGGTATCTGTCAAGGACGAAGCCGTCATTGTGAAGGAACTGCCTCTGGTGTTGCCATTATTGGCAGATTGATGATGATGGTGCGGCTGAGAGCGAGGATTGTGGGGTGGCCGTCGCGGCACAGACGAAGGCATGTTGCTGCTATTGGCCTGATCCTGTGGATGGCGAGGTGCTCGATTCTTTCCCATGGCCCTGATCAATCAATACTGAATGAGGATTGTTGTGTAGTTCAAGACTTGCTTTGAAAAAGGGGTATACAATGGACTCTTCTTAACTTGGCAAAATAGCTACACCCTCCACTTGCAAATTACTTCAGAAGGGGTATTAAAGACCTGCTCATTCGTACCCACACACTCTGAACAGATAATAATAGGGTGGAAGCCCCGGCTTGAACAGCCTGTTCTATTATAGATAGCTATCACCCCTGTGCTGTATCGTCGACTGCCAGTGCTTCCCGTGTGTTAGTTGCGCTTTAGTTTGTCGAAGCCCGGTTCCGTTCGTTCATCGTGCGGCTTCCTGCTTAAAGAGTGAGCGACAGAATGAACGGACAATTTCAGCCCGCTCTCTGTCTATGTAGCATGCCTGTTCATTGGATGGCCACCACGATAAGTCCCACAAGCTCCACGGCGTGGAAACAAGAAAGAGAAAAGATCAAAAGGGGGAATGTTCTTGCACCGTAAACCCACAAGGACACGGAAAACCATTGTACGGTACCGGTAGTATGTTAAAAACATGGAATTGTCCGTCCGTATCTGAACCTGATTCTTTAGTATATGCTTATGCTAGCTCAGCCTCTCCAAGTCGCCTATCGATGCTATTCGGTACCAACATGGAACCGGGTGGATCCCCCAGACTGCGAGAGCTCTTGGTAGAACTCGTGGGCGACGGCCGCGGCCATGCCTTGGGTTCATCGTCCAGGTCACGATCGGAGCTTGTTCTAGTCGATCCGAACCGTCGCCACCATGGCATTTTGGATAGATCGGCGTCAATCTCCTCCATGGATTTTCCTCCTGTATCAGGAATTGCCAAACATGCAAATACAATGCCTACAACAGTCACAAGCATGTACAGCAAAAACACTGTGCTCGTACCGACCAGCGACTGAGCCGTCAAGAACGAGTAGGTTATCAAGGCGGCACAAAGATAGGTCACAATGGTACTGGCTCCAAGAGCTCGTCCTCGAATATCGGTTGGAAACAATTCCGACGTCAAAAGCCATGTCAAGGGCCCAAACGACATGGAATAGCCACTCACGACCAGCAGCACCCCAGGAAGGGCAAAGTAAATGCCACTTCCGCTTTGTACAATGCCATCCGAAGAGCTGCCCTGCTTTTCACGTAGATACGGACTGCTGGCACTAAAGGCAACTGCCACCAGGAGCAGCCCAAAAGCAATCGTGCCCATCCCCACCAACAAGAGTGTTCGTCGACCAATGTGCTCAATTTTCCAGATGACCAGTATCGTAGCCACAAATTTGACCAGTCCAATAGACAGGGTCGCCCATCCAGAGACTGCGTCATTGCCATCCGCATTGTCTTGTTGGACGACTGCCGCCAAAATAGAGGGAGCATAATTCAAAACACTGGTTTGGCCACAAAATTGTTGTGTCGTGGAGAGAAACAGGGCGATCCACACTTGTCGTCGGTATTTGCCCAGCACTCGTTTCAGATTCCACCAACCACGTTGCAGTTTGCGAAATAGCTCCACGCATTTGTACAGTGGATTGTGGCTGCCAGGTGGCCCTGGACTCGTTGTGGCAGTGTGTGGTGCCAGAGACTCGTAACTTGTCTTGCTTTCTCCAGCCACATCTTCAGGGCTACGAGGAGGCGAGTGATTGTTGGGAATATCTTCCTGTTCGTCCTGAAACTGGTCCAGATCGTCGCTGGCATGATCCGAGCCATCCTCCTCGTCCGATACGGGGACGGGATCTCTACCATTGATTCTCCGCAAGGCTGCTCTGCATTCGTCATGTCGTCCTTGTTCTTTTAACCAAATGGGAGATTCGGGCATGGACCACATACCCACGAATTGTATAAATGCCATGAAACCTGCAAATAGAAACATGTACCTCCAACCCCTCGGTGGGGGTTGGATGCCATCATCACCATTGTCGTCTTGTTGTGTTGGCGGTGTCAAGACTGTTCCCATCACAAATGCCAACAAGAACCCCAATGATATGCAGGCTTCATTGACACTGACAATGGCACCTCGCCATTGCGTCGGAGCAATTTCGTGCAAATAGGAAACATCGGCAATCCCCGAAACGGCCACGGCAAACCCCACCACGACACGTCCCACACAGACCATGGAGACATGGGGTGCCATGAACAAAATGGAGGCTCCCACCATGAAGGTGACATCGGTCCAGAGGATGGCAGGTTTGCGGCCCAAAAAATCACAAATGGTTCCCCCAAAGGCGGCTCCCAGTCCTCCTCCCACGTAGAGAATGGAGACTACCAATTCTTCTTGTTTGCTGGACAGGTCAAATGTCTCTTTGAGTTGAGGTAATGCTCCCGCAATGACTCCCATGTCGTATCCAAACAAGACACCCCCCAAAGAAGCAATGGCGGTGACTTGCATGACAAAGGGAGGGGGGAGTGACGCGGATTGTTGTAATTTTCGGTTGGAATCCTTTCGCCTTGGCAATATACTGTTTCTTGTCGTAATAAATTGTGGTTGTGATTGGTTGGATTGCAGTGTGGGCATGATGGGTGGGGGGCCTACTGTTCCGGTAGATGATGAAGGCATACCATTATCAAGGGAATTGGAAGGAGATATGGAAACCAAAGTGGGAACGGGCATTCGGACGACTCCCAGGATATTGTTGGCAGAACTTGGTGCAGGCCCCCGTTGTTTTTTCTCTGCGTCGTAGTCATAATCATCGTTGGCATTTTCTCCTGCTGGATTACCCATGCCGAATGGGTTGGATTCGTGGTCGTGTTGTGGCTGCTGTTGGGGATCTGCCAACCCATAGGAGCGGTGAAAGGTATCCATGTTCTTCTTCAAGGGACTGGCACTGTTGTTACTTCCAAATTTGCGAAGAGACATCTCTTGATGAGTTGACTGGCTTGGGGGCCTTAACCAGGTAGTTTTGATCGGGCTTTCAAAAAGTGCGTGGGAAAGTGGGAAACAACTTCAACGTGGCAAAAATCAACCACAGGGTATCACTGGTTATCTCGATACAGCTCTTGAATTATCTCAGCACCAGAACGATAACACTCATCTCTCTTGTCCTCTACTCTTGTTGCAAATGTGTTTTCTGGCCAGCGATTGTGTTGCCAGGTCCTGATCGACCTTGCTTAAGTTGTGGTAATAATGGAAAGTTCCGCGTAATCGAAAAGGAATTCTAAAAAACGGCGATTCGGCGACTCTACGGTCAGAGTTACCTGGTACCGGTAGGGAACACTCAAATCTATCTTTCCCCGGTTGGAAGACGAGTTTGGGATACAGGTAGGTGTGGTAATATAATTTTAAATTTAACCGATTTATTACCTCAACTACCTTCATTACGCTCTCTTCCACCTTCTCTTCTTGCCTTCATGGTTCTGCACCCCGGAAATGCCACGAGACTCCGGGCCCAACTGGAAGAAGCGAGGTGCTATCCACAGCTTCAAATCACATTAGGCTGCCATTTGTGCCATTGCCCGAAATGAACCGCTCTGAATGCATAGAGCTGTGTGCACGGCTGGGTTCTATCTCATGACAATTTTAGAATTCCACACCCAATGGGATGGAGCTCACCAACAGTAGTCATGCCCTGGCATCTTCATGCATGTTTCCATGGCCCATGGCAGAGGAACCTCAGATGGAAGCCTATGTCACTTGTGTCTATATGATTCGAGAACACAACAAGAGGAGACAGACAGTCTGACTGGGTGGCCTGCTGGTCCAGTGGCATGGGCTGCATTTGTCGACATTGACTGGTTTCTGGCTGGGGTTCAAAAATGAACAAGACACTGTGGTGAATGTGCTCCATGATTTAATTCCGCGGCCTCCACCTTTGAATCCTCGACTCAAGTACAAACGACCAGCACCAGCACCAGCAACACCATTGCCATTGACCAGTATGGTTGGGCAGACACCACTGTATTAGTTTTGCAGCATGGCTGGAGCCAAAGCATAATCTACACCTCAGGACCCCTCAACTTTGTGAAGAATCATAAATCCACCTTCCTTCATTACACCGGAAGCCACCACCAGTATTGCTGGGAGAAGAAAAAGGCAAATAATAGCTTTTGATGACCAGAAGCAAGAATGAGGTCATGTGAGGAGACTGGAAAGCTTCTAAAGCTTTCAACAATAATAAGGAAACAAGCAAGCTGGAACATTACCGTTCCAACTCAACTGCATGTAGCTCATACGATTTCAGCAATGAGTTGCCGGTAGGTACCGTATGATACGTTATGGTCTCAAGCGAAGAGAGGGGTTGCATCAATGAGTGGCGATGGGTGGGTCGTGATGAGGGTGGTACCGGTAAGCTTACCGCTACCGGTACTGGCAGAGATTTGTTACTTTTATAGGGGGGTGGAGAAATCCAAGGCAATCCCACGCCAACAAAGGTAGGTAAACCATGACCATAATGATAATAAACAGCGGTAAGTGATACAGCAGTCCTGACAATCAGTATATTTCGACTGTGCGACAAACTTGAGTAGTCCAATGACAGTATTTGACGACAGTGGTGGGAAGTGGAATACGGTACTAGTAGCACTAAAAGCAAGGCTTGGAGAGCTTTAATTTTCTCCATCCCCCGGTAAGTGGCATTTCAAAGAACACTGGTTGTGGAAGAACACCAATTGCTCCTTCTCTGTTCGCTCTGTTGTTTTGGCGAAATCAAGCCCACTGTCCCATCCATAGTGACCACTAACGTACTCTTAGCCAAGTTGTCGTCGATAATTATTAATAGTCCACCGGACACCAAAGGAAGCATCTATTGCCCCCTTCCGGATAAAACATTCTTTGGTGGCAATTGCCCACGTCACACTGGTGAAAGTCTCTCGACTTGTTCTACGGTGGGGCCAACCCGTTTTAGACACTGACTATCATGGCAGTTGAGAATGCCAACAAGTTGTTCAGAATAACCAAGGCCAGACAGGAGAGAAGACGACCATGACAGAGCCTGGCTTTTATCGCAATGAAGATAACTCACTGTGCTACGTAGATGAGTATGGTTTGGAGTATAATCCCACTCCCAATGTGGATCCTTGGAAAGCTTACAATGCGGGCGTCAAGTACGTTCAGTGTGCCGATGGGATCTATTATTATCACAACGTCGAAGCCATACTGGCCGAGGCGCAGCGACAGAAAGAACAGGAATATGCCGCCTCCAATAATGCCAGCAGTGGCAATTCGACGGCTGTTGGTGCTCAGGAGGGCACTGCTGCAAGTCCCTCTAGCAGTAGCACGGGAACGAGTCCGCTACCATCAGGTTGGTCAGAGCACGTTGACCCAGCCTCTGGAATGACCTATTATCTTAACGCACACAACAATACATCGCAATGGGAAAGGCCACAAGCTCCTACCGAATCAAAGCCGGAAGTTTCAGCACCGCCACAGCAAGGGAGCTACCGACAGGTTGAGACTGTTCCTCAAGAGGCTCAGGTGGAGACCCCTACGAGGGAAGCTTTCACCCCTCAGCTGCAAGACAGACATGTGTCCATGTCTCCAGAGGTTCAGGCAGCACCACAAGTCAATGATACCAATGTGGTGCAAGAACAGGAGGCTGCACCGAAGGTGGCGGATGCACAAGAAGCTGCCGAGAAGCAAGCTGCTCAAGCAAAGTTTGACAGGATATCTCAGTTCATTCAAACCCAGACAGACACAGCGCCTACGGCACTTGCACCTGCTGTCAATGCAGAAACCAAAGGAACTGAACGAATCTCAGACGGCTCTGGCATTTCCTGTGGAGAAAACACAGCTGCCACGGTATCTTGTGAAGACGATGACGACGACGATGATAGTGATGACTCTGACGACGAGGAGGATTCCGACGATGATTCCGACGATGATTCCGACGAAGATTCCGACGACGACTCTGACGACGATGATTCTTCCATTGGGAGCATTGACGAAACCAATCTACTGGCGGTTCCCCCGAAAAAGGCAGCACCGCCACCAGCACCAGAACCAGAGCCTGATGAGGAAAGCGACGACGGGAGGAAGGGCGAAGACACAGGAGACCCGCTGGATGATTCAAACTACTGGCCCTACGAGGAGAGTGAAAGTGAGGAGGAAGAAGAACAACCTTTGCCCCCGGGGTGGATAATGGAATTGAAGTGGGGCATGCCGCTGTACGTGAATAAGAGCCAAGGCATTGCAACTTACTTTCGGCCAAAACCCGAGACTGAAAACGAACAGAAAGAGGAAACTCAGTCACCTGAACAGGCATCTGAGCAGAAATCTGAACAGATATCCGAAAAGACCTCTGGAGCCGTAACTACAGGAGAAGTCAAGGGGGCTGCAACACCTGAAAATGATGACGAAACGAAATCCCCTGTAGCAGAACAGCAAGTCGGAGCTTCAGCAACTTCGCCTAAGGCCGTGGAAGGACAACAGGGTGCTGAGGATCGAAAGCCGGCAGAAGTGCCAGCCAAGAATCATCAAAGCACTGCACTAGATAAGCAATCAACAACCAAGGAAGAAACATCTGGACCTCAAAGCGCTACCAAGCCCACAAATGCTCCATCCGGGCCTGAAAGTACTAAGCAACCAACAACCAAGGGAAAAACATCTGGACCACAAAACACTGCCAAGCCCACCAATGTTCCATCCCCTGAAAGTCCTAGCGCACGAAATAACGTTCCCTCTGCAGCCGATCTTCGAGAGCAAATTCGCCTCTTTGTCGAAGCTGGAGGGGACCTGAAAGACATTTTGCCGGCCAACGTCGAAGTGCAGCCTCGACGTCAAGCCGACGGAGAAAAGCCTAGGAATACCAGGAAGCCACCGCTGCCCCAAAAGCCAAGTTTTCGCAAGAAGCCAAGTTTTCGCAGGAAGAGTCATGACTCTGACCTCAGTCGATCTGCGCATTCGACCCGGTCTGAAGGGAAGGTCAAGAGACATCATGACTCTGAGCTCAGTCGATCTGTACATTCGACCCGGTCTGAAGGGAAGGTCAAGAGACATCATGACTCTGAGCTCAGTCGATCTGCGCATTCGACCCGGTCTGAAGGGAAGAAACCCACTAGTCGTGCGAAGTCGCCTATGCGTACTAGTAGGTCGGAGACTGATGTCAATCGATCCGGTCATTCGCCCAGGTCCGAGGGAGGCGAGAAACCATCGAGCCGATCGAACTATAGTCATCATCTCAAGACTCCAATTCCCAGGAAGCGGCCTCCCAAGGATGGAAGCCCACCCGGAGGAAAAGAGGGCGCGGAAGGTCGAAAGAAGGGACAACGACCCGGTAGATCTCCAGTTCGCAGGCCTTCGAATGATAGCGCGGCTGACGCTGCCAACAGTAAGACACCGGAAAATGGCAAGAGGCGGAGCCATCCAGAAGGGGAATGCCACAAAAGACCAAGTAAATCGCCCGTACGAAGGTCATCCAACGATGACACGCCGGACGAAGAACCCAAGACAAGGAGTCGGTCCGTGGAAGCGACAGGGGGGCGCATGAGAAGGAATCCACATGGGTCTCGAGACTGTCTCCGAAAGCAAAGGTCTGCCCGAAATCACAAGGAAGAAGCAGAGAAGCGACAGAGACCTTCTTCGACAACACCCGGGCCCGATGGAGAGAAAGTTGCAGGGTTTAGAGAGGGCGTGGTCTTCTGAGAGCTGCAGCTGAACATTCATGCTTTTAGGTTTGAATCCTACGTAGTTCTTTTTATTAATTGAGAAATTAGCAAATGAATTACGTACGTCTTCTGGAATTCAATCCCACCGAGGAGTATTCGGTGCAAATCTTTCCCCGTGACTGTACCATACCCGCCGTGACATGCCTAGCTAGAAGCAAGTTAGCTGTGCAAGGTTCCTGTAGATTGAACCCTTCAGTGGTTTCCATTGGTACATGTATTCTTCCGCTCAGTCTCCGCTTCTTGTTGCTTGCCAATCAAAGCTTTGAATAATTCGATTCTCCAAAGCACGCCAAACGGACAATCTTGCAAATAGCAATTCCTTGTCAACCTTCAAGCTGGAGATACGCCAAAGATCTTCTGCAAATTTCTGGGGAACCCATTTATGACTTGCGTTGTGAATTGTCGCCTTCTTCTTCGTCGCCGTACAGCCCCTCTTGCAACCAAACATCTTCGTCTGTCTTTCGAATGTTTGCACGTCCCGTTTTACCGCTGGCTTGTGCCACCGTCAACGAGCGTCGGTTTTTAACTCGACTCTCCATTGCTTTCCACATTGGTTGCAGGTCTTCATCATCCTGAATGAGATTCGCAATGGATGCCTCATCTTCATCACCCTGCTGAAACTTGTTTTCCAAAGCATCCAATTGTTGTTTTCGCCACTCGGCAGGTTGTCGACCAGAGTCGCCACTTTTTGACGACAGGAATGCCAAGCGGCGGTCCGGTGTAGGATACCCTCCGGTCGATGAGAGGGCAGCTGCGCCAGGACGCAATGAGAGGCGCTCAAATACCTGAAAGGAACGGCGGATTAGCATGGCTGAAGAGGACATGGTGGCGATCGATTCGAACTATACTAGTATGAGAAATGAGTTGCGATCGAGAGAACAAGAAACTGGTGGGAACGTACGGTACAGTAAGGTTCAGGGTGAAAAGGGCTTCGTTTCCAGCAAAACAGCCCACTGGCTTATTTTGAAATCCAACCAAAGATCCGCGTCCGCCATTCGCATTGCTGCAACCCTTCTTCTCTCGATCATCAAATAAAAGGGAACATCATTACTCTAGTAGCCCAAGTATATTGTAGACAATCAATGCTCCCTGTTCTGTTTCTTACATTTATAGTCTTTTCTTTCATTACTAGTAGCATGTCGTTACGGTCACATGGACAGTTCCAAACCGAGAGACTCTTGATCGAGCCCTGGGATACCCCAATGATTGAAGATCCCGAAGCCCTCTGCAAGGAATTATCCTCCATTCTGGATAACGATGTGACGGCATTTTTGCCGCCCCATTTACTCTTTCAACCGGGAGAAACCAAGGTGGAAGAATGGGCCAAAGCATTTGCTGGTGGATCCTTTGACTTTGCTACCAGCAAAAACAAGATTTCTACCATCCGGCTGTCGTCGACCGACACGACAGCGTTGACGGGGCTCTTGATGCTTCGCACCGTGCCATCATCCCAGGAGGACGATGACATTTCCACGGACATGCATATTGGATATATTTTTGGAAAAGATCACTGGGGCAAAGGGCTCGCAACGGAATTGCTCAAGGGTTTGGTCAAGCATCTGCAGCAGGCGGGATATCAAGGAACCCTGCATGCTGGTGTTGCCCACGGAAATCCAGCGTCCTCCAGAGTCCTGGAAAAAGCCGGATTCTCTGCTGCACCTGCTACTAGCAGCGGGGAGGAACATGATGTGGACTTTTTCATTCGATCTTTTGCTGGCAAAGCGGACTAGCTACTAGTAGACTGACGGTTGCTAGGAGCACCTCCCGGCCATTGCAAGTCTGGCTATCCATGTTCATGTTTCAACAGCTTTGTATCATCTGTGAGCTGTTCAAAGCACACAATCGCGAGCTTTTGCGTCTTACTATTGTTGCCGAGATGAAACCATGCGCCCTGCATCCGTCTTTGATGGAATCCTGTTGATATATCTACTATTTGTAGCATCTTCCAGTGCATCAGTGGAAGACCAGGAGGTTACCGTAATAGATCTATCCCAACCATGGAACAGGTCTGCTCTGTACAACAAAAACAGTGCTTATTGCCACATCCAATCGGCCATGTCTCCTCTCTTCAACGAGGGCTATGCTATTGCGCAAAACGGTGAATTAATAGCCGAAGGGTATGTCAATGGAAACACTCCCAGCAGTCGCCTTCCCATGTGGTCCGCAACCAAGGCTTTTGCAACCCTATTGATTGGAAAATGGTGGATCTGTATCTGGTCCGAATACAAGAATCGCTGGGAGAAATCTTTGACCAAGACACGGACTGGGAAGCGGTAGATCAGACTGTGGAAAAGCAATCACTCTTGACCATGAGGGGTGGCTTGGTAACAACCAATGGCACTAATGAAGCTTGCTTCTTCTTTAGACCCGAGGACTTGGATTTTCCCGTTCAGGAGACCCTGCAAGATGTCTTGAGAGCAATCGAGTACCGACCCGACCTACGGGGGTGCCTTTAACAACTTGCCATTTTCGTACATTCTGTCTCACATTATTGAAAGACGTTCCGGTGGATTGACACCACTGGAGTTCGTGCGAGAACACAACATCTTTGCCAAACTGGGAATTGCGAATGAGGTTCCGCCTATGGATTGTTGTCCAACCCAAGATCAATGGCCAAGATTGGACAGCTATATCTACAACAAGGCATGGCAGCTCCAGGGGATCGCCTCATTTCTTCTGCGTGGGTGGACTGGTCCACTCAAACCAGTTGCCTGATGGCCAGAATGTCTTTCCACTTGAAAATGTTTTCATTGGTTATGGCTATCAGTGGTATACCGTTTCAGACCCAAGTTCTTCTTCCTTACTCTTGCCTGAATTGGAGGGATCCTATGTGGCTGCTGGTGCGGCTACCAATACTGCAATAGGCCTGACTGTAAGGATGCCAAGAGAGGTCTTGGTATGCCTGGAGAGGGATTTTAGTATCCCTGGATACCCTCTACAGGGACATAGTCATAGAACGGAGCCACTGGCTCTGTATCTACCTAATCTAGATAGCTCATAATTTACCCAAACAGTCTACTAGATCTAGCTTAAGGCAAATACATTGTTGTCCTTCCCAAGATCAACACAGTCGTGGCCACCCAGAGCAGTGATTCAACCACTTTTCTGATCTGGGGCTTTCGACAAATCGTTTTCGACAATTTGGTCCTTCAAGCCTACCCACTGTTCACAGGGTTTCTCTGCAGCTACCTTGGTAAGATGCCAGCGCTCGGGCACAGTTTATGCTTTCCCAAAGAACTTGGCACCAGTCATCTTGGCACCATTGCATGAAATTGGTCAGCGTTTATCCACCATAGCCACAATGCAGAGAGCAGCAAGCTCAATGTTAGTTGGTACCTGGGCTCAATCCTCATTTGGATATATTCAAACTTGTACAAACTTGGGGCTACTGGGGAAGGTCAAGTCACATTTAAAATTGAAGGGTTGATCATCAAGGCCACCTCCACCACTCACATCATCACTGACATTGAGGAACAGAGGCGGACAACCCGTCTCACAAGCAAACAGTATTATAGCTGGCTCTTCTCCTTTTCCACTTTGAGTTCGACATGTCAACAAAATCCTTCAGAAGCCTAGACTCTTTTGGTGGATGCCAGAGGCTACTTTTGCCACCGCGGGTGATGGAGTTTTGAATGGAACATGCAATGAAGAGGTTAAATATATAAAATACGACAGTATCCTTTGGGCCCTACTAGCTAGTTGCAGTGGGCATCAGGAATAACGCGAAGGGAGAGACACTCAAAAAGGTTGCCTAAAACGCCCCTGCTTCGGCAAGCTCCAAATCCCCAGCAGCCACGACATCATAGACACACTGGTCCTTCAAGTCACCCCAATTACACAGACTTCCTCTGCAGCTTCCATGGAAATGGCGGATTCACTCAGGCGGCGCCCTTCTCTTTCAGGGCCAGGCATGGTGCATTGCACTGGGTGTGTGGGAATCTGCTGGCCTGGAAGAGCTTGGGCTCAGTTTCAAGGACTTGCCATTCCTTGCCAAACCCATCAGCATCTGTCATTACAGCACCATTGCGGGACGTCCACTTGCCAGTTCCAAACTCTCCCAAAAGACCCTGGCTGTCGCCGTACTCATCAAAGCCAGCACCCACAGTCTTGACACTGACCAGGTCCTTGAAGGATTGGATAATGATCTGCTTTCCCTCTCCAAGCTCAATAGTGAAAGTGCCTTGCTTGGAATTGCCTTCTTGTGGGTGACAGTGTAACTGTCAATTTTCTGAGTCTAGATCTGCATTGGAGATGCCATCCAACAAGTAGCTACCATATACACCAACCTCCAAGAAGCTGTCTCCAATTTGAACAGCAGCAGACTCGATGAAAGAGTACTGGTATCGGGCCTTAGTTCGAATGTGGTTCGTCAATCCAGTTCCCTGTCCAAACTTGGGGCTGTTGATAAAGACCAAGTCACATTCTCCATGAAAATCAAACCACTTGCCACCCCAAGACTTGAAGTGAGGGTCACCAGTGCCAGCTTCATCATTTTGGCCTGGAGTAGCAGAGGTTGGTGTTCGGCCGGGAGTACCAGAACTTGGTGTTGGGCCGGGAGTACCAGAACTTAGTGTTGGTCCTGGTGTGGACTCTTGATTGGTAGGAGCTGGTCCGGGGGTTCCGGTGGTTGGTGTTGGGCCTGGAGTGCCGCACCTTCCTTCGATCCTTCGATCCTTCGATCTTAGATGATCTACCTACTCTAAACCCGCCACCCGCCACCCGCCCTCTTTGATTTAGTATACAGTATCATTTCTCAGCAAGGGAGCATATAATTCTATAACCGCACGAGGTATCCTCACTGGCATCAGTAGAGTACTTCCGGTACTCTAAGCCTCCGTCTGTGATTTACATCAGCAATGGAGCACAGCCGTTGTCGGCTCATCTTGGATCTGTGACTGTAAACTGCCGTGCTGTTTTGTGTTTTCATAATATTATTCAAGCTGGCTTGGGCACTCGGTGACTGTGCCCCTTTGTTGACAAGTTTGTGTAGGGCTAGGGTTCAAAATCTTTATCCAGGGGTATGGGGCAACCACCTCGATTCCCTACATGTACCGGTACTCGTACCGGTATATAAATGCGTACTTTTGCTTGCTAATCTGCCCGTGATGCATGTTGGTTGGTTAATTTGCCTCCGGTTGCCCCCCACTACAGTAGCACCGATTGAATTCGCCCTGCCGCTCCCAGCCTCCCTGCTCTCCCAGTGCTACCCACTAACAATGTCACCGTTCTGCCTGGCTTAGCCCCCCCCCCCCCCTGCTCCTTAATTAAAGTATCTATTTAGTATTTTAAAATTAAAGTTTTTTGGTTTTGTTTTGACAGGGTTGGATGCCGAAATGCATGGATCCCCCCTCTGGAATCGCGTATGTTACGTTTGGTGCAGCTGGTTTGGTGTCTGCCAAACGTATTGTTTCCCCATACCCCAGAATTGCTCTACCGGTACATGTACTGTACATGCGGGTTCTCTCGAACTCCGCCGAGCGGTGATGCCACGAGCCGAACATTGACACATCATCCCACAGAACGGATTCACCGGAGCGATCTCCCAAGCCAAAGCATTGAACTCTTCTCACATAAAACCTCTCCTCTTGGAAAGACAACTATTTTTTAAAATAAATAAATAATCACTACCACCATGAGTTACAAGCACGAAACGGGTCACTTTCAGGTTCCCTTGAACAGCACCAAGAAGGGTAACAGCGACGGGAAAGAACTCAAGCTGTTTTATCAACGATGGATCCCCAACAATGTGCCTCCCAAACCAGGCTGTGATTTGGTGATTCATCATGGGCTTGGTGAACATTCGGATCGTTACGGAAACGTCTTGAGCGTGCTAGAAGACACCGGCATCACAATCTACACCTACGACGTGCGTGGCTGTGGCCGTTCCGAAGGAAAACCAGGCCATGCCGAGGATTTGTTTCATTTGGCAGAAGACTTGGGTGTCTTTTTGGAGTTTATTGATAAAGAACACAAGGTGACAAAACCCATTCTCTACGGGAATTCCATGGGCGGCGCTACCGTCTTGACGTTTATTGGAGTATCCAAGGAAAATCAGGAGCGTGCCAAGGCCGTTGTAGCCACTGGGGCGGCCTTGGGAGTCGAAAAGAATTGTTACCAAACAACCATGTCTGGTCTCTTGAGCTGTCTACGGGGAGTCGTCCCCAATGTATGCCTCGATGCTGGATTGGATAACAAGAAACTGTCCCGAGATCAAAATGTTGTAGAAGCATTCAACGGCGATACCATGACACATCCCATGATCGCCGTCGGCTTGGCATTCTCCCTCTTGGAATCGGGACGCAAAGAGATTATCCCAACTGCCAAAACAGTCACTCTTCCCATTTTCTTGGCTCATGGTGGAGCAGACGTTATTACCGATCCAAAAGGCTCGGAAGAATACTACGAAAACTGTGCATCTACCAAAAAGACATTGAAAATCTACCCCGACTTGCTACATGAAATACACAACGAGCTGAAAGAAGACAAGGAAAAAGTGCTGGCAGATATCAAACAATTCATCACGGAAAATATGTCATAGAAACAAGCCAGATGCCAAGCCGCGAAGCTTGTTCAGTTGGTTTGCTTGAAGCGTATCCAAATGCTTTTTCATCGCTATATGATTGTCCCAAGCTATGGTTGGGTCTTTTGTATGCGCCAAATTACCTTTGGTTTTGGTTTGTTCTTTAATTTTAAACTATGCATCTGTCATGATTAACTTAATTGTGTGACGTGATACAGTACCTCCCTCTCTCCTTGTGTTCCATAACTGTGTCGCTGCTAGTTCAAACTTTTGCTGTTCAACTTCTTTGGTGGTTCAACTCTCTCATCAACAGTGGTAGCGGACGTAAAAACTCAGGACTCTTACTCTCAAATGAAGTTCTTCATCCAGGCCCGCAACTCGATTTCCCTTGCCGAAGCCACTCATTTACGTCTCCCTGGATCCTGCAAAGCCAAACCCTTAGGCCCCCATGTTGGTCCTCAATTAATCTCCCCTGATCCCATGGAACCTAGCCAGTCCCGGGTTTCGACTCTTCTTTGCCCAAGCCTGGCCCTTGCTGGCTTCCGTAGATAACCTCCCTACTGCAGATGGTATGTACTTTTGCGGTTTGAAGGGATTTCCGCTGGACAAAGAACTCCGCGAATAGGGCGATATCCTCGGCAAACCTAAAATGTACCAAGATCATGAGCCCACAAGGCCCCACCACGCCCTGCGAGAATGCCGATTGCTCATACAAACCGAGGATGGGACACTTTGTTCTCCCGGATTGCACGAAAGCGCCCTCTTCGTCGCTAGTTCTTACGGGCAGCCCATCGGTACTGGCCTCGTCGTCGCTGGCTCCTACCCAGCAACCCACCTACCATGCCTGTCAAGCCATGTCATGTGTGGGCAATGAAACAACAGAACAACGCACCATGGCAAATGCAACGGATGCATCGAGCGGCGCTATTGCGTTGCTTCGCCTGTCCGTCCAGACCTTGATGATGATGGCCCCCATCGCCGGCTGGCTGCGACTGTTCTTGTGGTATGCTCGAGGTTCCGAAGATCGGGACAAGCGCGATAAGACATGTTAAAACCTGAAGTCGACGTGCATAACATGCACTGGCATACGAAAGACTCGAGTTGCCTGACCATCTCGCACTATTAGTACCTAGTGCTTAACCTGTTATCCTTCCTGTGCTAGGGTTGGCGCCGTCGCGCTGGTTCGTTGGAATTTTCATGATTGCCTCGATCGTTGCGCCTTTTTGTCAACCAGCACAGACGGCCCCACAGCTGACGGCAACTCGAAGACTTAGTTTTGAGTCGCTCGATTTTGGTCTTTTTCCGTGTTGCATCCAGGGCAGGGTGCGAGGGGTGCACTTGTGACAATGTCATGAAGTTCGAGCCTAAAGAACCCTTCGACATCCCGAACCGCTTTCCTTTGGAGTCTGGAGTCCGTACCCTCCATTTCCCAAACGTTGATGTCTCTGTGAAGCTTTGGATTCCCACGAGGTTCACACTGGCTGGTGTCTTCTTCTATTGCTCTTGCAAAGCCACCTTGCTGTGTAATAGTGTAAGATTTCAACTGTCCTCCTCAACCCCCGGTTCCACTTGGGCAACTCTGTGAAGGATCCTGTTGCTTGTCAATTGGCAGTTTCTTCCCCCATGGCATAATTCCGAGATCCGTTGAAAGATTTTGGGTTGATTGATCTATGTTGCATTCCCAGCCCCACTAATTGGAACGACCAGCGCTGAGTTGGATCGTTTTGTGCACATGCAGCCCTTGTGGTCTTGTCGGTCGTAGTTTGACTAGTTGCTGCGGTCCCGCCAGTGCGATGCAAAAATATTCTCTTCCCACTTGAACTGATGTAAGTCGAGAACTCGCTGCTCTCGTTGACGACTAACTTTACAGTACATGTACCAGGATCCGTGAAGATGAGTCAAACGATTCCCCCTGCAGATACTTTGTACGATGGTTGTCGTTTTTGTGGAAGACATCAGCCAGAACAGCCACGCAAGATTCGATTTTTGCTGGCTCAAAGAAACATCCATTAGCGATCGTTCTCTTTGTTGTGGTACCGCAACGCTGCCCTGGAAGCTTCAAGGGAAACTCATAATAGTACCATCTTTCCTCTGATAACATTCACGATCCTCGTCTTTGCATTCCTCTTTCCACACCTTTCACAATGTCTTACAGCCGGTTGGAACCTCAACAAGCCTCCCTGAAAATCTTGCCAAGGGGTGTACCAGCAGCACACTTTACAGGAGCAATGATGTTTCCTCCTCAAATTTCTCCATCAAGTATCTCACCACCTCAGAATGAGGTTGCCATGGTGACCTCTCTGTTTCAACATGGCCTCCAGATTGGTTCCTCGACGTCATAACCATCCATCTGTGTTCCTGGACCATCCCGATGGAGTATTTCTGTCTGTTCTTTCATGTGTCTATCCATGTTTTTCATCACCATTGTCCTTATTGAGTTTATATGTCTCCATGTCGATGACTTGACCATTCGATCACTGGAGAGCAGCCCATAGTCCACCATGGCGACAAGACAGCGTCCACCTCAACAAGCAAGTTGAGTGCAAACGAGAATTGTCGTTGACAGACCCTTGCGGCTTTGGAGCTTTTGTGACCCTCAGTGGCTTCGCATGCGTGGGTTTTGAGAGACTTATTCTGTAATCTCCAATGCATCATTACGTTTAAGTACCAAAAGCAATCTGCGATAACTACTTAGTACTTCCAACCCCACACTGCTCAGCTTGGATCCATATCTGCATCATTTTTGTCCACTCTTTGCTCTTTCGACCATCCATCCGGTACAATCAAGTACAAACAACCAAGATGATCTCGCTCCTGACCATGATACTTCCCATGTTGGTGAAGAACACACCGATGTCCTTTGTGAGCACCGCCTTTGTGGCGCTTCTCTTGACAGTCAATATCGTCATGCAGTTTCATTTGGTTGTTGGGGCGAGATCCTCTGCCGCATTTGCATCTCCGTTTGGTGTGGTGGCGCCCACAGTCTCGGGGCAAGCACCGTCATCGTCATCCTTATTATGGGCAGCGCCCAAAGAAGTCTCTGATGACGGTTTTTGGACCAGACGATCTTTTTTGGTCTTTATGACGCCCGCACTGTTTGCTCAGACGGCAAGGGCTGCCGACAATAGCACGGTCGATTGGGACGCCTTTGGGGCATCCTTGCAGCAGTCTACTCCTGCCGTCCTGTCACAGCCTGGTGGCTCGGATCTTCAAAAGGCACTGCAAGATTCTTCCAAACGCAAACAAATTGATCCACGGACTCATGGGTAAATTGCTTGGAAGTCTGAAGAAAAGGGAAGAAAAGGGAAGAAATGAAGATGAGATGAAGTAAACAAGTAAACAAGGTGTGAAGCATGCAACAATTTACAATGGAGTGATATAAAGAGTGAAGAATGCAACAATTTACAGGACTACGCATCACCCTTATCGGTGGGTTTATACATTTGATTGATTGATATTATCAAACCGAGCGATTCAATGATTCGACTTTTATGCGGACGGGTACACCTGTACGAGTAGCCAGGTATTTTGCTGCAGCTCATTGATTGGTTGTTTGACCATTCAAATTGCAGTTCTTCGAGTCATGTTCAGTTGGATATGAATCGAATCGAAACATATCGCTACAGATTAAAAGAAAGAAAGTACCTTGATCGACAAAGTCTGCACTATCTAAATGGTTAGATCCAAGTTATAAAAAGTGGATACTGTATGCATTGGTTTGCTCTTGTGTCGGTGCACTTTTGACTGCAATTTACTGGTAAGAGTTAGATGGTACCATGTCGCCAGGGATACTTCAGAGGACCAACGTGACGACTGTACGTAGTTGAGGTACCTGGAAGTCAAGATAGCTAGCTAGATGGGCTGGCCATCTGACGTGCAAGTCCTGATCAAATATTGCACGGCAAACGCAGTTCGTGCTTTCAAATGGCTGGAAGAGATACCGACTGTACTGTAGGCACGCAACGCCGCAAAATAGAGTCTTTGGCTCTGGATCTGTTCGCTGCCGGTACGGTGAGTTGAGACCATTTTCTTGGAGGCGACAATGATATTTTCATTCGAAAACAGCCACCAAAATAAAACATAAGGCAACGTTCGACAAAAATTGAGAACAGGTTACGAAAACTACCCCCGAGATATTTTCTCCGTTTTACTGGCAGGTTAGGTTTCCAACGCGAAGAACAATCTCCGCGCTAGCTCTCCACGAAGACGGCACAAACTTATCAACTGCGAATTACTAGCCAGTATCGAGTGTTGCACTATTGCTGTTCTCTATTTCTTCACAGTGTCAGTACGGGCCACTCTCTGACGTAAAAATGCCCGTGGATAATTGTTGCCTTTTGTCATTTTTTGGTCCATGGAGTATTATTGTTGCTTGCATTTCTTTGTCATATTTCTTGTGTCATTAACTTTTTCTTTACATTCCCCACCACGCAAAGATGATCAATAGCGCACCCGCCACGGCCACACCATACATGCACATTTTCTGTTGCACGGCTCGTTGATTCATACTGACCAAGAGTCGTCGCGCTCGTCCCGTCATACCAGTGACTTCGTGAATGCGTCCGTGCGCCGACATTAATTTTTCACGATTGTGTCCCAATTCGTCCGTGATTTCCAAGGCAACTACTTCGGTTTCCTCCATGATGCGTCGTGCATTCTCCAACGTGTCATTTTGTCGACTGAGCATGTCTTCATTGCCTTGCATCCGATCGCGGTATTTGCCATTGCCGCCGCCATCGACATGTGACGACAGCAATTCCTTTTGATTGGCTTGATCTTTCAACGATCGCCATGTCGCTTTGCACTCTTGGACTTTTCCCAACAAATTGCGTTTCATGTTGGGATTGGGGACACCGCGGGCTTCCAGAGCCATTTGTTTGATCAAATCTTCACATTGCTGCAGTAGATTGTGCGTCAAATTGGCACTCCCCGTCTCTTCGGGTGCCAGCGATTTCTCGATTTGACCAATCAGAGACCTGAATTCGTCATCGTAGCGTTCGAAGGATACTGGAACTTCCATCATCTATGAATTAATAATAATCGATTGGTGATCGCTGTTTTTGGTCTTTTTGGCGTGGTGTGGGTTAGCAACAAGAGGTATTGCGTGTAGGGTTTGTTGTGTTTGGGGGGTAGCAGAGGTTAATGGAATCGAAATTTCCTGGGCAACTGCTTCACGATTACGAGAAATGGAGAGGTCGATTCTTTTCTCTGGGATCGATCGTAGAGTTTTCCTTACTTTGGTCTATCACTTGTGATCGCTGGGTGATCGAATGAAGTAGTTGCGCTTGCTGTCTGTTCAATGCTAGAATGGTCTTTTTTGCCGCTTTTTCGTGGCTGGGTCGTGTTGGGTCGCCAAGTCACATGGTTTCTTAAATCTAAGGTCCGCGATACAAACAAAATACTGCCGGCTTCCGTGCGGGAGTACCAGGTACTGTTCGGGACGAGTGAGTCACAGTCGAGTGACTTGACTCAGTCGAGTTTAGTGACGAGTGGAGTGAAGTCCAGTATGTAGACCTGCCCTTTTTCCGTTCAAAGTTTGCGGTTACAACAGGTGGGAGTTCTAATGGTGCTCTATTGAAAAAATGGGTTGGAGACCCGCGATAATCGAGCTATGCATACCAAAGCCATCATCTAGCCACATAGGCTAGTAGGTGTGTCCCTCCGTCTCTGGCACTTTGGTAACACATACCAAGTATTCCTGCTTTTCCATCTCCGCCCAGGCCCCACTCTTCTAAAGTAGTCATCCCGCCTGCCAATCCAAACCACCACTCACTGCCAGGGACCCATCACCTTCTTGGACTCCTCACAAGCAAGATTCAGGGCGGACGATGTTATATGAGTCTGGCTAGCAACCCCCTGGCTCATGTTGCCAGTAAGCTAGCGTCAACCTCACTCCTCGAACCAAAAGATGACTGCGGCAGGGAAAGCAAACAGTGCCAGTCAAGCTCTTTTATGCGGGTGTTCTAGTAGGAGGGAAGCCGCACTGCTGCACCATCCTATTTTGGATGCTGGGAGAGTTCTATTGAAAGATGAAAGATACAAGTGCATGGCTGGAACACAACAGAAACAGCAAGAAGAAATCAAGATTTAGAGCAAAGGAGATTTGCTTGTTCAGTAGATATCATCAATATATCCTCATAAGTTAGACTACAAGAATTCAGAGAGTAGTACGTATCCTCACAAGCCACACGCACTCATGGTTGGGCCCAGACAGAAACTTGAGACAACAAGCGCAAAGCTCTCACGCACCACCGTGGCTGATGAGGAGTACGTGTACCTGCCTGTCTGGCAACAGAAGCTAGCTAGCCTGTTGTCCAAGCACAGCTACTCACCACTTCAGTAACTACGAAGTCAAGGGTCTCCGCGCCCAAAAAGCTGTGACTATTAATAGTCGCTGATTGGAAGCTGTTACACAGACCGGTACAGTACCAGGTAGTACCGGTACCTCTCTGGTTTGTTGACGGGTATCTACCGGTACCACCAAGAACGATTTGCGTCATACAGCCAACGACTTTTTGTTGTTGCGATGAAGCAAACTGGAGTCACTTGGCTTCCAACCAGGAGCACTGTGAGTAGGCAACCATTCATGCTACAGTGATCGCGAGGTGATGTTTCAATGGCCGAGCACCCCCCTGTGGATGTTGCAATGGCCGAGCAGCGACACATTGGTGCCGCAAAAGCAAAGTCTTCAGGACAGTTCGCTAGGCCAAGGCAAGCCAAGCCTCGATTCAAAATGGGGTTTTCTCTAAACACGCAGTTAGTATGAAAGGTTACCGCTATGTACAACGTGTAAGGATCGTAGTCCGATGATGCGTCTGTCCAACAAACCACCACAAGGCCCTCCATCTGATCAGAGAGGGAAGTCACAGTGTCGCAATCCAACTTGTTCGCTGTGAAGTCACTCAGAGCTGCCAGGGAAAGTTGCCAGTGCTTGTTCTGTTTGTAGGGGTGTCCTGAAGAGAAGATGCCGCCAGCGCATCGTCAATCAACGCAACAAGCCCATTGCGAGCAGGAGGAAGGGCCGTTTCTTCGGTGTAAGGGACGGTAGCCTGGAATTTTGACACTGCTTGACCCACACGACTGCGGAACGACGGAGGGGGGAAGGCTCGTCTTCCTGCCGTGTTTTTACGCTCGATGCAAGCCTTCTTGTGGAGCTCAACCAGAGTCATGGGCGGGGTTGCTTGAGAGGATCCATTCATCTTGGAGTGTGTATGCTAATCTGCTCTTTGTTGAAGAATAGAGTTGGCAGTCACTGTTTCTTGTGGGAAATGAAAAAAAGTGCACACAGCAGCTTCGGCAATTTCCCTTGGACCAGTTTGACCTGCTGGTGCTGGAGCAACTTCTTCCCACTTCCCACGTGGACTTCTCAGGCAGCCCTGGTCACCAGCTACCACAGTCGGTCACAGCTCATAGCTAGTTCAGCCTGCAAGGTGAATCTTCTTGGCTGGCGTTGAGACAACTGCTCAGACAGCTCCAGATCAACCCAGCCCAGACCGTCATCTGCTGTCATCTCAAAAAATTTGGTTGGGTTTTGCACGTGGATCCAATAATTAGCTTCCCTAAGCCACAATGTTTCAATAGCTTTTCAATACTGGTCATGTGCCCCTACTCCGAGAAAGAAAGCAAGAAAGTTTTAAGATCCAGACTTTTCCTTTCACCACTTCACCTTTGCCTGTGTTCTGACAGTGTTCTATTATTCTGCGGAATCAAGGTCTTTTCAATTGAGCTTCCACAGCTGACCACTATCATATATCCTCCTGCGAGACCTTAGGAAGCTCCATCTGACTTGACGTTTCGCAGCTCGTCTAGCATCTGTTGGAGATTGCAGCTGCCGCGAGCGTCTACGAAGGGACGAAGGGACTACAAAAAGAACAGAAAGTTCCTTTCCAGCTTTCCAGAAACAGTTGAAGAGTTGAAGAAGCTGTTGAAGATGGTGGGCTGTTGGGCTATGGCCTTGCAGCTGACATTCGTAGAAAGCTCCAGAAACTTTTAAATCTTTTCCATCTGCCCTTCAAGATAAGTTCAATCGAAAAGGCAACAGCACCTTGTTCCAAAGTGACTGTACACCGTAAAAGATGGCACTTGGCAACCACCAGCCCACAGACAGCAGAATAGATAAGACGGCAAGATCTCGGGACCGTTGCTCGGTCAGCAAACGCTCTGGCAGTTGCTACAGTATGGAGGACGACGTCAGAGGTTATTCCTCCTCTTTCGCTCTTTTTGAACATTCGCCTCGCTGTAGTCCTACATGAACTTTTCTTGGAATAATGTACCACCACGTGTAGCTTGGTGGCGAGAATTGAAGGTCGATGCGTCGAGGATTTCCTGCTTCCTCGTCCTTGGTCTGCATGTACTGGTACCGTAAAGGTACCGTCGGACCCTACCGTACTGCTAGCTCAAGGACTTTGCCACCAGCTAGCTGGCTGATGACGACACACATCGGCCTTCTCTTGTGGCCGGCCATTTGTGCTTAATTTGCTTTTCGTGGAGCTTCTCAGCAGTCATGGATGATCATCATGGTTAGCTCTCATAGTCGGTTGGTGCAGGGTTCTTCCTTGGCTGGCTACAGTAGCGCTTACGTGGAGAGTTGAGTTGTCCTTTCAGGAACTGGTGACATGTCCACACCCCTTCTCATCGCGCGGAGCCTGTTTTCTTCTTCTTTTCTTTCTCCTTGCTTTGGACTTGTTCGAGGCAATAGAGGCAGGTATTACGATAGATTACGATTGCCCTCAACTACCAGCTAGCAAGCTGAGGGCCTTTTGAACTTTATCTTGTGTGTGTGTGTGTAGGTGTGTGTACGTTGAGTGTTGTGTGAGATGTGTGATGTTGTGTGAGATGTGTGTAGACACTACTAAGAGTTAATCTACGACGAATCTACCATTGGATGTTTATCCATGGGGTATACGTTGCTTGCTGATTTCCAAATTCTGAGCTTAGGAATTTCGCTGTTTGCTTCATCAGTGGAGCAAGCTGGGGATGGCAAAGATACAAGCCGGGTAGGCTGTGAGAAAAGCAAGGGTACCCTGTTTGTGGTGATTTTGAAATAGACACATAGAGCCGGTACGGTATAGACCGAAACCAAGCTAAACTAAACCGTAAATCCAATACCTCGATGGGCTGGATGTGTGTGTGTGTGTGTGTGGGTGGTGTGTGTGTGTGTGTGTGTGTGTGGGTGTGTGTGCCATGGCTCCCCGACAGGCCTCTAATCCAAAAAGGATGAGACGGGGGAGCCATCTAGTTCTGGAACCTCCTGTAGGACAGTAGGTTGCCAAGATTGGGGGGCCTGGAGTAGGCTACAATCATCCTATCCAGTCCATTGGCATGTTGCCTCGCATGGGGCCCACTGTGTGTGGGATCCGGACATGCTTGAAGGGCATCAGGTTCGTGGGATTGGCAATGCAATCCCTCCAGCCTTGCTGGAAGACCTTTGATGGGGGTCCTTGGGGTGGTATTCCAGGTGCAGCAACTGGATTCCCATGGTGTCCCTCTTGTTGTTGTTGGGCGGGGGCCAGTGTAGGCCCTTGCCCTGGTGATTGCTGCTTCAAAAGGGGCCAAGTGTGGTGGCTTGGTACCCCTGGCCGGAGCCTCTTGAAGAAGAGCTTGGTCCTGGCGAGCCTGTCAGTCTCCTCAGAGCAGAGTGTATAGATCCTAAAGAGGTTACCATACACCACTCCAGACAGGAGGCCTGGTGGTGACAGGAGTGGGATGGGATATAGAGATACAAGTTGGTTGGTTTCTCATACAGTGTGGTGACCAGTTTTGTTGTCATGTGTGAGGGTGATTGTCATGTCCATGAAATCCACCTGACTGGAGAGTTCAGTGAACTCCCGTGCAGCTTGTACTCATTGTTGTTCATTGCCTTTTGGAAGCCCTCCACAGGAGCTGGTTGTCTTCATTCGGCAGTGCCATATCCGAAGACATCATCGATGTATCTCCTGTAGAGCTGCAGAAACTGCAAGACTATCCATGAAGGATCGAAGCAGAATGGACTCCAGGATGGCAAAGTAGATGGTGGCATAGGGTGGGGCTGGTGGGCTCCCATTGCAGTGCCCTGAGTTGCCGCCATGTGGTGTCACCGAAGTGGAAGAAGCTCCAACTCCATAATGAGAATCAGTGCCTTGAGGACTGCCTTGGTGGGCAGGTCTGGGAACTGTTCTTTGGTTGTCTTTGAGCCACTTTGAGATCTTGGTGATGGCTGTCCTCGTGGGAATGTTGGTGTACATCGAGGAAGCATCAGCTGTGAAGAGTTTGCAATTGGGTGGTAGCTGCAGGGACATGAGCTCCTGTTTGAGATCGAAGGAGCTTTTCAGGTAGGATCTCATTGACTGAGCAACTGGCTGAAGCTTGGAGTCAAGCCAGATGCCCAGCCCCTCCAGCAGGCTGCCACTGTAGGAGACAATGGGCCTGGTTTTGAGGGGTGTTTTGTGGACTTTCATGTCAAGTAGAAATAAGCAAATGGTTCCTCATTCTTCTTCATCATAGCTTTGAGGATTTTCTCTCCTTGTCAGTGCAGGCAGTGCTGCCATAGTTCTTGAGCCACTTCAGGAGATGCTGTTTCACTTTGTTTTTGTAGTGCTCAACCTTGTGGGGTGGGATGAATTCATAGGTGGTTTCATCATCAAGGTGATCGCGGAATGCATGTTCAATGTAGGCGTGCCGTTCAATTGTCGCTGGGCCCAGGTTCTTGTCACATTGGACGACCATAAGGGCATTGTTGCGTCTGAGTTGGCAGAGGGCACGCCGCTGGTGGGGCAGAAGGTTGGCTCTGCCTCTCTTCTTCCGGCTGAATTTGCTCTGGAGGAAGCTGCTGAAGCGCTGAAGGCGCTGGTCTATGACTGGAGTGGCACCATATGGGCTGGTGGGAGCCAGTCAGACTTCAGATGCATTCGTGATTGTATTCATCACTGCTATTGTTATTGTCTGTGTTGTCCTCCTGCATGTGGCCAATACAGAAGGCTTTCACCCTCAGGTCCCTGGAGAACCTGGTGAGGGTGCTTGATTCGATGTCATTCCAAGTGTGGGAGTATCTAGGTGTAGGAATGAACTTGTGGCCCAGGCCCAACAGTGAGTAGAGGCCTGGTGGGGGCTTAATTGTCGTGGTAAGTCGTGGTATGCAAGGTTGGTTGGCTGGCAAAGTAGTACCAGGCCGGCATATGAAGAGTCTAATTTGTACATTGTCGTGTAGATGGAGGTCGGGGTCTGAGATGAAGCCATATGTGAGCTCTATCTCCTTGTCGATCGCCTGGAGGACCTGCTTCTCCTGGTTTGGTGTTGGAGTTCTGCCTCCTGCTGGGAGAGGAGCTTCTGGAGCGGCCTCTGGTCGATCTTGTGGAGCCTCTGGAGGTAGCGTTGCCTCTTCCTCCGGCTCTTCCTCCCCTTCCTCGTCCAGCCCTGCCGCCGCGGCCGCCGTGTGTGTGTGTGTCGCGTACATATGGTGCGGTTTCCCTAGTAAGATTAAGGCTATCAAAGCGAACACGTACATATGGTGCGGTTTCCCTTGCAAGGTTAAGGCTACCGGTAGCCGTCAAACCAGCAAGTTACATTGCGCGCAGTTGCCCTTTCAAGGTTAAGGCTAGAAAAATACCTTGGCCTTTAGAAAAATGCAAGTTGAGGGCACTAGCCTTCGGCTGGCTGTCCTTTACGATGCGCGACGTGGTCGGCCACCACGGAGAAGGTTGTGAGCATCATTATGGCAGCCAACATCCCACTAGCCAGCCAGCCAAGCAAAGGCCAAGAAGAACAGGAGAACCCCAAGTCGCTCCTCTACAAGACTACCAACTCAGGGAGCTGGGTGGTGGCCAAGGCAGCAGCACGATGGCATGGTCAACACTGTCTACTAGTGGTCGCCTTTGGACTCTCTTGTCTTGGCATTGGAGGAGAGCCTACCTTGTGGTCTAGCGAACAGACGAAGCCATCCAGAGCCAATCATGACAACTAAATAGAATTATTTGACTACCACCACGTAATGGTGTCACAGCAACAGCAACAGCAACAGCAACAGGCAAAAGCAGCATCAGCATCTCCGTCCAGTCCACGACCACACCACGACCACCACACTAGTAGTCGACTTTAAAGGCAATTTCGCCTTCTTCAATCATGAGCTGCACCATGGCGACGACAGCGCGGAAAGCCATGCCATGCATCTCCAGGGAGTGTTTGAAGCGGTGGCCAATACAGTTCCATTCCTTGATCCGGTGAAGGATAATCTCATGGCGGGCTCGAGCATGGCTCTTGGCCTTCTTGTCGGCTTCATTGATGTGATCATGGGGAGTGCGGACATCAAAGGGCATCCCCTTGTAGACTCCATCCGCCTCTACCATTTCCTCCGGTCCCAATCTAGCAAGCAAGTCATTGTGAAAGATCTTTGGATCATTCCATCGACCAGCCGGAAAGGGCCCATTGATTGAAACAATGTCTCCTGTTTGAATGCAGATTGCAGTCTCATATCGGAGAGCAGCACCACCAACCTTCTTGCTGTACCATTTGAGGTTGAATGGAAGCTGCTTGCCAGCGTTGTTGCGAGGGCGCTCTTGTCCAGGTTTCAAGGGAGGCTCGGGAATGGCAACATCAGTGGTGTCAACAGTGACAAGGCAAGTCCTGCATTTGTCACCACAAAGGCGATTTTCCCATTTGACCTGAGAAGGCAGCAGACGTGTGAGCCGAAGTCAACAATACACAACTCCACAACAAAGCAACAATCAACCTTGGCGTAAAACATGTCTTCAACGATCGGAAGGCAGTGGTAGACCCATCGTCGGAAAGTTCATCTGTCACGAACTCCAACAATCTTGCAATGCACTCTCTCTGACCCATAGACGTTCATCCAAACCAACGTCCAAAGCAAATGCTTCGGCTTCGCTCCAATGAAGTTGTTACAATTCCATGCCTTGGCCACGCTGTGTGGTGAACAACCAAAGTAAGTGACAAAGTCACGGTCAAATTCAGATGCAGGGCCAACAATCATTGGCTGAGCCAAAGCTCGAAAGGTGTGCTCAGTGAGACGCATTTTGATTTATGAGCTGATGGTGTGGTGTAGCTCTTATCCTCGGCGAACCCATCAAAACCTGAAGGCGGTGGACGTGGGCGTTGGCACATGGTACCGGCGACAATGCACGCATCGCGACCGATGCTCCACGACTAGCTCAAATTGTGAGTTCCTGTCGCGTTGGCCAAGACACTACGTCGGAGCTGTTGCCATCGGAGCTGTTGCCGGCTAGATAGAAGAAAGAAACACGTAACACGTAACACGTAACAGAGGCACAACAACTAACAACAAGTAATCTATCAAGTAAACACGATAATGTTTCATTATATTTCTTATATTCCTTCCTTTCCGGTGATGCTATTCATTTTCAATTCTGAAATGCCATCCAATGCTCACGCCTTGGAAATCTTGATCCTTCCAGCCAACAGATCGTCGCACTCTTCCATGATGGTGCTGAGCTCTTGATAGGTGAAGGCACACAGCACAACGTTGTTGGCCTAAATGGAAGCAACCTTGCTCTCAGCAGCCCTATCATGGACGGCACGAACAGCAATTCCAGCAATTTCAGACAAAAACAAGGGGCCACGAAAGACTCCAGAAGAAATCAAAGGGAAGATGATGTCAGAAATGGGCTTGTTGATGGTGAGATGCAAAGCATTCCTGTAAGCATTGCGCAAATGCTTTTTGGCTTTGGCAACCGTCTCGGCAATGTCACAGTCACCAAAGTCAGGACCACAAGCATGGATAACGTAGGGGGCCTTTAGGTTCTTGTAATGCCTGTAGGGATTGTTGGGCCCGGGACCAATCATCCTGGCCTTGCCAACAGGGATGTGCTTGTCTTCTTTCTTCTGGTTGAGGGTAAGCAACAGCTTCGTCGGCGGCGCTTCATCGCCTGATCCGGCCTCGGTCCTGTTGATGACAGCTGAAACCAAGCACCCATGGTCGTGCTGGAATCCAATGCAATACACGGCTCTTAGCCTTATTCGCGACTCGATCCTAGATAGGGTTTGAGTTCGACTCATGACGTAGTCCCTCGCGAATAGTCATTGAGATAGGGTTCTCATGACTGCTAGTCATACTAGGTTGTCGATGAAACATCGCTCTAGATATTCAGCCTGCGTGGAAAGCTTCCACGCTACTAGACAGCTACTGGCTGAAGTTTCCACGTGTTCCGAAATTGGACCGTGGAGTACGTAGAGTCATTACCATAACCTACGATATCACACTTCGAGGCCTCCCACTGGAGATCAAGTTCAATGAGCTTCACAACGATCTCTCTCATGGATTAGTTTTCGTAGCTTTCTAATCTCTCTCATAACTTTCATTCTCTCAAACTCAAAACACTCGAAAGATCTTTACACTAGCTTTTAGCGTAGTGCATTTTGTTAACAAACACAATAGCTTTCAGCTACCCTCAACCTATTCCTTCACTATGAAGATTGCTCAAGGAAAGCATGCGTTCAGCAACTTCGAGAACAGTTGCGTGATAAACACATTCTTCCTCTCGTCGACAATGACGAAGACAACGAGATCGACGATTCTCGTGCCACCATCTACAAACTTCGCCCTATTCCTGCAGATGCAAACAGTGCCAAGTACACCTTCAAGGTAGCCATCATCAATAGCTCCAACACTCCACGTGAGACCATCAAGTGGGCCACGAATATGGAGAAGATCTTCGCCGGACTCAAGCTTGCTGGTGCGGACGACAACAATCGTCTTCTCAAGGAGATGACTTCCAGCTCTGCAAAGAGTGCCTACGAGGCTGGATGTGTAGGCAGTCGTGCCGTGCGTCACAAATAAGATCCTGTGTATTGTTGATAAGGCTGAGGGAAGTTCCTAACCAGCCAAAATGACGTCCGTACGTACGCGAAATCAAAATAAATCGAAATAACTGCCAACAAATCCACAGATACGGCGAACCGCAGAAAATGTTTATAGTAAAAAAGTGGAGCTGTGGTTTGCCGGATGAATGGATTTGGAATTCGCGTAGGACCAATCAAAACGCTCGAGCCTGTCGATCCGCTGACTCAATCAGTCGCTTCACGAATCTCTAACTCTAATACATTGGATTGTTGGGTCGAAGCAAGCTACTAGCTAGCTAGTACTAGTACAGGTACTCTAGCTACTAGCTGGCCATCGCTTCGTGGTACACCGGTAATGATAGTGCAATACCAGCCCTGCTTACTTAAACCAATTCGGTTTGGAGGGAGTATTGTATGTGGCTTCGCGTACCGCGTATCTCCTCCGGTTGGTTCAAATGGTTAAGAATGAAGCCACATTCGCGAACGACCAACTAAAATAAATGTGTTTCTCGGCGTACGTACGAACCACATGTTCCCGGATAGGAACTTACCTGAGGACGTAAAAAGGGCTTGATTGCTTGGAATGATCGGTACGGAAAAGGATTCTAAAAGATCCTTGTTGCCTGATCGGACGACGTACTCGAGAGCGAATGCTCACTTCACTCCTGCGCTTCGAAGATCCTTCATGGAGAGCTTCAAACGAGAGCTTGCTTGGACGTACGACATTATGGTGCTTCGAAAGATCGCAAGATCTTGCTCGAGGACGGAAGAATCCTGGTTGAGGATCTCTCGAGAACTGCAGCACGGGAAATCCTTGTGATTGCAGAAAGGATTCTGAATGACTTGCACATCGAAAAGGCTTTGGATCTTGACCCGCACGGAAAAGAAAGCACTTCACCACGTACGGTGGAAAGAAGAAGGCTTCGAAATGACATGCTTCGGAAAGCCTCACAAAATCGCGAAAATTGATATCTTCACGGATAACGGTGCGTTTTGCGTCATTCTTGTCGGTAAGGTAGCGGTAGCCGTAGCTTGTTGTGTTATCATCGTCGGGATCGTTGTTATCTCTTGTTCTCTAGTGGTAGCTCGCTCACTAGCTTTGAGTCGTGCTTGCGCGATAGCAGAGGACTCGGATTTTCTCGTATAAAATTCCTGTTGGTGTTTGTTATTTAGTGGCTTCTTCGGCAACACTTGTTCCTCATGTAGCAAGTTGACAGTTGTCCTCATTGACTGCCTTGGTTGTTGGTGCGTTCGTAGACGAGATAGTATTATATTTTCTCTCCGTCGTGACTCTTCTTGGTGTGGTAACCTGCACTTCTAGAGCCGGCTATAGAGCCACTCCAATTTTCCAGGGATACAGAACAGTATGTGCACTCTGGTGACCAACCAGGTAATCTCAAGCACTCCTGTAATTCTTGTTTGTTCTCAAATGCACTAATAATGGTCTCGGATTGCGGTTGATGCAATGTTTTCTCAAAGTAACTTTTATCTGTCAAAGTCACAGCAACACTCCTGGTTGCTCAGAACTCCTCTTTTCTTTCTTGTCGATGCTATGGAGTTAGGATAGCTTCAGCACCGGACTCTCTTCAATAAATGTTGGGCGAACAACACAAAGACAACGTACAGCTAAGACAAACAGCTTTCTAGTTGAGTTTATTGAAGAGAGTGAGTAGTTCTGCTGCTGATGACCCGCACATAATAATAATAATATACAGAATAAGGGAATGGAATCATGAACTTCCAACACCCTTGGCTCTTGGCTCATGTCTCTTGTCTCTGTCTCATGAAGTTTCCTGGCGGGACTCTCCTAGCTAGCATTCAGACGCACACATTCATCTTATTGTCAAGTGACGTCATAAACGTGACTTGGGAAGGGGGAACAACGAGAAAACCAATGACAGAATGACAGGCTTCAACAGTCGAGTTGAGGCAGGCATGAAACAAACAAAGCAACAGTAACCATGGCAGATCCTTCTTCTTACAATTGCTTTGACGCCTCCTTTTCCTACTCTCAGTACCACTCAGGCAATCCCCAGCCACTGGGGCCTCCACCTTCTTCCCACAATCCACAGCTTCCTCCTCCCAATAATAATCCTTCAGATCCATCCATCATCCAGAAACCCCGCAAGGCTCCCAAACGACGCAAGCGTCATCCACCTCCTGGTCCGGCAGGTGCTTGGTTTCAGTCGAACAATAACAGCAACAATAATAAGACGAACAAACCACATCAGGCGCAAACAATAGAAGAAGAAGACGATGCCGCGCCTCTCCAGCATCGACCATCGAATGAAGAAGAAGAGGAATCCAGCAAATCGAGAGCCGTCGCTGTGGCCACGTATCCAGCATGGACGGCCATGCAGTGTGACTGCCAATGGATGGTTCCCGATGTCACCACGTCCATGGTCATGGCTACGCGGTATCATTGTCAGCGACCACACATGGATAGTGACTACGTCTTGTTGCCACAAATACTGTGTGATGCTGCGCTGTGGAAATTACCAGAGGGGAAAAAGCTGATTGTCTTGGTGCAGTCGGTGGCGTGTCATCATGATGATATTTGGTGAGTATATAGTCATCCTCCAATCATCAATTGTAGTGTACTCAAGATCTCACACCACTTGTGTATCATATTTTCTATTTTCCAACCAGGACGGTGGAATTGCAAGATGACACGGGAGCATCGATTCGAGCTTGGATTGCACCGGGCTTTGCGCAATCGGAAAAACGACATGGTGCCGATCACTTGGTTGTGTCAGCACAACAACGATACATTCGACCGGGATATGTCTGGTGTATCCAAGACGCGAGTCTCATGTTGCAAGATGGACTGCTGCCGGGAGAGGAGGAACACAATAATAACAATCGCATGCTCTTGATTCGACAAGAACACGTCACCAAAGTGTGGACTCCCCAGTGTTTGCGCAATACGATTGACCAAGACACGTACAAAGCATGGATTGAACGACGCAAGGCACGCCATGGGACCCACAAATTGTTGGCTCTGGAAAATCGTAAACTCAATGAAGTACCCGACAATCATAATGATCTCCACAATAAGAATCAATATGCAAATAATAATAATGATAGCAACAATCATCATGGTATGTCGCAGGATGACGAAATGGAGGAATTACACGACGACGAAGAGGACGAAGAAGATGATCACTTTGATCGTTTCTATAATGGAGATCACCGCTATCAACGACTTGCAGATGACGACGACGAAATGGGAGAATTGGGAGGACCCAGAATTACGTCGTTGCACCCTCACTCGTTGTCCTTTCGACAGCCGTCTCGACCATTCATGTTGTCACAGCAACAGCAGCAGCAACCACTGAAAAGTACAAACACTACTTACAATGAGCCCCAACCGTCTGGCCCACTCCCATCCAACAACTCGGACAAGATGTTGCAAGATGACGACGACCCCAATGCCATTTTGTGGAAATCCATCATGGATGGTCCTACCCAATCCCAGTCGTTGCAAGTGTCACAAAGAGTGGAGAACGATTTGGCAGTCACAAGCACCATGTCAACTGCTGCAACTCCAGCAACGAGGCAACAATCCACACAGCCATTGGGTGGAAATCTAGTCACCGATCCGCGCAATCCTCAACGCCAACCCAACACTTCTCGGAAGAGCAAATCCAACAAAAACCGTTCTCGAAGGGTAACCATGTCCCAACCGCTGGTGCTACAGCCATCCATGTCGCAAGATACAAGAGAATTCAATGACGCAAGTGGCAAGGAAAACAACAATGCCCAGGAGCCACTACTACAATTGGCACAGCCAGGATTGTCCCAGTTCGCAGCCTTTGGAGTACAGCCAACCCCTTCACAACAACATCCCGCGTATCACGAGAAAACCTGGGATGATGGATCCAACGCTGGTTCAATGGCGTCGGGGCAGAAATGCTACGGTGAATTGTCTCAGTTTGCTGCCACTCCTGTAACTGCCAACCAGTCTGAGGACGGTTTGTCTCAGTTTGCAGCAACCAACGCACCAAAAACGTTCAGGCAGCCACAACAATCGGGCCCATCGCAGGTGGCGGCTGATCGGAACGCTCCTGTTTCCAATAAGGCTGGCAAGAAGAATCCTGGAACAGACCTTTCTCAGTTCACGGCCAAACGAGCGAGTCAGAGTCAAGCAAGTAATACAGACCAGGACGTGGCAAACGAGTGTCTCTCGTCTCAAGGAGGCGTCCTACCCCAGAAGCGACAAAAGAAAAAGTCCAAAACTTCCAAAAAGAAATCTCCTAGATATTATGACAAGTCTCCACCCAAACCTTCTGCCGCCAAGCTCTGGACGACCACATCGGTGTTGCAAGATGCCACGGGTCTTTTGGACTTGTCCTCTTCCGATGAGGAAGGAGACAAACCACAAAAGCAAAGCTCGCTAGGATCACAACCAAGCGCCACAACCAAGCCGCTGCCAGCATCGTGCCAACTCAAAGCGGTTGCGAACAAAGCAAAGCCCAACAATGAAATGTCTCGGACCGAGTTGGCCACTGGCGGTGGTGTGGGTGTGGGACCAGGCATGGGTTCCTCCTTATTTCAGGAGCTGAGCAAACCAGGAATCGATTGGATCGGGTTGTCGGATGAAGAGGACTGAATCCTTGTTTTCCAGCTCACTTTGCTGATATTGGCACCAGAATGAAATAGCCATAGTAAAGTAAGCAATGAATCAATTTGGGGCAATCCTTCACGACTTGCTTCATCGCCTTGTCGTCCACAAGGTTTTGTGGACGTTTTGTCGTGTCGTTTTTGGCTGCAGCTTTCCTGTTTTGGTATAGTTGGTTCAGGAATTGTCCGTCAGCATCATCTCGTAGGACAACTCGGACAGCACTTTCATGGCTTTCCACCCCAGCATAGTTCATGTTGAGGACAAACAGCAGATTGTCTTGGTCGCTGCTTTCCTTGCCCAACCGTCGTGCAAAGTATCCGTTGATCTGATCCATTCGAATCAACGAGGCCAGAGGATTGCAAATCAGGCGATGTTGCTTCAGCAGCTTGAAAGTTTCCTTGGAAGCATCATCATCATCATCATCATCAATGGAACAAGGACCAGTATAGCCGGCAGGGTATTCGAACTCACAGGCGTCGATTATGTTGTCGTCTGTCTCTTCTTCCACAGCAACGTCCGCCCATTCGCTCTTATCTGGTTCTGCTTCTACGGCGTCATCCTCCATGTCATCCTCGTCGTCATCGCTACCCTTCCCCGCACTAACATCGACTTTTGCTTTCTTGGCGGGTGGTTTCGTTTCTTCCTCTTGGTCATCGTCGGGCTCGGATGATTCCTTGTCGTCATCCTCTGGCTGGAAGTTTGGTGGTTGCAAGAGCACCGGTGGCAATATGGCACTGGCTCCGCCTTGGTTTTGTGCAAAGTCTTGAATAATGTTTGGCAAATCTTTCAAGAGCTGTTTCAAATGGTCAACGGCATTGAGGGTTTTGTGGTCGTGGTTGTGTACCAACACTTGCCGCCATTCATCCTTTTGCAGCAGGTAGTGTTGGAGTGCCTGGCAAGTGACAGTGGCATAGTTGGCGGCCATGAGCGAGATGTTGATGGAGACTCCAGGTTCCAGAACCTCGATCTTGTGCCACATGCCTGCAGGGAAATAGAGGACATCGCCCGGATGCAACGTTGCCGTGTCGGTGGGTCCAACGGCATTGTGGTGCCCCTTGGTATCGTTACCATGCTTGCTGGTATTATTGTTATTATTGGCAGTAGTAGTAGTAGGCGGTTCAAAGCAAAAATCTTGTGTTGCCAATTGTGTCGCCTTGAGTTGATTTTCCACCACACTGGTAGCCTTGTAATGTGGCGTACATGCCCGTAGAGGGTGCGGGACGGTCCCCCGCTGCAGCGTCCATCGTTTGACACCACTCAATTGCAGGGTAAAGTTTTCTTGGAAATCAAAATGCCAATCGGTGACTCCACCCGATCGAGATGTCAAGAACATTTCCACTTCACCCCGTGCCAGACTGGTCATGGAATCTCCCGAAGGATCATATTGGCCACACCCCAGTCCCGTGTCTCGAAGTAGTTGGGCGACCAGGACTTGTTCAACGGGTGGTGGTGCTCGACAATAAAGGGAATGACCAGCCTGATGCAAGGCATTGGCACTCTCGGGATCAGGCACTTCAATGCTATGAACCAGGGGATGGGGATAAGGTTTATTGTTGTCGTCTTGGGTAGATTCCTTGTTTTGGGTATCATGAGTCGCCAGCCAAACAAAAATAGAATCGGAACTGGTTTCTTTGGCCAATTCCAGGGGATCCAAGTTTAGCATGCCATCCTCGATTATTGGTTGGAAGCGATTCTTCTTCTGTTTCTTTTCTTTCCTGCCATTTTCATTATTTGAAGTGGATCCTTTGACATGTACAGCTCGTTGCCGGAAATGCTGGGTCATGAATTCTTTGGGCGTCATGGGAGACAGGAGATCAGACAACAGATTGTTGCCATTATTATGGTTCGGATTGGTGTCAATGGGATTTTGAAAATCTGGATGAGATGGTTGGACCACATGAACAGGGGATTCTCCAATAATATTATCGTCAGACATCTTCTTTCGAGGGCGCTTGGTTGATTGACCACCATTGAGGGGAGATGCTGCTTGCTTCATGTTTGCTATTCTAGCTCTACCGGTAGAGATTTGGATTGTGGGAGATGGCCGATGGATGCAGGGATTCTCATCCAAGTTTTCTTGTTTTCTTGGTCTGTGATGCCCTTTTGCATCGATGCCAATGCGCTGCGCGAAGGAAGATCCAACCAGCAAGGCTGCAATGCCGTTGGGAGCATAATTACATGTACATGTACTTTGGTTGGAATTGTGGAGGAAGTTTAGAGTATCAGTAGTCTAGTAGGGAAGTTATCTAATGGCAGCCAACAGGGAGGCATGCTTAGACAAGCAAGAGGTGAAATTTGGGGCTTGGTTCCGTGGGATCAGGGGTGACAAATTTGAGGACCTAGCCAGTGAGAGCACCACCCAAACCACTCCACTTTGGGCAGCCATTTTCAAGTGCCCACTGCATCACTTCTTTCTCCCCCTTCAATGCAGCTGTTCTCACTGTCAAAGCATCCCATGGGCAATGATTGGCACGGAGCCATTTCAAAATGTCAAGACGTCCACAAAATGCAGCGGATGAACATGCTGCTGAATCCCAAGGACAGCCCCCATTACGGGCATACTTGAGCAACTCCAAGTGGCCATGTTCAGCAGCTGCTGTACACGTTGCTTCATCCCATGGACAGCCATGTTCATGAGCATACTTTAGCATGCTCAAATCTCCATATCTAGCAGCCTCTGCACATACACTTGAATCCCAAAGGCAGCCATTTTCATGAGCATAAACTAGGATTGCAAAGTGTCCACCTTCGGCAGCCCTGATCAATACCTCCACATTCCAGGGACAACCATTTTCATGGGCATACTTCAGAATTTCCAAATTTCCTTTTTCAGCTGCAATGTAGCAAATGCATGGATCCCATGGACAGCCATTCTCATGGAGCCACTTCAGACAGTTGAGATGACCATTTCTGGCGGCAGCTATACAAGCTTCCCAATTCCACCGACAGCCATGCTCATGGAGCCATTTCATAATATCCAGATGCCCACCTTCAGCAGCTCCTTCAAATGTGCGAGCACTCCATGGATATCCATTTTGACCCGCATACTTTAAAACATTGAAATGTCCATTCCTGGCACTTTCTGTGAATGTCCATGAATCCCATTGACAGCCATTCTCATGAGCATATTTCAAAATTTCAAAGTGTCCATATGCAGCAGCTCTTTCACATGTCCCAGCATTCCATGGACAACCATTATTGTGCAACCATTTTAAGGTTTCCAGATGCCCACCTTTGGCAGCTGCTACACAAGTGTACTCAGTCCATGGAATACCTTTCTTTCGTGCCCACTGAAGTACTGGGATGCTTCCAACCTTGGCAATGACTGTGCATTGATCGACCTGCTCAGGATGTTTCGGTCGAGAGTACCAGAATTCTGCACACGCCACATTGTAGAATGCTACACTATAGAAGGTGCCAGTGCTCATTGCCACAGTTTTCTTCCATCCAACCCAGACTAAAGGAGGATTCTTCACATTCTCACAGTACGCCTTGTAGAGATGATTGAGTTGTTTGTTGGCAGGTCCAACAAAGGCATAGTGTCCCATGCCAAGATATGGCAAGATCTTCCCAACCCAGATATCCTTCTGCTGCAACAACACGTCAATGCTAGCAGGTTCGTCGTCGGTGATCATAGACATGGTAACGGTATGCAATCAAAAGCTCTTGGTTATTTAGTTTGGCGGCTGCCGATGGTGTTGTGAGATTATGAAACACCTCTCCGTTCTGTGGACATCGAAGCGAAGGGAAGCTTTGCAAGCGTGGAAGTTTTTAATGTACCTAAAATCGACTGGTCAACGTGGAACGAGAATTGACTGCTTCAAAGACAGCAGAGTTACAGTAGCTAGCAAAGCTGTGAAAGGAAGTTCAACCCAATGAACGGGCCCGGTATCTTTTGCAACCACCACAATGGCACCACAGCAACACACAACGAAACGACACCGCTCGGCCATAGCTACCTTTCGTTTGGTGTTTGGACTTGAGTAGATTGAAATTGAAATGCTACAGTAGATCTACAAGCAAAAGAAATATGAACCATGAGTTTTTGGAAACCAGCTTCGTCGTCCTCCTCCGCTTATCGATCTTCTTCTTCTGTATTAAGAGATGACAATGAGGATCGAGGCGTGGATGCTCCCACGTTCAACTTTAGCCGTGCCCCGTTGGCCCAGCAACGGATGCTACTTCCCATTTACAAACACAAGCGTCAGTTCCTATACAGCATGGAACACTATGGAGTCGTCGTGCTTGTGGGAGAAACGGGATGTGGCAAGTCGACCCAGTTGGTTCAGTTTTTGTACGAGAATGGATGGGCATCGGACGAGAATGATTTTCAAATAGTGTGTACGCAACCACGGCGCATTGCGGCACAAACCTTGGCCCAACGTGTGGCACACGAAGAGGGGAGTGGCAGTGTGGGAGGTGTGGTGGGATATGCGGTGCGATTTGATGATTGTACCACGCTTCATCGGACCCGCATCAAGTTTGTCACGGATGGAATTTTGCTGCGAGAAGCTACCCTACAAGATCCACTGCTTTCCAGTTACTCGGTGGTGATTGTCGATGAAGCACACGAGCGAAACATCAATTCCGATGTATTGTTGGGATTATTGAAAAAGATTCGAAAAAGACGACCCGATCTGAGAGTCATTGTGTGCAGTGCTACCATTGATGCCGAAGCATTCTTGCAGTTCTTTGTGGGAAACAACAGCAACAGCACTGATAGTAGTACTAGCAAGGGTAAGAGTGGTTCGGAAGGTGACAAGAGCACAGATAGTCCACCTCCGGCCAAGAAACGAAAGAGTCGATGGGATCAGCCCAAAAACAAAGAAGAAGATGCCTCCAAAAAGAATGACGACAACCAACTACAACCAGAAAGCAACTATCTGCAAACTGGGACGATCATCTCTGTGGATGGACGTCAACACGCCGTGGATGTTCTGTATTTGGCAGAACCAGCACCCGACTACATCAAGAAATCTGTCGAGACAGCACTGGAAATACACGCCCAAGAACCAATGGCTGGCGACATACTGTGCTTTCTACCCTCGGGGGAAGACATTGATCACGCCATTCGCATGGCACAAGAAACATTGGATCAGCAGCAACAACAACAATCATCATCCTCTAGTAGGAAACGATTCAAACCCGTCGATTGCCTACCTCTGTATAGTGCATTGCCCTACCAGATGCAGGCACGAGTCTTTCAACAAGCAGATCGAGGAGGAGGCAAGAAACAGCAACAACGTCGTCGCATCATTTTCTCCACCAACATGGCCGAAACATCCGTGACGGTACCACGCATTACCCATGTGGTGGACTGTGGATTGGCCAAACTACCCTACTTTGATCCCAAGACGGGCTTTGATAGATTGATCGTGACGGAAACTAGCCATGCCAGTGCTCGACAACGAACGGGACGAGCAGGACGCGTCCAAGCCGGCAAATGCCATCGTCTGTACACGGAAAAGTACATGGTGGACAAGATGCCAATCCAGACTCCGCCAGAGATCTTACGAACGAATCTAACAGGATTCATATTGACGCTCAAAGCTCTGGGAGTCGACAATCTATTGTCCTTTGATTTGTTGGATCTGCCCAGTATTGATGCCCTCTCCCATGGATTGGAATGTCTCTACGCACTGGGTGCCATTGACGACAAGACCAATCTTACCAAATTGGGAATGGACATGTCGGCGTTTCCCACCGAACCTCGAGTCGCGCGTATGCTGTTGGAATCGTTGGAGATTGGTTGTTCCTGGGAAATCCTGAGTGTGGCCAGTGCCATGCAAGTACGACAATTGTTTGTCAAGCCACGGGGTGGTGGCGGACAGAGCCAGCAACGGTTGTTGGACTACGAAGCTGCCATGTCGGAAGTTGCCGATCCCAGTGGAGATCATGTCACGTACGCCAATATTATTGCCGAGCATGATGATCGCAGCGGTATCAGTAGCAGTCGGATCCATGTGGACGAGGACGAATGCCGCGAGCGGTTCTTGCATCCTATTGCTCTACGGCGTGCACTCGAGGTTCGCAACCAGCTCACCGCATTCTTGCGCAAGTACGGCAAGATCAAGGCGTTTGGGTTGGCCGCGGGGATTGGTGCCGCGGGTGGTGGCGGTTCTCTAGAACGCAGCCGTGCCATTCGGAAATGCGTCACGGCTGGATTCTTTTTCAATGTGGCAAAACTGGCAAACGACGGCCGGTATTATACCATTCGCAAGAATATCCTTGTCACTCCCAGCCGTGCCAGTGTGTTTCACTCGCATGGCAGCAGCAGTGAATACATTATCTTTTGTGAGACCCATGATGGAACTAGAGGGGGCATTGAACTGAGGTCCATCTCCACGATTGATGCGCGGTGGCTCCGAGAGCTAGCATCGCATTATTGGGAATGAAGTGTGGTACCGCAGGTGGCAAGCATCCTTCATTTAGTTAATGTAAATATATTCATTCCAAGTGAGCTGCTGCAAGTGCCACAAAACTCTGGCTTTTCTACCTTAATTTTGTAGATATATGTAGGTACATGTACTGCAGTTTTGTACTACTAATAGTAAACCAAGACAAATATATTTTTGTTCTTGAGGGAGGTACCGGTACATGTCGGTGGTGCATTCGCAACTCCGTTGGCTTCCACCTCGTTCCGAGCCAAACGCAGTTTTTCTTCTCCTTCCGACTCTGACACTGATCATTCTGATGGCAAAAGGAGATAAGATTACTTGCTGTCTACATACTTGCTTTGCTGTCTGTGGCTTTCTCTCAAAGATCTCCAACACAACAAAATTCTTCCCCTCCAGTAGCTAGCTATCAAGCAAGATGTGCAATCCAACGGAAACGTCGACAGAAGAAGGAGAGTCTCCGGCTGTGGAGGCCGCTTCATCCGAGCCAGTGGCACAAGTGCGACACGAGGATCTCGGTATGTTTCCTTAGTTTCAATCGTGATGATTGTCCCTCTATGGATAGTTTCACTGACTTTTTGTTGGCATGTGATTGTTTTTGTTTGTAGATGATTCCTATGGTTCCTCGACGGGAGGCGCCATTTTCAATTTTACCAATTGCATTGTGGGAGCGGGTGCGATTGGTCTGGGAGGCGCCTTTGCAGACTCGGGCGGTCTGATATCGGTCTTTACCATTCTGTTCTTTGCGCTCTTGACCAAGCTGTCACTCGATTTGGTCGTCATTATGAGTGTCGAACATTCTCCGACTCCACAACAGCGATCGGCTTCCTACGAGGAACTGGGCTACATGGCGTATGGAAGAATGGGTCGCCTCGCCGTGCTATTGTCCAAGTTTTTATACTCGTTTGGATGTCTGGTGGCGTATATCATTGTCGTCAAGGATAACTTTGCACCCGCCCTACGGCATTTTCTCTATGGAGACAACAACAATTCACATCACAATTGGTTTCACCAATTCTTGTCGGGAGAGGGAGCCCAAGACACGGTGACGTGGGTTTTGGGAATTTGTGTCATTCTACCACTTTGTCTCCTCCGAGATATGACACCCTTGTCCAGTCTGGGAGCTGTCAGTATTGCTTCCATGTGTTCCATCGTCCTCATTGTTCTTTACATATACTGTGCGGAACCCGATATTCGGCATGAGGGAGAAGGAACCTACCAAAACTGGATTCAAATCCGACCTGGATACGTCGAAAGGTGCGTGAGCCTTGCTAGTAGACCAGAGCAATCAGATTGCAATGGAGACAGACAAACAAAAAAGTCAACTCACTTGTGCCATTGTTGAATTTCAATGACACATTGAATGAATATAAAAGCTGGGGAACCTTTGTCTTTACATTCGTGTCACAGCATACGGTAAACCTCGCCTTTGAAAGTCTGCGGCCCGAAATCCGTACGGTGGACACTTGGAAGCGGGTATCTTCTTGGTCCATTTCCATTGCCACTGTCATTTCGCTCACTGTGGGGTTGGTCGTGTACATGACATTTTGGCAAGATACACGGAGTGACCTCTTTGACATGTATCCACCTCTCCGAATTGTCGATCTGGCCAAACTACTCCTCTGTGTTACCATGCTCTTGACATTTCCATTGCCGTTCTTTTCGTGTCGAGAGCTCCTGATTGTCTTTTTCATTCAGCCACTCTTTGCTGCAGCACCATCATCACAACAACTACAACAACAATCTACCTCTTTGGACGATGCACTACAGGAACCCCTGCTGGACGAAGAGACTGCCGCAAATGAACAGGATGACGATGCGGAAGATTCCACATCGGTCATCTTTGAGGAACGACCCAGCCGTGGCTGCATCCCAGTGATGCTCCCGGGAGAAGAAAAGCAATTGTCACTGGTCTACCATGTGCTCTTGTCTACCATGTTTTGGGGCGCTTCCACCTACCTGGCTATTGTTTCGCCCAACCTGGGAGACATTCTAGACCTGGTGGGATCTGCGAGTGGAACCGCAATGGCATTTGTTCTACCAGGCCTGCTGTCGTTCAAATTGCAGGGATACACCAGACTGGCGGCGTTTATCCTTGTAGTGGGGGGAGCCATTGGGCTTGTTGGAACAATCTTCAGTTTCAAAAAGTTGATCAGTGATGTCTAGTAGAGCGGGGTAGCCAGTGTGCGTGCTCGCTACTATACTGTACCGGTAGATCTACCAGGTACCGATAGCACGGAAGGCAAAAGGAACAAAGCGCATAATGGAAACTGCATAGAGAGGATCAAAAGTTGCAAAGCAAAAGTAGGCTTTGCAGATTTAGAATAGAATTAATTCATAGTTCTCTCATTCCGATGACACATACATCATTCTCACATCAGCCCACTGTACCGGTATCTAAGGCTTTGCATGGGACGCACAAGTGGATTTGATTCGATTCGTTCATCCAGTCATCCCGTACCACCACGGGTAGTGCATAGTTGCGTATCGGTACCGGTAGGCCGATACGGTATGGGCAATTTCACGGCCCCACTTGCAGCATGTTCACATGCATTCTGAGCGCGCATCACTGAAAGCTACGCTACGGTACCGGTACTACATGTAAATCACAAACATGTTGAATACCCGCCATATAGGTTGCGTTATTAGGTTGCTAGATTGAATGATTCAAGTCATACTCTAGTATTGGAAAGCCCACCAAGTTTGCCTATTTATTTCTCTTCTGCCTTCTTCTTCTTCTTGGGTTCTTTCAAGATATAGTTGGGACTATCGGCCGGGATACCACTGCAAAGGACACTTCCCTGTGTCTTGACGAGAGGTTCGGATCCATCGAGGCATTCGAGGGGACAGTTGGCCGCCTTGCCACTGCATTTACAGAGGTATTGATCGAGCTGTTGGTAGAGACCACATTCCAAATGCAGATTCACATAGTCATCGCACCAGGCAGCAACAACCGAGTTGTTCTCGCAGCCCGTCATTTCGTGGTACTCCTTGAGCACGTAATTGGGAGAATCATGCGGCAAATGGCGACAGACAATCCCGTAGTGCGTCTTCTCGACCAGCTCGCTGCCACCCACGCATTCGGACGGACATTTGCTGGGATCTTTGAAGCACTGGCAGCCGTACTCGTCAAAATTGGGGAGGAGACCACATTCGATATCCTGAAAGACGTGGCTGTTACACCAGGCTCCGACCACGGCGTTTTCTTCGCAATGTTGGACCTTCCCGTCCCGGCGGTTGAAGACACTGGGGATTTCAATCTCATGACTGTCCTCGGTTGCCGATGCAGCTGAAAGAGCGAGGAGTAGCAAGTAAGGAGAGCGGAGCATGGCGGTGGTGATGTACGTAGATGATGAAAAGAAGTGAACTCGGAGAGCTTGTTGACTGTATGTTCTGTTTTATGAGCTTTGAGACAAGGTGATGAGAAGGAAGCTGGAGGCATCAGCGAAGAAAGATCGCTTTGGAGGCTTCTCTTTTGGTTGACACAAAGATCGTTCTCATTCAATCACTGATCAGTCACGGATACCGGCACGAATGCGGATCAAAGAACGTTGTGATGACCAACGGCGCATTGGCCGACGACTTTGTAAGGGCGACCGGTGCCTTCCCATAAATAATCAATCCATCTGAGCAGGTTAGAGCTAGCTACCGGTAGGCTACCGGTAGTAGTCACACCTTTGGACGACAACAATGAAGCAACCAGAGACAAAGAAACATACCGGTATGCGAAACATTGGCCGCAACACCCAGGCCCGTTCTGGAGGCAGCCTTCAAAGAAACAGGCCAGGAAGAGGGATTCGATTCCCAGGGTGCAAGTCTTCCCGCCACATCCCTTCTGGAGCATGCTAAAGAACTGCCGTGAGCTTCAATTTTCCTGGACTTAACTGCTGACCTGGCGGGCTATAGCTTGGTGCCACATCTAGCTAGCTCTAGAACCTGCAGAAGTCGATTCCAACTGCTGATTTCAGTTTTCGTGTGTTGTTGGGTTCCCTAATATTTTACCGTGCGGTATTTTAAATTATTCATCCTATGATACAAGAGCAGCTACGTTGTATGACAGCCTATGGTGCCAACCCAGAATCATTCATGAGAGATTCAAAGAGTCGATCTTGAAGCTCAGTCTTGTATCCAATCGACGACGCTCCCCGAACCTGCAATGCTCTTTGAATTTCAGGCAGTGTCATTTTGGCAATGCTTTTCCGCACCGAGTCGGAAAATAAAGGATCCGCGTCTACAACCTTTTTGGAGTTGGTCGACTTTTTTGCCTCCGTTGCTGCTGTTTCTGCCGACTCATGGAATGGTGTATTGTCATTGGATGGTTTCAATAGTTCCAAGGGGTCGACATCCATATCATCATCATCAAACCAATCTCGTTCCGACATGTGCAGCAACGGCAGTACATGGACGATATTGTCACCGTTTCCAGCTGTATTGGGAGCATTGCGAATTGCCATTTTCATGCATTCCTTGCTTTCGTTTTCCTCTCCCAGCGTCTCATAATGGAGCCCGAGGTAGTACCAGGCATTCAACTTCCACATTTTGATATCAAATCGAGGCAGATCATCAAAGTTGCCACCAATGGATCGTAATTTGGCCCTGGATAAGATTTCTCCTCCAGCATCATTGTCGACAGACGATTCGAACAAATCCCCCGCTATCCGCACTACCTTTCGTGTTTCGGCAAAGAGGGAATCGGGATCTTCCTCGTGTTCTGGTATTGGTTGCAACTGTTGTCGGACTTGATCCAGATCTTCTCGTGTGATGCGTCCTTTCTTATTCTTTTTGGCCAAGTGTGCCATCTTTAATTCACAGGCATGTCTCCAGATGCGTTCTTCACTGGCACGACAACCGAATTTGGATTCGTAAATTGCCGCCGAATTGGCGAAAATGTTGGCCGCTGATTCCAACTCGTCCAGATAGAATTTGACAATACCGGCTTGCCACAAATAGGCATTGGGACGGAGTTTAAAGACTTCGTCAAATGCTGCACTGGCATCTTCCAAATCCAGCTGAAATGTGGGGAGAGATGAAAGTGTTGTTTGCAGAGGGGAAGAAAACAGGATAAGATTGAGGCATAATGGGTATCTCCGATAGAATCAGAGCTTAATGGCTCAGAACTGGAGATAAAGCCAATTTTCACATTGATCAAAGCGTTACCCACCATTTTCAGAGACTCCATTCCTTCTTCTGTCAAGCTAAATACCTTTTGGTCCTCCCTGGAAGCCTGTCTCATCCATTCTTCTTCGGTAGCCTTTGGATTCAAGGCTAAATCAGAGGCATCCCGTAGTGCCGAAGTCTTGCCAATCACCACGTCACTTTTCCGTTGCTTCCGTCGCTTCTCTTCATCTCGTCTTTCTTGGCTAGCGGCACTGCGGCTACTCATCAGGAGCAGAGACTGCCATTGTCGAATTCCCACTCGATTCCTCTGTTGCGAAACGCTAAAGGAACGGGCCTCCAGTGCTACCAGTAACAGCAGCGCCAGTTTCTTCCACACTAGCAACATTCCTCCTAGAAATCTTAATAAAACAGAACTCTTGCAAAAGGATTGATTCTATCCGATAATGACAAAACAATTCTAGCTAGATAGTACTGGTACACGTGTAGCGCCCAAAGCAATGCTTCTTCTTCCGCAACCAGATATGTGATTGGTGTCGGCGTGACAGCTTGCATTTATTTGGATTGGCGATTTGATTTGGTGGTTGGCGCAGTCGAGTCACAATTCCGAGTGACGAACGTGAATTCTTCAGTGACGAACGACATGTCATCAGAACATGTACCGGTACATAACCCAAGAAGGATCTTTGTCGGAGCTTCGAGGGCACCGGTAACGGTGGGTCCAGCATCCATCTTCCTTTGGACAACAAGATAGAATAATTTCTTTCCCTGGAACCAGGTTGCACTGCTGCTACAAGTGGTCCAATACAAGATAGCACATGTGGAAGTTAGCTAGCAAGTACAGTAATAAGTAGTGCTAGCTATCGAGTTGCTTTCACAGGTTCATTGACAATCACGAGACCCAACGAGAGAATCTTTTGACCAGAACGAAGTGGATGCTTCAAGAACCCGCACGAAACGGTCGAGCGAGAAAACGAGGCAGACCAGACCTGCAGCAAAATCCCAGATGGAGGGAAGCGGATCATGCATTGACTGTCCTAAACATAAGAGAGAATATCTTTGATTCATTGTTTATGTTTGTTCGGATACAAAAGAAACAGTAAAGATAAGACAAAATGACGACCATTGGTGCTGTTTCGGCTCAGAACTTGGCGTCTCCAACAACGAGCGCCATGAACGATAAAGATTCACAAGAAACCTTCATCATCGCGCAGGCCACCGATGCCGACATTGAAGGTATCCTGCAACTACAGGCCAAAAACTTGCCCAAGAACATTTCCAAGGAAGAAGCGGAATCCCAAGGGTTTGTTACCATTCAACATGATTTTGATGTTCTCCAGCGCATGAATAGTCCCCATCCCCACGTTGTGGCCAAAGAACCAGACACCCAAAAAGTAATTGGCTATGCTCTCGTCATGTTGCCTGAGTTTCGTCATGATATACCCGCTGGAGCTCCCTTGGTAGATCAAATTGATACCGTTGTATACGAGGGAGATCGGCTTGGTGAGGAGGACAGGAACAGCAAAACAAAAAAGTATGTGCTGGTGGGTCAACTGTGCGTTGCCAAGGAGTACCGAGGACAGGGGATTTCCTCCGCCATGTACCGAGAGTATCAACGTCGCATGGCACCTCATTTCCGCTATGTCGTGACTGCTGTTGACCTCCGCAACACAAGATCCATGAGAGCACATGAAAAGGTTGGATTTCAGGTTGTCCATCGTTTTGGTGGTGCCACTGACGCCAGTGCTGAGTGGGCCATTATGTTGTTTCCCACAACCAAAAACAAACGCCGTTGAATAGCTTGCAGGCCCTACGGTAGGCTATTATTGGCTAGTTAGAAGATGAGGAGATGAGGTGACTAGCTAGTCGTGTTACAGATGCTGTTTTGCAGCACCAATGGAATGCTATTGAGACGTTGTCGCCATATTTGGGCAGTCAGCTAATGCTCGCTTCATGTCCGTAGGCAGGGAGTGTACACGTTTGTGACCTCTACCACAGGAAAGGATAGGAGTATTGTAGGACCTTCGCTTCTGTTGCGTGTCCCTCTGTATCTGATACAGTTTGTCGACAAGATCCCACTTGTCGACATCTTCTTCTTCTTCTCGTTCTTCTACCAATCGCACCATTCTCCCCATTACTTGCCGGATGCGTCGGTTGCCACTTTTACAGCAGTCCAATTGTGCATTCACCTCTTGCACCCGTGCTGTCTCTTCGCAGACACGATTCTGGTAGTGCGTCAATATGACTTGACCTTCTTCCATCTTTCCCCTTTCTAGTCTGGCCTTCTTTTTCAGCTGTGATTGTTTCCTTCGTTCCAATCGCAGCTGTCGATTCCTTCTTTTGAGAGCTTTGCATCGTCTTTGCAGAAACGCATTGCTCTTTTTGAACAATTTGAGACGGCACGTAAGCTCGTCAATGCTCTCACGGGACTCTTGAAGGACTTGCTCGGAATGCTGAATCTCCACCGCCAACTCTCCTCGTGATTCCATGCCTACTTCCAGAAGCAGTTCAATCTTTCTTCTCTCCTTTTGAACTGCAATGCGCTCTAGATCGGATTGTGTTTGCAGTTGGATTGCCTGCAACTTTGCCCGTAAGGCTTGTTCTTGCCTTTGGTAAGCTTGCAGGTATCCGCGAAAGCACCTTTGGATGACCCGAGCCGCATGGTGCTTATCTATGGCCTGTTCCTTTTGTATGGACACTGCCTTGGATACATATGTTCCTCTATCGGCAAGTTTGATACTAGTACTAGACTCAACTTCTTTCAGTGCAAACATTGGCATGTGGAGTGGTGGGAGCAAGAGCATTCCTTCCTCTTTCTCTCCTAGTAGAGCTGCCGATAACCTACGCTCTGTGGGTGGAGTGTTCGAGCACAAAAGTAAGGGTGCAACCGTCATGGCCATGTTCATAGTCTCGTAGTGTATTAGTGTATTAGTGTCGTGTACTGGCAGCGAAGCAAGGTCAAGAGATGAAATAATGAGCAATGAACAATCCTCTCCGCGTATCTCGGAGAAGCCTTGAACGGACAGAACCAAGATAATCTTTGGTCCTGTTCGTCTCTGTGTTCTGCATCAAGCCAAAGAAGTAGGACCGTGATGGACACGCAGAACTATTACTCAACAGGTAGTAGCATGCATAGAAAAGATGAGAGTCTTCGTCCATCCATCATCCCCATTGATGGAAATGTGTCGATGCACCCACCAATTGAGGCGAAAAGCGAAAGTCATCGGGTATCTTGTGAAAAACCTGGTCATCAAGCCAGTCAAACTGCTTAATGCTATCAAGACGAAGGAAAGGCTTCTGAGACCAATGTTGCTCCAATTTTACCGTGTAATATCACTCGCTAAGCAACAACAAAGATACAAGCCTCAGAGATACCGGTAGACACAACTGTAAAGCGGGTGTAAGGATAGACACTGGTTAGCAACAATGACCGGTAGCTGTTTCCAGGAGATAAAAGCCTTCGGGATTTATTGCGGGCAGAGTCATTGGTACTGGATGTATCGCGGGTGAAAGCGAAGATGCAGGTCGGCTCTAGATATCTGGCAAGATGAACTGGGATCTCATTTACATATTTGTTGGTTGACTGTTGGATTGGGGGATTGCCCTCGAACGTTGCTCTACGATTGGTGCCGATGCCCTCTTTATTTTATCGTCAAAATAGGCAGTCCAGTCCAGACAAACCAGCATCTTCGCCACAAGTTATCGAATCCAATCCCAACCGATCATTTTAGAGTCGAGTCATTTGGCACAACTGATATGATTGAATGATTGAATTCAATCATGCAAGACATCACTTGCTTGGCGGCCACATTGTAGGACCTGGTTCACGGTCGCGGTGCAATCTGCTGTGCAAATCAACGGACTGTCACTGGAATACCACAACATCGATGCATTAGTCTTGCTTGCTAGCTAGTTGTAAGAGATCAACAAGGTCTTACCCAAGTTAGTGAGCTCGCCAGCTACAGCTGTCATTACCCCTTGCGCATTCTGCGAATCAAACCTTTCATGCCTACATCGTAGCTAGTCCAGGAGTGGATGGAAGGTCTTGCAAGCCGACTGGATCTAGGGGTTTCCTCGCTCACTTGGTGGTTTGAAGCATTTTCCAATACAGTATCCCATCTTATTGTCGCATCTCCTCAGTAGCGTTTCTTCTTTGGTTTGTTCCCGCCGCTATTAGAGTGGATCGATGGTCTTGCAAGCCCACTGGATCTAGGGGCGTCCTCGCTCACTTGGTGGTTTGAAACATTGATGGTTTGAAACATTGTCCATATCCCATCTTATTGTTGCATCTCCTCAGTAGCGTTTCTTCTTTGGTTTCCCGCCGCTATTAGCTTGTCCTGTGGGTGTCCGTTTGTGGCGTCCTTTGGAATTCTGGTTTGGTTTTGTGAATTGTTGTGACGATTGCTCCTGGTTATTGTTGCCATTCAGAGTCTTTTTCTTGGCCGCTCGTTTGCGTGCTCGAGGATTGGGTCGTTTGTTAGTGACATCAAATTCTCCCTTGAACTCACGTGGGAGATGTGCCGTACAGTTGGCATAGTGCAACCGTTGGTGATTGTTGTTGGAGCTATTACTACTCGAATGATGTGATCCAGACGGTCCAAAGGTTTGCACCAACCAAGATGAGGATTGTGTTTTGCTACTAGGCTCCAACATCATATTCATCATCATGAGACTGGGTACATGACAATACCAAAAAGACGGAAAGGGAGCTGTTTGTGTCTTTCCACGGGATAGAGCCGTGCTTCCCTTGTCGGCACTGACCCATGAAGGAGGTTCGTAGGAGTATCGGTAACTGTTCTTGGGGACTAGGTAAAAGAGTTCTCGGTTGGGATTGCTGTCGGATTCCCTGTGTCCCTCTCTTCCTCGGGCATTGGAATCAAAGTACTCTTGGAAGAATGGCTTTGTGTAGACATAGTGAGGTAGCAGCAAGAGGAAGGGAACCAACGCCTGCTTGGGTGGTTGTTCTCTGTTCTTTTTCCTCTTTTTGGAAGGATTATCTTTGTCGTTGTGGTGGTGTTTGTGGTAGTAATTGTTGGTCACAAACTTCAAGAGAGATTCCATGTGGTGTCCAGAATACGGTGGATTGGTGATGAGTACATCATGGGGAGGCACTTGGTCGTTGGCAATATCGTCGTAAAAATCCCTGTTGTCATTAATGACATTGTGGAAACCGAGGCTCTCCAGCTTTTTCTTGATTCCTCCGTCACAGTAGTACGGGTCGAAAATCTTCAAGCTTTTTCTGTCTTTTCCGCATGCTTTGGCAATTTGATCCAATACATCAATGATATCTTGATAGGCTCGAAAGGGAGTTTCACAATGATCTGCTTCATCGACTTGAAATGGATGGCGCCCCTTTTCATTGGTTTGCTTAAGGGGTGGTTCTGCTGGTGACTCTTTGGATTTTTGGTGGTTCTGTATTGTTGGCATAAGTTTTGACTCCACTGTTCCACCACTACAAGACAATGATGTTGGATCGTCTTTGACGGACTGAGATTTGACGCTGTCGTCAGAGGTATTCGCTTCCTTCACAGCTTCGACATCTGCTTCTCTCTTTCTCTTCTTTCGTTCCTTGCGTTCCTTCTTCGCCAACTTCTTGCGCTCTTTTTTGCTAAGCTTTGCTTCATCCATCACTTTGGTGGTGTCCATGGTGTGGCTTTGTGCTGTTGTTGGCGGCACACAAAGATTTGCGGATGTGCATCTAACGTTACCCTTAACCTTACAAAGCAAAACAACGCATCGCATCCAACATCTCGCAAGAGCTTGGTTGGAACAGATCCTCATCATTCCTTTCACCTTTCCCTCATCCTCCTCGGGAACCCATTCTCCCCCATAGTCCACTCTAATCTATACCTAACTTCAAAGACTATCGTTCCTTTCATCAGCAACCTACCTCTACACTGTACCGCTACCATCTAGCATGCCTCACTGGCTGTGAACGTATCTGCCCCAACATCACCATACGACAGACTCTGACCACATGCATTTGCATGACATAAATAACACTATAGAGGATAGAATGAACTAGAAACCAACACGAACGAGCCAGTAATAGCAAGGAAGAAAGCCTGAATCGCTTCATCCGGCCAAACAGTACAGTACCGATGGCAGATTAGTAACGAGAACAAACTATTGACCACAACAAACTAATAATGCAGCGTTGGGTGGTGCGATTGCTTCTCTCATTAATTTCTAGCTAGACAGCGATCTTCCAGTTTCTTTTCGCCACTTTCTATGACAGCGACACACCTCCAACACGTCATGACTACGGTGTCCACTTCTCCTGTGAATCCCTACTGAGAGGATTACCTGGCATCATCCGTCCTGTCCGTCTTGCATGGATAGCTTGGTTCTGTGCAGCATGCCTGCGCTACCAAACCATTCGGGTTGCTCTCGGCATCTCCAAATGGTACATCCACACATCGTAATATCTCAACTTCAAAGCGGAGGAGCTCATCGCGTGGCACAGGTTTTAATAGGCCCATTTTCATCGCATCGTACCGAGAGACACCCGCATGACCATATCCCAGCGGCGATGGAATGACTATTCGACGGATTCCTCCATATCTCATGCCACGAATCCCATCTTCAACTCCCAAAGTGATAATGGGACGTTTACTGGAATCGCCACCAAACACATCAAAGTTCACCACACTCCCTAGTTGATGCAGTATCGGTTGCCCCTGTTCTCGAGTGTCGACAATCACAGAACCATCTCGGCGAAGTCCTTGTAAATGCAGAACTACTACGTCCTTTCCTCCCACGACATCTCCTTGACCAATTCGATCATCGCGAAACTGGACACCCGTGATGGTGGACTGAATCTCGTCTACTTCCAGAATGGCGGCCGAGGACGAGAATACCGGAAGCAGGGCTCCGGCTGCTGGACTGAGGAGCAAATGCCGACGTCTTGCGTCCAGAAGCGACAGCGAGGACGCTCCCAGGAATGATAACAAAAGCACAAGGATCGTCAAGACAAGAGGCATCATCTATCTCTCTTTGACATTGACAACAACAAGACAGGCCAGGAAAGGCGGATGGCCGATGGTGCCGATGGTCCGATGGATAGAACATGTTAACACTGGTATCGGTATTTGTAGGGTTAGGGAGTATCTTCGCATTGACATTGAGTCGTGCAATGGGTATCTTTCTCAACTCTGAAGACGAACTCGAGATTTCAAACAACCGCAATGGCAGCTCCAGAATACCAATCCAGAGCATTGCTTTCTTCAAGAGAAGAGACCAATACACTAGTACGTACAACTACGAGAAGCACTATTGGCGTAGCGTATCTCTTTTACTAGTAGTAGTAGTAGTAGTAGTAGTAGTAGCGTAGTACCTGTTCAATTAGAAACGCCACCGAGACGCGCGAAGGAATTTCAAAATGAAATTTCGAAACTAACAAGTTCATGTGGCAAGACCGAAGAACGATGCCTTCACCTGAAAACCAGATTTTGAAATAAAATGGTTTCTTTCGGCGATTGAGCTTGGTGCTCGAACTTGGCAGCTCTTGGCTCACAATCTCTCGCAGAAGAAGAAGAAACCCAAACGACTTTTTCTTTCGCGTCTATTTTCGTTCGTTACTCGTCAATCAATCAATCGTCAACCATGGTGACCACCCGTTCTGGCAAGCTTTCTATTGGAACTCCCAACTCTGTCAAGCAGAAGAAGAAGCGACAGAACAATAAGAAGAAGAAATCTCCAGCCAAAGCTACCACAGTCAACGGCAACGACGAAAACGTGCTACCCAATCTCCGTCAAGTTCAACCGAAACGAAACGACCATGACAATGCTCTTCAGAAGAAGAAGAAAAGCCCTCCTAATAGCGGCACCAAGACCCAAGTCAACCGTAAGATGCAAGGGAACACCAAGAATCGAGAAGTCCATTCCTCTCCTCGCCCAGCAGATAGTCCAGGAGCTACTGGCGGTTCTTCTAAGACGACGACAGAAACGGCTGGCACACCCGTCCGCGACGTTACTTTGCAGGATGGCAAGCCAGAAGCGCGCTCAACTATGATGGCAGGCAAGGATGGTACACCTACAAGCGAGACGAAGACGACAAGCACGCCAGAAGCTTGTACAACGAAGACCACACCGACGGTTGGTACAGCAGATCGCAACGCAACTGTGCAGGACAAAACGCCAGAAGCTACCGTTACTACGTCAAAGACGACGGGCAAAGATAATAATAGTACACCTACACGAGCCACGAAGACAACAAGCAAGGATAGTTCACCTGACCATGACGACACTTTGCAAGATGGCAAGACGGACACTAGCGGTACCAGCGACGCGCCTAGTAAGAAGCGAAACCGTGCGGAACAGCCAACGGCAATCGTTGGAAAAGAAACCACGCCCGTCAACAAGCGTCGCAAGACTACATTCTCAGACTCTGTGGATGCCAAGGATACTGCACCTAAGAACGACGACGCTGGGTACGCTTCAGACGACACTTGCCGTATCAGCAACTCAACAGTCAAGCTTGCAATCAAACGCTCCAGCAGCCTGTGCAAAGCGAAGAACACCGGTACAACTCGTGGCAAGAAGTCAGTTAGTTTCGGTCCTCTCCCTGCTCAAAAAGCTTCGAAGAAGAAAGACGTCACCTTCAGCGTTGGGACTCCTCTGAAGTCGACCAAGCGTCGCACAGGAACTCCTCACAAGTTGCCAAAGGCTCGGGGTACTTCTTTGTTTGAAACCACACCTGGTCGCAAGTCCTCGGCTGTTGACCCAGCTAGCATCAAGGTCTCTGCAACTGGTAGTACGACGCCTCAGAAGAAATCCTCAGATGCTACGGCTTCTCGGGCCAAGTCATACTCTGGGGCTACTGCGACTACGTTCTCGTTTGGTACTCCTCAAAAGACGCCGGTCTCCAAGAAATCGGATGCTTCCGCCACGACCACGCCACGAGGAGCCAAGCCATATTCTGGGGCTACTGCGCCCAAAAGCCCTGATGTTCGAACTACGTTCTCGTTTGGTACTCCTCAAAAGACGCCGGTCTCCACGACCACGCCACGAGGAGCCACGTCTTTCGACCCTTCGACCCCTCGCTTCAAGACCCCGACTCGGAAACCAAAAGGAACTGGTGCGACTCCAGCGAAATCTCCAATGAGTTCCGCAACGAAGGCCGAGCAACTACAGCGTCTCAAGATTCTGTCCGGCAAGATCGGACACCTGCAGCAGAAAACCGAGAGTCGCAAGGACCAGATCAAGGCCAAGAAATTGAAGCAAGCAGAATTGGAAGAAAAGATGGAAGTGCTTAGGGGAGACTTGAACAAACTCAACACGGAACAGCAAGATGATCGAGGGAAGCTGGCATGGTACTCTCGAAAGAAGGCCAGCATCGAACGTCAAATGGCTTTCGAGTCTCGTTCCCCCTTCCCTTCGGCCAGCAAGAAACGCGTCATTCGCATGGACAGCGATGGGGGCGACTTGGATACCCTACTAGCCAACAACAAAGCTTCTGTCAAGAAGAGCAAAGGCGTCGCCTCATTGAAGGATGAAGGAAGCAATTCTTCTCAGACCTCGCGTGCAAGCGATGCTACGGTGATCCCTTCTAACTTCACTGCTAGTTTCTAAAGAGATGGCAGTTACGGCGACCGACTTCTCGCTCGCCGGGCCATTCGACAGTGTCATTGGACAAAACAATGCTGCACAATAAATAGAAAGGAATCGGACAAAGCAGAACCTGGACGTCTAACTTTACTAAAGCATCTTCAACTAATTCTTGAAAGTTTACAATAGTTGCTCAGGAACCTCGTTCTGATCATCCCCGCTAGAGAGCCAGCACAACCATTCAATGTTGTCTTTGTGCTCTCTTTGGTTGGCCTGTATCCGTGATACGTAGTGCCTTGGACGGTATTGATGTTCTGGATAGAGACCCAGCTGTGCTTTTAAAACCAGCCTTGGTTTTGTTTCCAAATCTTCCAGAACTGCTAGTGTGATGACATCGGCACTGGTACCGGTAGGAATTGTCTTTTTTGGCTGCTTACTTGTCTTCGCTGCCCAGAGTCTGGGTTGGCAACTGCCACAATGCTGCATGTTCGATAACCACAACGGTATGTAGCTCATGTACCGATATGTTGCAACTCTACAAAAGCTGCAACGGACACTTGTGCTAAACTACAATCCCCAGGTCATCGTCATCGTCCGTCTCACACTTGTCCTCTCCGTGTGCCAAATCATTATCGTTGCCATCATTGGGTATATCAATGGCAACAGATTCTCCGTTGTTTGTCGTGTTCGAAGCGCGTGCCGAAGGGGGCGTATTGGGCTGCTCTTCTTCGTGATCTCGCTCAGATTCTGCAAGGGCTATATGGGGCATGGACGGTGAAGATGCCAAGGCCGACGAAGGAGACACTTCACGTTTATTATCGCGACTTGAATTGCTTCCCATCTCTGACAGTTTGTCGCTACTCACGGGTCGGCGCATTCCGAGGCGTGTAAAGAGCTTCATTTGACGGTTCTTGCGACCGCGAGGGGCACCGCTGGCAATAGGTGTGTTTGGAGGTGCCTCCCCGCCACCGGCTCGGGCAGTAGACATGGCATTCGTGGTAGAAGTCGGTACAGTAGGCATCATTCCGGGGAAGCTCAGTCGCTCCTTCCTTGGACTGCCATGGGGGGTGGGGGAGCGCGACATGCCCGCAAGTAGCAACCGATGGGCAGAAGAGCTTCTTTTAGGTTGGGCACGACTAGAGCCCATCGTCATCTCGTCGGCCGAATGCGACGACGTAATACCAGGAGGCGTGTGGTAGCTGCTCCTGCCGGGGCGTTTGGCATGGTCACTCGCATCATCATTGCTGGAGGGGTTGGATTTCTTTTGTGCTGCAGCGCTCTTCTTACCAACGGCATTCTCATCCTGCTGAGAATCGCCCTCCTTCTCGGTCTGCTCAAAGAAAACAGTACCTTTCCCTTTGGTAGCACTCTTCTTTCGCATTGAATCCTTCTCTGCCATCTGATTGTACTTGCCTCGAATCACTTCCTTTTGCAACTCGCGATGCAATCTCCGCTCTTTGCGCAGTCGTCTCCTTTCGCGCCGTTTCTCTCGTGCAAGATTATGCTGCTCTTCTTTTGCCAAGGCATCCTGCCACTGTTCATACATTACTGATCCCAGATAGTCCCCTGGGTTCCACTCCAGTGTCTTCATCAAGCGTTTGAAGTGAAAGGCGACTTGTGATGGCGTGGCATGCAGCGAAAACCGAAGCGCCTGCAGTGAAAGCGACAACAACAGTGGCATCATCTGAGACAAAGAGAGCTATAGAATCACCATTTCAAGCCATATTTTGAGTGCTCACATACCGCAAAGACCCCCCATTCGGCTGCGAATAAGTGCTTAAGCGAAAGATTCCATTCCTGCGTGAAGAATGTCAACAAGGACGCAAACATGGTGGAACTTCGCTTACTGGGGCGAATTGACGACTCCAGCCGTTTGAATTTCTTTCTGATGTTGGTGTTGTTTCTTTCTTCCTCATCCCCACTTTCTGATGCAGCAGTATCTTCTTTCATGACCAACACTTCATTGGGTTCGTTGATTTTGGACGCCATTAGGATGCAGGATGCAAAGCAGAGTCGTCGATTGGTCTTGTCAACTCTGCAGGACAAACACAGCCGTTCAAAGTAAACACATGCCAAGGCGATCGTCCCAATTTCCAAGTCGGCTCTGACAAACGCCATGAGAGCTTGTCGCTTGACACTTCGGATTTTGGACAATGTCAACGAGGGTGGCATACGAATAATGGCTGGTGTAGCAGCCGAGGGGGAAGGTTCAGATGCGTCGCCAAGCACTTTATCAACGTGTTCCAACACTCCTCCCGTTGCATGATCTTGCTGCTGCTGACTTTCCGTCGGATCAATCAACGTGTAAACACCGTCTACCACCCTCGCACCAATGTACTTGCGTTGTGATTTGTTGGGCTCCCAACCATCAAAGCGATCTCGAAATTTCTGGTTCAAATCTGCTTTGAGCAGCGTTGGTTTGACAAACTGAATGGTGGAAGCCACGATGCACCCTGTGACAGCATCTCCAATCATGACATTCCGATGGCGGCCGTATTTGATCTCGGGGTCATCGAGAATGCCAGGGATGTATGAGTCTTCTGAAGACGACGAAGAGAGTGTATCTTCACTATCGCTGTCTTCGTCGTCTTCATCATTGCTAATGTTGTTCTCTTCCACGTTGGGCAGGTCACTGTCATCTCGAAGCAGTTGTCTGCGTTTTTTGTTGGCGGGACTTTTACCATTATCACCAGTGGTTCCATCCGCCGACGTGATTCCTCCACTGAGGAAACGATTAAAGCCCTTGTGGCTGCGTGTTTGTTGCGCTTTGCGAGGTAGGAGAGCCCGAAACGAGATACCCCTCCAATCCCGACTGGGCATGACAAAGTGAGATCCGCCACCACCACGAGCTTCCAGCTTGAGCCGCCTCCGGGCAGCTTCTTCTCGTTTCGGTTCATATCGTTTCAAGGAGAACACGCCCAGTGGATACGATCCCGAAGCGGAGAAGAACATTCTACCATCTAGGAGTGCCTGTTGTTGCGGTAGCGATTGTTGACTCGTCGTGGATTGTCCGAATGCTGTTGCTCTTGATGTAGTAGTAGCAAGGTTTCTTCGACTATCCATGCCCCCCATGAGCCCGTGAGCGACCTTGATTTCCCATTCTCGAATGGCTGCTTGTCGTGCGATTGACTTTTGTCGTGTGACAGTGTCCACCTTGAGTGGAATCTGCACTAGCACGGCGTCGTCTCCCTCCAATCGACGTCCTGGAGCGTAAATGGGAGCTGTCGGCATTCCATTGTTGTTGTTGTTATTATTGTTGGCTTTGGCGGCAGCCGATGTTCGAGTGGTTCCCGTTGTGGATGTCATGTCGGTGCCGGGTGTCCCGTGCAGCATGTCACCACCCATTCCAGTCGATTCAGTGGGTAATTCCAATTCCCCATCGTCCTTGTGTTTGCTTGTGGATGGATTGGTGTTGAATCTCGTCATGTAGGGATTATTGTTGCCTTCTCGTGGTACCCATTTCTCCCACCATCGTCCATGATGAGAATGTGAATGTGACGCCAATTGAGCCGTGGTAGCCACAGCTGCAGCACTACCAGGTGGTTCCAGTAAGGCGTTGATTTCTTCTCGTTTGGCAACATCGTCTTGTTGTTGTGGTCGTCCATAGTCATTTTCATCATCGTACATAATATGATCCCGCTCATCATCGTCGTCGTCGTCATCATCATCATAATCGGTAACGCCACTATGAGCCCGAAATGTTTTTCTCCGTATTTGCTGCAACATCCAGCCATTTTGCACAATGGATTCCTCCACTTCCAAAGGAATGCCCAACAAAAAGTCCAAAGCGGCAATGTCACGGGTTGTCAATTTGTCCGTCAGAGACGATCGGTACACCCGGACGCGATTTTTGGTGTTGGTGCTAATGGATGTGCTGGTGGACGACGAGAGCCCCGTGGGAGTTCCCGGTGTGCTGCCATTGCTACTGGTCGCCACGGCAGCCGAGCTACTATACCGACGACGGAAATGGCCGGCTTCCTGCTGCTTGTTGGTAGTTGTGTGCTGCCAAGTGGCATTCTTATGGTTGGTTCGGTGTGTGTTGGGGGCAAATGTCACTCCGGCAGCACCGCGGAGGGATACTGCCGAGTTGGATGTGCCCATTTTGACGGCACCTGTAGTATCTCTAGTAGTAGTGCTAGTTGTGGTTGTCGTTTCTTGCCGAGCTGGACTGGGACTTGGGGGTGTTGGAACAACTGCACCTGCTGTGGATTCATTGGTTGGTTTTCTGGCGGCATCCATCAATTCAAACAAGTGTTTGCGAATACTGGCAGGATCTGAGTGAGACCTCTTTGGCTGTAGATCTCGTTCATTGTGTCGTCCTCGGGCCTTACTGGCACTGCTGGGTAGCGCGGAATCTCCTCGTTTTAAGGATCGAAGAAAGGGAAGGTCGTCGTCATCATCATCATCATCCGTTTCGTCAAAATTCAGTGCATGTGGAGCCGACGTATGAGCGGCTGCATGGTAGTGCTTGTTGCTATCATTCTTTGTATCATCTTCCAGGACGTCATGAGCCTCAGGATCTGGACGATCTGTCATCCTATGAGAAATGGAGTGGACCTAGTCTTTTTCTTGGGGTACAGTATCAAAGAGAGTCTGCTGCCATCATCTCACTGATTCGACTCGAATCTACAGGGTATCTACCATTCCGTTTGAATGATAAGGGGAGCTACCACAAACAAAGTAACTTCAGAAGGAGGAAACCCAATGGGAAACTTCTAGTAGCTACCTAGCTAGTGGGCTCCAGGACCCCAATGCAGATGAATGAGCTTGAAAGGCAGGACAGCAATACTTATTTGGGTCCTGTGAGTGCTGTTGTTGTGATATCGTGATGGCTGATGGCTGTATGTGTCGACTCGATGCTTCACGGAACAATAGATACGTACCTGTAGAAGCCAGCGGATTAGTAAACAGCACCAGCAGACCTGGGTTCAGCATCGCAGAGGCCACAAACACGAGGCTTAATCTACATGTAGCTAGCAATGGAAGTGGCAGATATGGGGGCAGTAGACACCAAAGGGTTGCTCATAGGACAACAGGACAAGTGCCAACATTTCTCAACGGGTGGCGGAGAAGCTTTGAGGTTGGCATGTGGAAGGGTTGTCCACTTTGGAATGCATCTGGCCAGCTCGTACCGTAGAGACGGTCATTCAGTTTGCTTGGAAACTCTCGAAAAGGGATGCCAGTACGTGTGCCGGTAGAGTGACGGCTCTTCGAATACCAGAATATAATATATGTGTTGTGGAAGCTGAATATGGCCATTTATTAGTTCAAAGACAGATCTCACAGGAGCTCAGGAGCAAACAAAAATTTCACTGAATGCAATGGCTTGCTTTGGAGCTGTGGCGTTTGGTCATCTATCTGGAGCTGCTGAAGTGGGCCAGGGCAATCGGATGTCCTGTCCATGGTATGCAACAGTCCAAGAAGCATGGAGGCACAACAGACAAATAGATAGACGAGTCGCCATAGCCGATTTTCTCCCTAGGATCGTCTTGGAGAGCCACACCAATGGTTTTACTACGACTACAAGCTGCTGTTACTACCAAAACCAACCATATTACAGTATCCTTCTTGAGCAACAAATAACATGCTTTTTACTATTACGATGATATTATTGTCGTTCTGTTTTTGCACGCCGCTGAATGCTACACACGCCCAGTTTACGTTCTGTTTCTGGCAGCCCTACGATCGGCCCGATTGGTGGCATGGTATCCGGCCTTGATGGCCGCAACAGCTCGACTGGCACCACAATCCCGGCAATTACAAAAGTAGAGACGCGATCCCTGATCCTTGACCAGATCGGTATTGGGAGAACGGCACATTCCACAAGTGACATATTCCTGAATGTATTTACGCAGCAAGGATTCAATATACTTGGGCAAGTAGCGACCGCCTAGTAGTAGCAAAAAGAAAGAAATACGAGCAAGCAAGTAAGTGAGTAAGCAAGTGAGAAAGAGCTGTTACGGAATAAGTCACACAGATGGATTGATTTTGCATTCATTGACTCACGAATAATGAGACGCTGATTTCCGTCAATGGATCCTTCCGTTCCCAACTCGGTCATGAAGAACTGATAGACATGCTGTGGATCACGTTGCATCATGGAGCAAATCTCCTGAAAGTTGACCCACATACACTTTCGACTGCTAATGGTCTGCATCTGAGGAGGCTTGATACGGGTGCGCTTCTTCTCGACCAAATCGGGATTGTTGGCTTGCAAGAGATCCACCACACGCTCCAGCAATTCTTCGTACGTGTAATCCGCCCTGCGATCGTTGGGATCACCCACGTCTTGAGCGGCATCCAATTCCGCCAACAAACGCTGCTGTTCCGAAGCGTCCACGGGGACACCAGCGTCTCCGCCGGTTTCACCGCTGCTTTTTTCCGAGGTGGCGGCGACGGCTTTCTTCTTCTTCTTTTTCTTCTTCTTCTTGGTCAAATCAAGCATAGCGGCCACATCGGCCTCTTCTTCGTTGTCAGACATGGTGCTAGCGAGCGGTGGTTGGTTATCTATTTATTTGATGAGTTGCTTTTAGTTGTACGACTGTCTAGCTAGTAGCAGGTGAGTGTGATTGTTGTGTGAAAATCGCCATGGCCGCACAAGTTGAAGGGTTGAAACATGCGCACAGTTCGGGCGGCAGACGGACTAGGCCGAATAATTATTCGAACCGCAATCGAATCGAATGATTCGATTCAAAGTCGATCAGTTCTTCAAAATTTTAAAGATAAGCCTGTGGTACCGGTACCGGAATGTACCGGTACATCCGGTAAAAACTTTACAAGTGGTGAGGCAGCCTCCTTTGCCACCGTGACCGTCATTCTTATTTGCTGGGGTCACAATACCAACAAAAAAGCAAACTGCGACTATGTATGCCTGCCATTGTTTCCACAAGATCTGTTGATCTGTTCGATGTGAGAGAAAGCCACTCGATCGTCTGTCTCTACCTTGCTAGCTGGAACACCAGCTATCCATACACCATCGCCGACAGCACCATGCGGCTCCTTCCAACCAGACCCAACCGAACCAACAGGAGGAGAAGAGATGTGGATGACACTGTCCCAACAACTGGCAAAGGGAGATATTGGTGCTTTGTCTGTGGCATTTTTCTGTCGTCCATTGTTGCCTTTTGGCGCAACTCGTACGAGGTTCGAAGGGGTGTCAGTAGTCTCAGCGGTTTCATTTACTCGGCAAATGACCCACACCAGAAAGGACCATTGGGCATCAAGGATAACATGATTGGCAATCTCCAAAAGCAGATTGATGATTTGCAGAAGAAGAATCAACAGCTTCAGCAAGCCGCGGCACTGCGGAATGGTACTGCTTTCCAAAACCAGGCAGCCACTGTGAGAACAACAACCAATGCAGGAGCAGCCAAAATTCAGTCATCTGTGGATGCCTCGGTCCCTCAGGAAAGCTCCAACAGTAACGACAACCACTGGAGAGAAACTAGTGTGCTGGAGCTTCTGCCGTGGGAACACAAATCGTACAAAGGTATTTCCCAACCAGGAGTAACGAACCACATTGCTCATCAAAGCTGTCAGCCACCAAAAGGAATCCCCCGCACATGCTGCCTTGGATCCTTCTCCTCGGGAGGCGAACTTCATGATAGGATGACTTTCATTTGCCACTTGGGCATGCAAGACTTTCCACAGCTACGACAACACACTATCCAATGGTTCGAAGACAATGATGGTGCCGTCTCAGATACAAAATGTGACATTTGCAGGATTGTGGAGATTGTTCGGAAACATAACATTCTCATTTCATTCCTTGGTGACTCCATGCATCACCAGGTGTTTGATGGACTGACATGTGAGCTCTATCGCAGAGGATACCAAGTGAAAGTTGAAGAAACCATAAACACAGTCAAAGATGGTTATCGTCAAGTTGGAACCAACAAGACAATTCACATTCGATCCCCTGAATGGGCCGAGGATGAAAGGGACGCCATTTTGAGGTTTCATCAAATGTACATGGTCCCGCCTGTAGATGATGGTGTAGCCAATATTACGGCGGAGGCTGATGTTTTGGTGTTAGGTTTTGGTCTCCATTGGAATTATGGTGACAGAGGTGACTATGTTGTTGCCATGGGGGATCTTTTCAGTCGCATCAGACAGCAAGGCCACATCCAACTACTGGTGCATCGAGAATCCTCAGCACAACACTTTGATGCTAGTGGTGGAGAGTATAGCTTGTGGTGAGTAGCTAGAAAGCCCCAATTTTGCCTCCTTGGTAGATTGCTGCCATTCCACCTAACACTTGTTACCTGCAACAGGAGGGGACACCAAGATGAAAAGAACTTGTCACACTGCCAGCCCTTTTCCTTCAGTGACAGCTCTGCAGGATGGAGGGAACTTGCAATCCGGACTGCTGCCAACAAATCTGGCCATAGTTTTGTGATGGCTGGCCCACACATGCCTTCATTATCCAGTGTACAGCCTGAACTTGTGACTCTCCCATATTTCAATTTCACAGCCCCCCATCCAACAATGCACCCTCATGGTGGAGCAGCAGAATGTACACACTACTGCTCATCCCCTTTCATCTACTACCCATTGTGGAGGTCCCTCCGATTTGCTTTGGATAGACAGTTTGGATGAAGCAAAATTGTGAGGCCGCGTGCCACCAAGCCAACACCCAGGGAACCATCCGCACTTGCTGTGCATTGAGAACCGACACCATTCAGGCAGTGACGGAAGCAGGTTTACTGGTGCCCCGTCCAGGTTGGTGTTGTCGGTGCTTATCCATGCATTCTCTCGGGTCTCACAACGGGAACAGGTTCTTGGAGAGGGAGTTTTGAGCTTGGAGTGGTGCAATGGGAAGCCAGCTATTACAGACCGTAGACGTCTTCCAACCCTCATCGGACAGAACGCAATCCAACCCATGCTTCCGGCCAGGCGAGAGCTCGCCCTTTCTTTCGAAGCGTTCATGTAGATGCGTTGATGACGTCCACCATATTGTGCCCTCCCAATGATTGAAGGACTTCCACCGCCTTTTATAGATATCCGCGATCCATTCAGCAAGTATAACAAAAATCCGAATGTCCCTACTTGGATTTTTCCTTTCTGACAGGCCCCGTTTTTAATTCCGTACCAGACTACTCGCATCATGATGACAGGGCGTCTGATCTGGAAATTGTGTACTTGACTGCTGCGGCTGTGGGCAGTGCGGATGGTGAGTTCAGTCGGACGATCGGAACCGGTCGCGAGCAGCCGGAAAGCAAGGGCTTTGCACAACTTAAAGTTTCAATCATCTTTGTGTATCATTCATGGCATGAAGTAAGCTTGACCCCTGCCAACAGTCGTACACTAGCTAGCAAATAATCCAATACTCTGGGCCCTTTTAACGAAGGGGTCATGCATGTATCTATGCCGGTACCGGTATGTCCTCCAGTGCTATTAGAGGAGTGTGGTGCTGGCTGGCATCTAATAGCCGGGGGCGTACTAGTAATAGGTGTTGCCCTTTAAACCGCGTCTATAAGATATTGTTGTGGACGTCGGCAATTTTGGATCCTGATCAACAGATCCCATGCATGGCAGAACAGGACAATGTTTCCCAACTTTGATGAAGCAAGAGAATAAGAGTTCTTCCTTATGGTACTCGTACATTACTTTCAAAGCAGCATAACGAGGGTCTGTGGGGTGTGTGGAACAAAAAAAGAAGAGAAGAAGTTTTCCTCGAAACAATGGCCACTACCAGACAGCATGCGGACATGCAAGGAGTGCGTCATAGCGGCATGCCCCAATTGTTTTGCACTCATAAAAACAATCCCAGTGCAAGATGTCAAGCTTGCGTCGAGAAGGCAACTGCCAAAAACCGGCATTATCTGACATGTGTCACTTGCGGGGAGAGGACGAAGAGGCAAGATCTTGCAAGCCATCCTTTGTTGCTACCTAATCATCGGACTTGCCGCACTAGAAGCGACGAATCATGAACATACCCATGGAAATTGGTGGTGAACGGTACGAGCGCGAAGTAACGAAACCACCATCCCGAGCTTTGGAGACACCTGTAGAAAACCAATAAACCACCACAACGCGGATGGATCCCTAAGGAAGGCGCTTGTAAGAAGCTCGGAGGACAACACGGCCATCTTTGAAAATTCTAGAAAAGGGGCTGCTAATCAAATCGTCTACTCAAAGTCATCACGGGACGTCGCTGAGCCAGACTATCAGTCTTCATCTTCAATTATGGATGCCCCCAAGCAGAAGCACGCCACCAAAAACAGTTTTATCAAGACTGAACCAACGCTTTCCGAAGAGTCTTCTGCAAACAGCGCCCCCGATGAAAAGAATCTTTCATGTTCTGACAGGGCAGAGGAATCGAATCAATCTCCCGATCCTGACAGGCTGGGCGATGCCGCTGGAGACAAGTTTGCTGTGGTTTTGGTAGGCGTAACGGGGCAGCGGAGATCTCGGAGCAAAGTCCTCCGCAACAAGATAAAGGTCGAAAACATAGCCGAAGGCCTCATTGCTTGTCCTCACCCAATCTGCAAGAAGGAAAAATTGGCATTGTCTTGGGCGAGAACGGGTGCAACGTGATCACCTGTACCAATCACTCCCCTTTCTTCCATTTCTGTGTTCACTGCAAAGAAGAAGTTGCAAATGGAGAGATTGCGATGTGCTCATGTCGTAAGAGAGGAGATCGACTGACAAGACTCTCAGAGCAAAATAGTCGAAACGACGAATGCAGGAGCAACCCTATTGTTTTGTTTTGCACTGACGGCGGTAATTAAGCCGAGGGATTCTAAATGTGAGAATTCAGTGTGGGTGCGTCTGTTGGCAATTCAAGTCTAGTCGTGACGACACCGGGTGTGGTCAGGTTGAAGACAACTGAAGTACATTTGTAGCCTTTACTTTTATATACTCCTGTCGGCACCGCTAGCTAGGGTGGACTCATCTCTGTGTTTTTTCGATCAGTCCAGCTTGCTAGGTTGCCTCATGCTAAAGCCCGACACCCAATGCAGCTGCCACGAAGAGACTGCTTGGCATCAATCACAAAACGAGCAATCTTCCCTCAATCCCTCCTTTCCACGCCGCACTTCTGTGAAATGCCCATCCCATCTGCTAAACGTGTACTCTACTAGTACCGACACAGCTGTACATGTATGAGGTACCAGTACCGGTACTATTATTATACTTGCCAGCCTGTGTCAGTCCGGGTGCGGTGGCTTCGAGTCTTATTCCTTGACTCACGAGTCACGAGTCGAGTCAAGGAAGACTGGCACTCCGGCACATGGGATAAAAAGCCACAAAACCCCTTTGGTAATGTTGGTCACAATGCGTTCAAAAGTCACAAACAAAAGGTCAAAAAAGGAAAGCACACAAGAAGACTTCTTGCGCCATGGCACAACACGACAATTTGGTTTCACAATCAATTTTTTAAAATGTTTGATGAGAGAGAAAGCAACTAGTCTCTATAGCTTGCCAGCTCTAGCATCATAGCCTTTTCTATCAAAACAAGGAGTTGAACACAAGCCAAACACCATCGCAGACAGCACCATGCGGTTCCTTCCAACAAGGACCAACAAAACCAACAGGAGGAGAGGAGATGAAAATGACACCGATGGCACTGTCCCACCAACTGGCAAAAGGAGATATTGGTGCTTTGTCTGTGGCATTTTCCTCTTATCCATTGTTACCTTTTGGTGCAACTCGAACGAGGTTCGAAGGGGTGTCAGCAGTCTCAGTAGTTTCATTTACTCGGCAAATGACCCACACCAGAAAGGACCATTGGACGTCAAGGATGACATGATTGGCAATCTCCAAAAGCAGATTGATGATTTGCAGAAAAAACATCAACAGCTTCAGCAAGCCATGGCACTGCGGAATGGTACTGCTCTCCAAAACCAGGCAACGACTGCGACGACAACCAATGAGGGAGCAACCAAAATTCAGTCATCTGTGGATGCCTCGGTCCCTCAGGAAAGCTCCAACAGTAACGACAACCACTGGAGAGATACAAGTGTGCTGGAGCTTCTGCCATGGGAACACAAATCGTACGAAGGCTTAGCCCAACCAGGAGTAACGGACCACATTGCTCATCAAAGCTGTCAGCCACCAAAGGGAATCCCCCGCACATGTTGCCTTGGATCGTTCTCCTCGGGAGGTGCCATTCATGATAGGGATACTTTCATTTGTGGCTTAGGCATGCAAGACTTTCCACAGCTCCGACAACACACTCTCCAGTGGTTTGAAGACAATGATGCTACCATCTCAGATACAAAATGCGACATTTGCAAGATTGTGGAGATTGTTCGGAAACATAACATTCTCATTTCATTCCTTGGTGACTCCATGCATCACCAGGTGTTTGATGGGCTGTCATGTGAGCTCCATCGCAGAGGATACCAAGTGAAAGTTGAGGAAACCATATTTAAAGTCCAACACATGTATCATCAAGTCCAGTCCAACAAGACAATTCACATTCGATCCCCTGAATGGGCCGAGGATGAAAGGGACGCCATTTTGAGGTTTCATCAATTGTACAGGGTCCCACCTAGAGATGATGGTGTAGCCAATATTACGGCAGAGGCTGATGTTCTGGTGTTAGGTTTTGGTCTCCACTGGCATTATCATGACAGGGGGGAGTATGTCACTGACATGTCAGATCTTTTCAGTCGCATCAGACAGCAAGGCCACATCCAACTACTGGTGCATCGAGAATCCTCAGCACAACACTTTGATGCTGGTGGTGGAGAGTATAGCTTGTGGTGAGTAGCTAGAAAGCCCCAATTTTGCCTTCTTGGTAGATTGCTGCCATTCCATCTAACATTTGATAACTTCGACAGGAAGGGACGCCCAGATGGAAAGAACTTGTCACACTGCCAGCCCTTTTCCTTCAGTGACAGCTCTGCAGGATGGAGGGAACTTGCAATCCGGAAGGCTGCCAACAAATCTGGCCATAGTTTTGTGATGGCTGGCCCACACATGCCTTCATTATCCAGTGTACAGCCTGAACTTGTGACTCTTCCATATTTCAATTTCACAGCCCCCCATCCAACAATGCACCCTCATAGTGGAGCAGCAGAATGTACACACTACTGCTCATCACCGTTCATCTATTACCCATTGTGGAGGTCCCTCCGATTTGCTTTGGATAGACAGTTTGGATGAAGCAAAATGGTGAGTTGGCGTGCCACCAAACCAACACCAATCCAACACCCAGGGAACCGACTGCACTTGTTGTGCACGGAGAACTGTCCCATTCAGGCAGAGGCCAAAGTACGTGTGATACAGCCCAGAGATGCAACTACGGAGCTTGGACTAACCGCGCATGGAATCAGACTCATATGGAACCAGAGTAAAGCCCTCAGTTACCAGTTTGAGTGGTCACCTGCCATGGGGAAATTGCGGGACAATCCAATCCATGCAATTCATGCTTTCCAACTCTCACCGGACAGAATTTTGAACTTTGACTGCCGTGGTTCTGGACAATTGGATCCGATAACTAGCAAGAACCGCTGGTAGTTTAGCTAGCTAGCTTTGCAAAACACGCATAAAATCTTTGTATCATAGATACAGGAGGATCCCGAGTCCAACCATGGCAGGCTACCGGTACGGCCAGAATCGAATCATGAATTCAAGCGAGCGCAATATCCAGTGGCCAGGGGAAGACTTGTCACGCTGCATCGAATGAATACTGCAGTCTTCCCTCATAAATAAGTTAATTGCATTGCTACCTTCAAAACTGCCCCTATCACACTACTATCAATAGACAAGATGGCGCTTGCACAGTTCTTTCAAAGTGTGGAGAGCGTCCTGTTGGGAGTTTGCAGAGGATTCGATTCGATTGAACGTCCAGAAAATCCGGGAGCAGAACTAGTCTAGCCAGACCAAGAAGGGCGGAAGGGCGGGCTCATCTCTGGCTGTGCCATGTTCTGTCTGTCTATGTCGCTACCTGGTAGATTTTGTTGCAGACACAAATCAAAACCGTGCTTTCTTCCTCCCTCCCTCATTTGCACGCCTGATAGCTGGCTGCCTTTTCATCCACTATCTAGCTAGCTAGTAGCGGCCCAGCTATCTATCTATTCCTAGCTACCGTAGCTAGCTCGTTACGAGTAAGTCGCAAACGATGAAAAGACCTCTAATATCTATAGTCCAGGTGTCCAGGTTACGAATTGCTGTTGCTGTCTTCAATGGTTGAGAAGGACAGGTTAAAAGGTGTGCAACTTGAACGATGGTCTGTTATGTTGCTTGGTTGGGAGTGGCTGTGCTGATTTGGGGTTGGGCTGGCAATTGGAGAAGACAGTTTTAGCAAGGTAGATGTGGTAAGTTTAGGGTTAAAGTTAATGTTTACTTCTCATTTTTGTATACAACGCTATATTTACCGCAACTATCTGATTTCCAAAGTTGATCGTGCCAAATTCGCCAAGGAGTCGGCCGTGGAAGATCGGTCTTCCTGTGTTCCTGCACTGCCTCCTACCGTACTACCAGTAGCTACTACAGTACTTCTAGCTAGTAGCTAGCTAGCAAATGGGACTGTGGTACCGCTTTCCTGTGTGTGGCTCAATTGGTCGACGCAGAGTCACCAAATAAATGGTCTTGTCCTCTATACAGCTTTCCTCTCGGTTCCGAGACCTCTCTGACCTGACGCTATTAACTTTGTCCCATTAGTCTAGAGCTGTCCATTATCCGAGAGTAGATCGATAGTTGCTTTGAAGATTAGACGACGGTAGCAAAGGATACCCATCCCAAGAATCGATCGATCGAGAAACATCTCACAACCTCCCACCCACCCGCAGAAAGAAAGAGATAAAGAAAGAAACATCAGTTATGCCCGCAGGCCTACATACGTCGGTAGCTACCTCGGTCCTCGAGACCCTTCAGAAGGATGGCCTTGGGGTTGATCATCATCAAGTGATGGCGCCGGTGGCAGTAGCTTCTGACGACCTGGAAATCGACCGACAAAAGGTCGAGCAACGGCTGCTGAATCTGTTGCATCACAAGGAACGAGAGATTCAAATCCTTCGTCAAGAACTGGCCGACGTCAAGCTCGAATTGAGGGATGCCAAGATCCAGCTGGGTCAACAGGGACGAGAAGAACAAGGCTTTGGAGGTGGCGATGATCAGGATACCACCATGGACGACGCGCAGCTGTCGACGACCATGCATAGCATCAGCACCTTTAGTGCTCCCAGTGTCGGTCCCAGTTTGGGCCCTAGTTTGGGCCCCAGCGTGGGTTCTTTCACGGCTAGCAGAGGAAGCTCGGGATTCTCGGGCATGGACTATCTATGGAAGACGCCTGTGGTGGAAGCGGACGACGACGATCTATCCGTCAGTGCCGTGAACAGCCAAGCTACTCCCTTTCAGCCACATTCCTTCCCACATGCGGATGAAGATAACAACGTCCACAACAAGATTAGCAGTCTTTATCATCACCCTATCGCCCAGGAGGTTAGCAACAGCAACCCTCAGATTAGCAGTCTGTACCACGAACCAATCGAGCAGGAGGATAACAACGTCAACCCCATGACATTTCGAAGCTCTGACGATGCCGCAGCTGTTGCGGTTTCCCCTCCTCCTCGTGATCCTGCCTGGAATGCCACCGCCCAAGTCTGTCATGTATCCGAAGCCAACGAAGAAACACTGAAAAGTGTGGTCGATCAAGCCGTTCAAGACCCGTACGGCGACAAGGGAATCTACACGGGAACCGTATCACCCAAATCGGGATGGCCTCATGGAAAGGGTCGCTTGGTATACGAAGGCAAGGGCAATCAGCAACGCATCTTTGACGGAGAATGGTACCATGGTCGTTGGCATGGATATGGCAAGGCCAAGTTCTCCAATGGCGATGCCTATGAGGGTGGTTACGAATACGACCAACGACATGGGTTCGGCAAATATACATGGTCGGATGGACGTTCTTATGAGGGCGAATTCAAGGAAGACAAACGACACGGAAAGGGTACCTTTCGATGGCCCGATGGTGCTGTTTATGTAAGTGTGAAAATATATCTGCATGAATTATTAATTGACCGCGAATCCGCTGACTGACACGTGCTTCGCTTTCATCTCTTGCACATGCTTCCTATATTATAGGAAGGAGATTTCATTGACGGACAAAGGGATGGCCACGGGCTTTATAAATTCGGAGGCGGCTGCAAGTACGAAGGAGGCTGGTCCGATGGCAAGTACAGCGGAAGCGGGACATGCATCTGGGTCGACGGAAGATGCTACTCTGGACAATGGCTCAACGGGATGAGACACGGGCAGGGCATTGAAACTGGCGCCGATGGAAAAGTACGGCACGATGGGCAGTGGGCCCAAGACAAACCCGTCGGCGCCACGGCCAGTCACAGCGATAGCGGTAGCACCAAGTCGGCCAAGACATCCACCAGTCGAAGCAGAAGCAAAAACAGCAGGAAAGGTCGTTGGTTCCAAAAGGCAAAGCCCACGGAAACCGATACGGAATGATGAGGTGGGACTGTGCTCCTGGAAAAGAGGATACATCTCTTTATTTTCAATTATATATTTCATAAAATTCTTTGCTGCTTCTAGCTAGCTAGGTTGTCGTTCTTTGTTCACGCCGAGTGGTGGTGCCATCAGCGGTTGTTCCGGGAGTGGGCTCTGGCAATGGATAGAGTGTTGGGTCTTCTGAAGTGTGCCCTGGAGTACTATACCAGAGTTTGTTGGGAGGACGGGGGCCTGGAGTGGTTCTGTCCAGAGTTGGTCCTGTAGCGGGTCCCGGTTTTGGTCCAGGAATCACTCCTGGCTATGGTGCCCGTGTCACCGAAGTGGGTGGACCCAGGGTACGTCCCGATGTTCGGCCTCGTGCTGCACGTCGTGAAATGGAACGGCACAGGCGTAGCCAAACATTTGCATATATTCAACAACAAAATTCCCTAGTAGAGCCCATCCCTCAGGTCCACTTGGAAAGGATATTAATGGAAAAAGGTGGGCCCGTGGTCAATTTTTTTGAGAAGCAACGCACACCGCTGCCTTCAGATGGGTTTTGAATATTCTCCCATCCATCTTGAACAGAACACTGCACCAATATCCATCATCGCGCACCAACACTGTCTGCACGAAAAGATATCTTTCATGAGCGGAATAGCACGACCTTGGTAATGGGCAACATCGGGGAATGTACTACATGTACGTGTAGTTTCAACACCAAGAGAAAAATTTTATCTAGTTTTCTTTTAAAAAAATAAGAACTTCAGTCTCTCAAACTTGCGGTATTCGAAAGGTCATTTTTTAGCTTTCCAGCCAAGCTACAGTACTACGGTAGCTTTTACGTGTACATGTAGCGATACCGGTACCACTGGTACTTTTTGTTTTGCATGATCCGATTGATTGAAGATGCACGTGTCCATTCTCTGACACTTGACTTTACTAATCACCCCCACTTTCTTGGCTGTATTTGCAGTGATTTCATCAGTATTTCATCCAAATCTCCCCCAAATTGGACCTTCTTCCACGGATGAAAGATCCTGCCAGCCGTCCTACCAGGGAACGTAGAAGTTGAACGCTGTAGAAAATCAACCAATTCTACGCAGCGCTATGCAGGAATCCAAAATTGTTGGCTTTTTCTTTAAGACGAGAGACAAACTACATTGATTAATGATAACACAGGACCGCGGGTGTTTCGCGATTCCCACGCCAACAGCAACGTTGTTTTGAGCATTTTTACAAAAGCCATTCAGCATTGTCTCCGTGGATTCCTGCAACTCTTTCCATGTGACCCCCGTGATTGGTCCCTAAAATGTCCTTTTCTTTTCCTAATTCGGGCCCCCTTTTGAGGCTTCAGACTCTCTAGAAACCCCCGTAAACTTTTAGGAAAGCCTGACTGTGATGCCCTAAATTCTCATTCTCCATGTGGTCGATTGTATCCAATGCGGTTTTACTTTGGTACGAACTGAGGTGATCTGCTTGTTGGTTAGAGGCGAGCAACATCCCATTGTTTCCAGTCTGAAGAGTGGTCAAGAAGTTTGCCAATTGAGGTACCCATTTGTACGTAAGTTATCACTAGTTGACCATGAAGATCCACTTTGTTGAGATCGCTTTCCTTGCTTTGTCATGTGGGCTAGCAATGGCTGGAAGTTCCAAGAGCGGAGACGTCTTTCGTCCTGTGAAGATTCCCTATTCTGATCTCTTTGCGAAAGGTGACGACGATACATCTGGTGATATCTTGTTGGATGCGCTGAGCCAAGTTGGTATGGTCTCGGTGACTAACATGCCAGAAGATTTCCGCCAAGCCAAGAGGGATACTCTGGCATGGACGAATCCTTGCGGCGATGTATCGGCAGCAATGAAAGAGCACACATTTGCCGATGGTACTCGTCGCCGCACCATGGCCACACATACCATCCCCGGAGGTATTCAGACCATTGACCATGGATCGTCCCCTCGCTGTGACGCCTTTAGCCAGGCCAGCGCCAAGTTTCGTCAAGGGGTTGATAAGACCACGAGAGCATTCGCCAGTCGAGTGAGCGGTCTGTTGAATCAAGAGATGCCCCTTTTGGAAACTGAACAAGGTTATCCCTTTCAGACCGTCGCGGATGTGGTTGAGAATGGAGAACATCTCGAGCACTTCCATTCCTACAACAAGACGAACGCTGACCCGGAAGCTCCGTCCACCGTCGAGTGGCACACGGATCAAGGTCTCATGCTGGTGTTCACGCCTGGCATGATGACGACCACCGCAAGCGAAGGTGTGCGCTCCAGGAGCAATCTGTTGGGCGAGACTGAAGGATTCTTCGTGGAGCTTGCCGATGGCACGCACGCTGTTGTTGACTTGGGCCCTGAAGACGACCTTGTCATCATGCTTGGCGACGGCGTCAACCAGTACGTGAATGAAAATGTGAAGGACAACAAGGGGCGCAAGCTTCGTGCTTGTCCTCATGCTTTGACCGTGCCCGATCATGACCCTCAGAACGCGGCTCGTGTTTGGTATGGTCGCATGGTGTTGCCTCCTGCGAGTGCCATTCACCCAGAGCACGGCAAGACTTTTGGACATCTTCGTCAACTCCTCATTGACTCCTCCAGCCCGTCGTCTGAAACAAATGAGGATTTGTTGGCTTTGGGATGCTCTTCCTCTTCATCCTTTACTCATTCTCGTCAACTGGAAGAATCCTCGTGCGAAGAAGGAACACTGTATTGCTGGCATCGCTGCATGAGTCTCGAAGTCGCTGGAGTTAGTGAAGAGATTTGTGCAGAGCAGAACCTCGACCTGTACTGCATTAATCCTCGCGGTCAGAAAACTGATTTTTCCCATGGCGATTGGTAAGTTGCGAATGATTCCATTCACCACTTGGCTCAGCTCCTTACTGTCTCTCCGGTTTCTAATCACCTGTTTTCGTCAAATAAATGTAGGTTCCCCGGTTGCATCGATCTAGAGACTGCGCCAAACGCAACTGCGTATCCCAAACTTCCCGATTATCCCCGTGACGAAGAGGAGTGTACTGACGCAGGATATGAGAGCTTTGTCGCCTCATACAAAGACGAGTATGATTTTATGGCAGATTTGATGGAGGGCGGCACCCTCATGTGGTCTGTGGTTGACGACAAGGTCAAGGGAATGTTCTCTTACAACGGTATCTTTGGGTTCACATCCCTCGGCTTCGCCGGGTACCCAGGCGGTAATGCCATGCACGGCGCCATCGTCATCACGGCCACCCCCAGCGAGATGTACAGCCCTGTGACAGGGTTCAACTACAGCTATGATCCTCTCGTTGCAGACTACATTATTCACGACACTGATAAGGCGTTCCGTTGGTGGCAGACTCCGGTTGCCGGGGGAACTGACGTTTCCGGGGAGCTGACTTCGACCGTTGCCCGTTCCGCAGCCGCGGTCAGCGATACGGCTTCCTACGGTATAGTGGAGACTGATTGCTACACTGCCATGACATTTTTCACTGCTGGGATCTACAACACTACGTTCAACACCACCGGAACTGACAAGCTGATCTGGGGAGCTAACGGCGAAGATATGTTCGCAGGGTACCACGGAATGTCCCGTGGCGTCATCGAGGTAGATTGGAAAGGCGGAACAGTAACTCTGGACGAGAAGAGGGAGGCTCTTAAGGCAGAAACGGCGGCGGGAGAAACTGGCGAGGCAGATGCTGGTGAGGCAGAAGCTGGTGAGGCAGAAGCAGTCGACCCGAACAGCGATGCTTCCCAGGGTGAACCGGCCCCATCTTCAGCAACCACGGCCAGGAAGCTCACTCAGGCTGCCTTGTTGATTCCTTTGGTTGCAGCCAATGTCATTGCTTCCATCGTTTCCATGTAACACGTAACTACATGTTGTCCATTCAGAAATAAAATGTTTCCAGAGGTGCAATGCACCTTCTTTTCTTCCCGGTGGAGCCATACGATGCTAGTACATGCACTCCCGTTACCCAGCAGAATAGAAAGCAGCAGACCGACTGATGCTGTATGGCGTCCTTTGCTTTGTGGTTATCTGTAAGAATTCTTTGTTCGAATGCCACCATCTTTTACTTCTGCACACTCTTCCCGTCTCTTGTTGCATCGGGCCATGCGAAGGATACGATCTCAATTTCCAAACATGGCCCACGAGGCGTTTTAGTTTACTTCGATTGAAGCTCTCAAGGGATACAAATGGGTCAGCTGGTCACACATTCGCAGCAAGCGAGCGAACCACGAAGTCGTGATCTCTTAAAAGGAACCATCGTGTGCGAGGATTGCCAAGAAAGACACAACCATAGCACTATGGAAACAGAACACTAAAACGTTCTTTTTACAGATGTCATGAGTATCATTGTACATGATTGTAGTCTACAACGTTTTGGGGGACACGGAAGGATAAAGCAACCTGCGCCTCAGCGACTACGGAAGAACTGATTGCTCCGGCGGTTGATCAAGTGTCGATCAGACAAGCGCAGGACGCTGCTAGACTCGCTTCGGGTGGCCGACTGCACCATTGACGACGTCTGTTCCGTGAATCTCGTTGACCTGCCCTGCTCGGAAAAGAGATGATCCTCCCGAACAAGCAGATTGCTGACGGGTTGAAGAATATCTTGAGACATGGAGGCTTGATTTTTTGGATCGCAAATCAGACTTGGGTCTGAAATAGCGTTGCCGTCGGGTCCCTTGACAGATTTGGTCAACACCGATTCTGGTCGACGAGCAATTGACAAGAAGTAAAGTACTTCACTGGGCACTGGTGTGGTGTGAAAGAGAGGTTCATCGGCACAGTCTGGATGGGCAATGGCATCAACACCAAGCGTCGATGGAGGAGCTGTTATGCAAGAGAGGCATCCCAGGCAGAGCAGGCCGGAGATACCCAAGAGGTGTGACAAAATAGCAGACCAGAGATGCGTGTTTCCCAGAAACTCATCCCAAAAGAGCCACACTGCGCGCCAATAGTTCACGGCCCCAAAGGCCAGAATCATGTTTACGGTCCTCCCGAAAACCATATTGGCAACTCGAACGGCAACCTCGCTGTTCAAAACCTTTTCTGGACTGAAGTGCCGAACCATATCTTCCGAGCCAACAAAGAGACAGGCTAATCCCCAAAGGAAGCTCCAAAGGATTGACCAATTCACATCGGCTTGAGATGCAGTAAAGCCCCATAGCCACGTGTCCAACAGTCCCCACAGCCCACGCCAGAATCCAACGACGCCAATGGGAAGTAGAACGTAACTGATAAAGCAGTCAACTGTCACGAGCCAGATCGGATCTTTGGCGGTTTTCTCTTTGGCTACTTGCGCAGGGAAGGCAATACTGCGAAAGGACGTAATGATGGTGACTCCAACTGGCGGTGGCAAGTGAGAGGGCCCGTCCATCAGAAAAATTGCGGGTGGAGCCAACATACTCGCTGAAGCACACAAGCAATTGCACAAGATTGCTCCTAGAGCCGTCGTAAGCTGAAAACTGAAATATGGATCGTCGGGATAGACGTACTATAATGATAGCAAAATGAGTGCAGCAAAGAAAACCAATGAGTCGAGTCAGAGGGACAGGAAGAACAAGAAATATACCGGAAGATGCAGACATGGATCTGGGTGGACTGCACAGGGAATTCTTCTTACATAGTCTAGCAGGTACCATATGGACCTCCAGAGGCATATGGTACCGCCACCAAGCAGCAAGAGGATGACAACGCGAATTAATGATCTTTTGAGTCGAAGATTTGTTGTTGTACCCTGGAGAAACGTCTTTGCTGGACGCCAGCCCCCACAACTGAGCAAGAGCAACCCGGAAATCAAAAGGGTATACCCAGCAATGAGGGCTTCAACGGCTGTGTTGTGACGATAGTCCTCCACCGTTCCGAGGCCTAAGAAGCAAAAAGATTCCCCGTTTAGCATTCCTGCTGTGCCTGGCTGGTCACAGGAGACAATATCAAAGATCACCCATCCCCCCTGAAGCACACATTCAAACCGACAGAACAAGTCTCATATATGAGTGGCGATAGAAACACAAACAAACTCAGGGAATCAACAAAACTCACTCTCCAGTAGGAAACAACCAAGATGCCAATCAGAATGGTAAAACACCAATCCACCAGGAAGGCATCAAAGGATGTCAGCAGGAACCCTTTGGGTGGATCACGTTCAAACGTCGGGCCGGCAATTTCGAAAGGTGCCACTTTTGGTGGCTGTTCTTGTTCCCCGTCAGGGTCTTCTTTGCCTTTCTCGGTATCATTGTCTAAAGGGTCATCGGCGATTTCTTTCTCCTCTCTTACGGCCTGAAGTTCAACTTCCATGGTTTCATCTGCTCGAACTGAGCCAGTGCCTAAGGAACGGACTGACATCTCGTCCAAAGAACCCAAAAAGACCAATGTCTATACTCGACTCTCAACAAACCCTTTGTCCTCCATCCAGCGCTCTATTGAATCTTTCGTCTCCTGGCACCTTTAAACAAATACTGCACGCTTCTAGCTCTGACCTCTCCAATATTCTACCGTATCTAACTTCTCTCCTGATCAAAGGCAGCAGTTTCAACTGTACCACTGGAGATTGAGGAGTGGTCCTGTGTCCTGTCCAGGTGTTCGGAGGGAAGTGACTTTTTCAAAGGATGCTGAAACTGAAAGTGAGTGTCAAAATTGTGACGGTTCTCTTCCGTATGACGTATGCCAGCCAATTAGGGCTACGGTACCAGGTAAGGAAAAACTTCAGCTCTCAGCTCTCATTGGCTTCCAGTCCTAACTGTGACTGGGCGCTCCCGTTTTCCGTGGGAGTCGAGTCGAGTCAACTCGCTTCGAAACTGCTCCAAATCACTTCACGCTTCACAATTACGCGTGTCATTAAAGCTCACAGACCAAAGCCATTTCGACGCAAGAACATCCCACAAAACTTTGAGAGCTACAAAGGAAAACGCAAACACCGAAACCAAAACTGCCCCCATGGTAAGTCTATGATATTAATAATTGTATTTCAAAAGTACCGTACCTCAGCGGTCGTTGGCTCATGGTGCCTTATTCCCTCAACGCAGATGTTTCCCGTCCAAAAAACAGCTCGCGACTTTGAGGAACTCGTTCAGGAAAACAAATACGAGGAGGCCTCCCTTCTCTTATCCGATGACGAATTTCAATTCATGTCCCCCTTTGGTAAATTCAAGAGCAAGAAAGAGTGGCTCAAGAAATTCCCCAGAGCCCATGCCACCATGCCCACGATACTCTTTGGAGAATATCACGAGCAAAATCCCAACCAAGTCGAGCGCCGTGGAAGCAAAAAGGTTGCCCTCTTTACCATCAATGTGAAGCAGGTGATTGAGGTGGACAAAGATGGTAAGATCAAGAGGATTTCGGCTTCCAAAGAGTAGAAGAGTGGCACAAACTAAGAGTCATAATGAAGTGGATTGTATCCTCCAAATAGTTCGTTCCCGTCTGGAAGTCTATGGCAGATTGATAGATTGTCGATCTTTAGAGGGCTACTGAAGTCAAGGGGCTCTCTGTTCTTGGATTTCAATACCATCATCCAAAAAGGTGCTGGGGTTTTCGCTTTGTTTTTCCTGCTTCCTCCGTTCTTGCTCTTCCCACCACCAAGAGACACGTGCAAAAAGGACCAGGTTTCCAAGCATGAGCGATCCACAAATGTGCATGATTGTTGCCCGATTGAGGTTGACAAAGACAGTGGAGTAGAGGAATCCACTAAAAAAGTCACCAACAGATGTGGTCAAGAGAAACAAGCCCATCAGAAAAGCCTTGAGCCTATCAGGGGATGTCGCATAGGCAAATTCCAAACCTGTCACGCTGACCAAAATCTCGGCAATCGACAACAGCGTGATTTGGGGTATTTGCCAGAATACGTTCAGCTTGGGCGCATTCTCTGCTTCTCGGTTCTGAATGGCCGACTCGACCCATCCACTAATGACAAAGGCACCGGCAGCCAGCAACATCCCACAAGCCATGCGTCGAAGTGGTCGAATGTTGACCCGTCGCTGTTCCAGCCATGGGTAAATGGATTGGTCAAACAGCGGAATGAGAATCATGATTTGCAATGGGTTGACAATGTTCAGCTGTTCTGGTTGCAATCCGTTGAGTTCCATCCTCGTTGCTTGCAGTGTCCAAACAGAGCCTTGTTGGTCATATAGACACCAGAAGATTGGAAGTAGCGTCATGATGGGTAGGATGTGTACTGCCTGACGTGCATCATTGAGTTTCTGGTCAAACACACCGTCGTCCTGTTCCCTTCCGTCATCCGATTCATGATCATGCGTTGGTATGGCCAAATGCCGGTCTTGCTGCTGGGCGGGTCTCGGTCCTTCCTTCAGGCACGGGAAGATTCTTTGGACTGGAGGAGGTAGATAGGAGCAAGTGTTTCTCTTGATCAGCCACCAACAAAGGACAAAAGTGTCTGATAAGGAAGACTCTGGGACGTGATGAACGTAGGATCCGTGCATGGAGACGAACAATGCCATGGCAGTAATCATAAAGAGTGTTGGGATTAAGAATGCCATGCCAAATCCATAGTGAGATCGGACAAGGGGTACTATTGCCAGCGAAGACAGAGCCCCAAAGTTGATTGAGAAGTAAAAGTAGGCAAAGAATGCCCGCACTTGCTCGTCTCGAGATATGACTGGTTCCAAGTTATGTTGCCCCAAGAGCCGGTTCCGTTCCATTTCATCCAAACTAAGAGTAGATTGTGGTTGTTTCGTGGCATCTCCTACTTGATCAGCACCAAACGAAGAAACACAGGGCTTGATGCCTCCAGTCCCAAGGCAAACGAGGAAGAGACCCACCATGGTCCATCCTCTTTGGGACTGTTGTGAGTTTGCAAGGAATGCTCCCGCTGTCAGCAAGATCATCCCAATGACGTAGACAGAGCCAAAGACCATAATGGTTCGGTAGCGACCCCAATGTCCATCCGCCATCAACGACCCGGCCATTGGCGAGAGATATGCCAATGCGGTGGTAAGGGCGAACATGGCTATTGCCCGATTCTCATCATAGCCCAAGTCCACGGTAAAATAGAGGGTAAGGATTCCTCGGAATCCATAGTAGCAAAACCGTTCTGAAAATTCCGTGGCGAGGATACACCAAATGACGGGAGTCAAGAGCTTGTTCCGGTATCGAGACGTCATTATTTTCAGGGAGGTCCAAATAATGAGCAATCTCAATCTTTAAGATAGCGATGGCATCCCCGTCAAAAGCAGCTACCCATCTCCCGTCAATCTTTCCTCAGCTAGAGGTCCAACGAGCTGATCCAAAGCTTCGAACAACAGCAGCTACGTTAAGCAGATACTGGTATACCGGTACTGGTACAGCCCACTCAATTGTGTCCTCGGCTCTCTTGGTGCTTGCAACGTTGTCTAAAAAGATTCAAGCCAGTGGAGCTAAAATAGGCCTACACGTACGGTACCACAACCCCACACCGACGAAGGTCCGTCCGAAATTATCGGGATTATGACGAAAGAAAAGCCACTCGTCATAGTCGGCGACCCTGTTGCGTTCCCAATTCAATCACCTCTTCTCTTGTCCCTTGACTTGTCTCTCTTTTTGCTTGTAGAAGAGCTGTGGTGGAGATGTTGACCGCCCCAATCTATTTTGATCGCCCTGTGGGTGCTACCGCTGATGTTGCAGAGCTAGAATTCATCTCGGCGTTGATGCAAACCGAGAAGCTCTTTCTGAGGCAGGATGGATCTCTGACAGCCCGAGATATCCACTTTTATTTAAAGAGTCGCCATGGTGTTCGAGTTCCTGTAGAAAAAATTGAGCAAGACATCATTTGCCAGATGGCTTGTGTTATCCGCCCTGGAGGCAAGCAACGAAATTTGCAATCGTCCAACATCACCACAAAAAATGGAGTTGCGAATACTAGTACTGTCAAGGTGGATGCTGGGAGGAGCACCACTGGCGAGTTTTTTGATTGCATCATGGAAGATGAGGAACTTCAGCCACCACCAAGAGAGTACTCGCACCAACCCAAAGCAGGAGCACAACAAAACAAGGGCATGTCCAAGAGAGTTATGGCCCTGAGAGTTTCTCAAGCAATCAGCCACGATGACTACGAAAAGTACAAGCAGTACCAGCACCAACAATTAAAGCTGATTAGGGAGGAAAATGATGACAATGGTAGCACAGATGACACTGATGCTGATGACACTGAAACAGAAGAACTGAAAATGAACTTGGTTCGGATTGCTAGCTTGATTTTGATCCCCAAGCTGAGGCAAGCTCGAGTAGATGCTGATAAGGGCTTGGAAACTGATGAAGTGGATGTTATTGATGTGTTTTTGGCCATTTTAATGTCAGAAACCGGCCTCAAATATGATCAAGAACTCACAAGGGATGTACTGCTCCATATTCTTTCTTTCGGTGAAAAAAGAGACAAAAACGATAGTGATGAATATATTGACAGCCTGATGGAGACGGCACTGGCATCACATCCGGATGCTAGACCCAGGTTGAACAAAGACACAATGTTGCGAGTTTTGACAGATGACATTGAAGCCTATGATGTGGACTTGGAGAATACCAAAGAAACTACATTTGAGGAGGTAAACGCGATGGAGGGAAGCGACGAATCGAAACTACGAAGAATATACACTGCCGGCAACATTGATGCCAATGCGGACACCTATCGAAGCAAGACGTGGACTATTGCTTCTTGGTATGCCATAGTGGTGATACTGTTGGCCTATCTGTTCAACGGTGTATCACCTAATTACCAGTGGCAAGCAAAGGACTGCACTACCGCTGAATCCCAGGTTGGATGTGCCATTACGGTAGCCACCCTGCACTGGCTTGAGGTGTTTGTCTCCTTGTCCATTGTTGGGTTTCCATTCTTGTTCTTGGCCAATCTGGGTAACTCAGTGTACCTGGATCGAAACCAAGACAAGAGCAAGGTCGCAGCACTAATATGTGTTGCGATGTTCAGCACAGCTTTGTACGTGTTCTTGCCCTTTTTCTACCGGGCAGATTTTTGGTTTTTTCACTCGGATCCAACCTCCATTCCACCAGAAGAGAATGACGGCTCCGTCCAACCAAACAATAGTGCTTATCTGGGACCCGTCTCCCTTCTGCTGGGGTGCTTTCTCTTGTGTGTCCAAATGATGCAGCTAATGCGGCTGACTATACCTGGGCAAATGGGACGATCTTGCAAGAATTCCGCTTCAACAATGAGAGCTGCGTTTGAATGGAAAAAGGCAGCTAACATGAAAGTGGACCGAGCTGTGTTGAATGCCGTTCGGTGCCATGTGGATACCGTTGGTGTCAGGCCAGCAAATTGGAAAAGAAAGAGCTCAATTGGCAGGTCAGTCGGCAAGATATCCACGTCCATCACACGCTACAATCAGTCGTTTACCAAACAAGAGCGAGCAGGAGGCATTCTCTGGACATGGAGGAAAATCCGTGACCGCACTTTATTCTATGAGGAGGGCATATACATTTGGCCCAGACTTGTAGCTAGCAATATTGCCCAGTGGACGGCAGTTCTCATCATAGCGGGTGTTTTTGCATTTGGTTTGTCTGTTCTGACCAAGGAGGAAGAGGTGGCACCTGATCTTCTGTCCAATGAAAAGTAAGTCTATTTGGCCAATGGCCTTTCTTAACTCTGTGACGATCGCCCGCAGAGTTTGACTCATCGACTTCTTGTGTGGATCAAATTCCAAGGTTTATCCTTGTGCTTGCTGTTGGGTTCCCACCAGCATTTTTCGCGGCAATTTCAACTAGCTTGCTCTATGTTCCCTCTGCGGTGTCCAGTATTCTGAAGTACCGTTGCGGAGAACTGCGCAGCCTTGATGATAGGAGGTTTTTGCAGAATCGGTTTGCCAGTGAGTATCAATCGGTTTCCCAGAAGAGGTTCTTTTGGCCACTGAATCTAACACAACCATCTTTGCTGAGATCAGTGGACTCCGCCAATCTCTTGTTCGGTGCAGCCTTTTGGACGTGCTTGTGTTCTGCAGCTGCCTTTTACGCCCTTTTCAGCGTCTTTACCTTCTTGTGCTTATATGTTGACACACAACAAATGATGATTCGATTTACTGCCAACTGTATCGGAATGCTGATAACGATGATACTCAAACAGGTGCTGATGTTGTTCATTCGAAGCCGATGGAGTCGAGGGTACTATCGAAGTCGTCCCGCCATTGTCAACATTAGCAACACAATCCAGGAAGTATGGAATCTTGGACTAACGACTTTCACAGCTTTGGTTCGCGGCCTCAAGTTTATGGTACGTTGTTCATTGAGCAATGCCAACATGGTGAGACTCTCTCACAAAGAAAGTCAATCTTGCGCTGTGTAGGCTATCTTCCTTCTTTACTTGGGACGAATTGACAGAGAAGTGTTTGCTCCTGGCGTTGGATGGTTCAGAGATGATATACCTTTGGATGGGTTGCCACATTGCTTTGCCCGTGATTTACTGATCCATGAGGCCGTACGTGGTTGAATCGGTTGCTGCCGTGCCATTGCTGGCACAAGCAGCTACTGGCTTCTCATTGTTTGGACTGCGTCATCGTGAGCCTGACACTCGTTATTGTGTTGTTCCCATGCTACAGCATCGCCATCCACTGATTGAAAGACTTGGTCTCCTGTTCATGATAAAGCTACGGAAAGGATCTGACTTTGGAACTCGCGGGGGTGCAGCGTGGCGCATGGCCTTCACAGGAACCCTCATGCCGTGGCTGCGAAAGTATGGTGGTAACTTGGGTGCTGTATGGAATAATTCACGTAATGCCGAGGAGCAGCGATCTGCACTCTCGGGACTCTCCAAAGATGCTTTGGTCGAGAACTTGATGGTGCTGGAACAAAACTATAAACAAATGGCGGAACAAATGAAAAATATTGGTAACAGAACCAGGATCTTGAGACCAAAAGCTGGCAGTGAAGATCAAGATGATACGGTGGAGGCAGATGATGATGTCTCTGGACCTCTACTAGAAACCTATCTCAAAGAGCAAGAGGCTGGTGACCCTCCTGCTTCAACACCTGAGGAGAGACCTGTGGTTCATTTGACCACGATTACTGGTGGTACATTCGATTGAGGCTTCCAACTAAGTTGTACCCCAAATTCAAACTGCTGCAGCATCGGTGAAAGACTATTGCACGGAGCAGTGCAATATTTCCAGCCTCGTCCGATTGCAACATTTCCAGCCTCCGATTGGTAGCTCCTAGCTAGATCACAGCAGTCCAGAACGAACTGATGTTCTTTCACTCGACTGCACCATACTGTAGTGCACTACACGAAAACCGCGCCCTGTTGCATGGGATCCGAATCGAATTATTCGTCGTCCTCGATTGCTTCAAAGCAGCATCACCGATTCAATCTACCGGTATCATTCAATACGCGCTTGACACTCATTACCGGTGGCACAACTGTTTGTGCGTGGCCTCGTGTTGATGGCGTTTCTTGGCAAGAACACTGGCTGTAATTAATTGTTTAGACAAATCACCAGCAATGTGCTATCGGTGCTACAGTACTAAACCCTCACATATCCTCCATAATCATCAGGGTCTCATCGAGTTGGAGACAGGAGCCGTACAAACGTTCCAGGCCCAAACAAAACTTTTTGTGATTCTGTTTGTCCGCCTCGTGATCATTCTCATCCATATCACCAGCTTCCTGGGCCCGTTCAATCCAGTTCTTCCCAACTTCCACTTCGTGTTGGCGCCTCAGCCGCAAATTGAGAAGCGCCGTGCAGACATTGTCGGTCGCATTCTTGAGGATGCGCTGACCATTGACGGTCCAGAGGTAGATCATGTTGGAAGGATTATGTTGTCGGCTTTGGCTGAGGGTGAAAAGATCAATGTATTTGCTGCGATACAGACGATGCAGAATCTGCCACGAACAAGCATCAACAAAATAACCATGAGGTATAAAAATAAATGAAACGAGAACAAATCCACAAATACTCGATTCTCACGCATGTATCGTACGCACCTCTCTGCAATCCTTGGCTGGCACCATGGAGACTTCGGCAAGAGAATCCGATTCCAAATACCCGTTGCGAGACAATACGGTGACAATACGAGCGCCCACTTCTCCGTGATGATCCAAAATCATTTGATTGGTGATGCGTTGTTGCAGGTACTGGACCATTCGAGTAGTACAAATCTCGAATCGAGAGTCCTCCGGTTTGGCCCCTGTTTCGACTTCCAAGACACAAATGGGAGATTTGTACGATGCCAATTGTTGCAATGCTCTTGCCACTTGCGAAACGACCGCCATATTACGACTCGTGTTGTTGGCGACAGCTGCCTGTCGCTTTTTCTCCAACAACTCTTGAACGGGTTTGGGAAGGTACCGTTGAATGCTGGCTGCATCAAAGGTCATTTCGGTATCGGTACTCTTTTCGGCATGTCGCCTGTGGGCTAGATATTTCAATGCCGCAGTGACCATAGATCCGGCAGATTGTACTTTGTGTCCATATCGTTCCGCCACAAGACGTCCCAAGATGAAGCTTCGAAGAGACTCGTGAAACATGGCAATGTTGACTCTCCAGACCGTGTGACGAGTCAGAAATCTCTTGTAGGCCGAGCCTTTCAGCAAACTGACAATCTCAGGATCTTCTTCCTCCTGCAGTTTGACATTGTCATCAGCCGCATCGTTGCCTGTCTTTTGCTTCTTTTTGGGTGGTTCCTTGGCTTCAAATTCTGTTTCTCCGGCATCTGGGTCCGCGTTTTCTGACTCGTTTTTCATTTTGGGTACTTCTTCCAGAAAGCCAGCTTGTGCCAATTTTTTGAAACTCTCTAGAACCGTCTGTTTCAAGGCAGTATTGTCTTCTTTCTTTTTGCTATCATCCGGCTTGTTCTCGTCATCGTCCTCTCCCTCATTCGCAGCTTCCTCATTCGCAGCAGCTGCTTGCTCGAGTCTCTCGACAGTCTTGGAGACTGCATCCACAGTCCTGAGCCGTCCTTGCACGAGCAATTCTTCCACCAAGGCAACGGCATTATCATCCAGGGCCCTCTTGGCATACTCTACATAGCGAGGATACCTGGGTAAGAGGCGAGCTCTGGTTCGGTCATAAGTGTATTGGTACTGCAATTTTCCCTTGACCTTTTTGACAGTGACAGTCACAATGGAGTGCTGGATCAAAACCAACAGAGCTGCCTTGATGGGAGGCAATTGCAAGGATTGATTTTGAAGGCGTGATGCCACCTTTGGGCCCAGCAAACGGATCCGTTCTTGGCTGTACACTTTCTGCCGGCATTTCGTCCTCAAGCACTGAACCAACTGCTGAAGTGTCAATGGTTCTCCACGAAAGACAAGCCCATCAGCAACCAATTGCACGGTAGGACCAAAATAATCTCGGATACAATTGGATGCCAACGACAGCATGGGATCATGCGGAACCGAAGTCAGCTCCGATGTTTGATTGAAACTGGCAAACGGAATACTGGAACTCATACTCATGGTGGCTGACTGATGCGGAGTTGATTAAACGAAGGAAGGACAATAGCAATGGTAATGGCCAATGGCTGTGGAACGCAGCTACGGGTTGAGGACACAACAGGGTTCTAGCTCGTACTGGTATCTTTGTGAGGCTCTGGTAGTACCGGTATCAACGTTTCGCTTTGGATGGCTGCAGAGAAAAACAACAATAATATTGCTATTATTTTAAATAAAAGTCTAAAGGGGGGCATAACGGTTCCGGTTCCTACGTGCCGGGGTACCCGTAAAAGTGATTAGTTGAAGGGGCTCCAGAGGGGAGAAGGAGTGCTTCATTAGTTGAAGGGCTCCAAGGGAGAAGGAGGAGGGTTAAGCTAGTCTGGGCAAGAGCATCTAGTTGCACATGTTCTTTGAGTTGTGGTACCCGTAAAAGTGATTAGTTGAAGGGGCTCCAGAGGGAGAAGGAGGAGGGTTAACTAGTCTGGCAAAGGCAACTAGTTGCACATGTTTTGAGTTGTGGTACCCGTAAAAGTGATTAGTGAAGGGGCTCCAGGGGGAGAAGGAGGAGGTTAAGCTAGTCTGGGCAAGAGCATCTAGTTGCACATGTTTTGAGTTGTGGTACCCGTAAAAGTGATTAGTTGAAGGGGCTCCAGAGGGGAGAAGGAGAGGGTTAAGCTGTCTGGCAAAGGCATCTTAGTTGCACATGTTTTGAGTTGTGGTACCCGTAAAAGTGATTAGTTGAAGGGGCTCCAGAGGGGAGAAGGAGGAGGGTTAAGCTAGTCTGGGCAAGGCATCTAGTTGCACATGTTTTGAGTTGGGTACCCGTAAAAGTGATTAGTTGAAGGGGCTCCAGAGGGGAGAAGGAGGAGGGTTAAGCTAGTCTGGGCAAGAGCATCTAGTTCACATGTTTTGAGTGTTACCCGTAAAAGTGATTATTGAAGGGGCTCCAGAGGGAGAAGGAGGAGGGTTAAGCTAGTCTGGGACAGAGCATCTAGTTGCACATGTTTTTGAGTTGTGGTACCCGTAAAAGTGATTAGTTGAAGGGGCTCCAGAGGGGAGAAAGAGGAGGGTTAAGCTAGTCTGGGACAGAGCATCTAGTTGCACATGTTTTGAGTTGTGGTACCCGTAAAAGTGATTAGTTGAAGGGGCTCCAGAGGGGAGAAGGAGGAGGGTTAAGCTAGTCTGGCAAGGCATCTAGTTGCACATGTTTTGAGTTGTGGTACCCGTAAAAGTGATTAGTTGAGGGGCTCCAGAGGGGAGAAGGAGGAGGGTTAAGCTAGTCTGGGCAAGAGCATCTAGTTGCACAAGTTTTTGAGTTGTGGTACCCGTAAAAGTGATTAGTTGAAGGGCTCCAGAGGGGAGAAGGAGGAGGGTTAAGCTAGTCTGGGAAAAAGCATCTAGTTGCACATGTTTGAGTTGTGGTACCCGTAAAAGTGATTAGTTGAAGGGGCTCCAGAGGGGAGAAGGAGGAGGGTTAAGCTAGTTGGGCAAGAGCATCAGTTGCACATGTTTTGAGTTGTGGTACCCGTAAAAGTGATTAGTTGAAGGGGCTCCAGAGGGGAGAAGGAGGGGGTTAGCTAGTCTGGGCAAGAGCATCTAGTTGCCATGTTTTGAGTTGTGGTACCCGTAAAAGTGATTAGTTGAAGGGGCTCAGAGGGAGAAGGAGGAGGGTTAAGCTAGTCTGGGCAAGAGCATCTAGTTGCACATGTTTTGAGTTGTGGTACCCGTAAAAGTGATTAGTTGAAGGGGCTCCAGAGGGGAGAAGGAGGAGGGTTACACTCCAGAGGGGATTATGTATGTACATGCATGTATGGTATGTACCCTTTCGTAATATCTTAAAAGCAAGGTGGCAAGCAAAAGCTGTTATCTTAACAATAGGTGTGCCGTGATTCGATTTTATCTCGCACTGACGTCATTCGTTCGCGCGGTGCGCGCGATCGCGCGATGCGCGCGACTGACGTCATGTGCGCACCTCTACGTGCAAACCTGTAGAAAGCTACTTACGTAATGCACGTAGGCTTCCTACATGGCTGTAGAAGCCTACGTGCAACCTACATACCTTTTGCACGTAGGCTTTCTACACGGCTGTAGAAAGCCTACGTGCACTATGTATGTACTTTGCACGTAGGCTTTCTACACGGCTGTAGGTTTTGTACTTGCACGGTACAGAGGTAGTATAGTACTGTATTTTCTATAGTAGACATGACTAATCGGTCCTCCGTCTTCGTGCCGTAGCGGTACGACTGTACTATTAATTAATAGAAGGGGGGTCGAGTATACGATCCAAGGCAATGCTCACAATCTCGGTCCTAAACATCGGGGACCTTTCCAATTCTCACACGAGAATTGTTAACCCAGACCTTCAAGCCTCTGCGAGAACATAGAGGCGAACTTGTTGTGCAGACAGTTGCAAGAAAGAAATCCATGGGTTCTGCGGCCTTTTGTTAAACTGGTACGATACGTAAAACAATGCCAAGGGAAGGCGAGTGAAAGTGTCATTTTTTAGGTGAAGCGCACAGGAGAGAGTTGAAACCAGCGTGTTTTCCTGCCTGGGAACATGAAGAGCAGCACCTATCACCAACTCCGTCAACCCGGTCACCAGGAACGCACGAAAACAATGAGCATCCCAATCCTTGTGTTGCCATTGTCTAAAACATTGTGTTGTTATTTGTTAGAAAGGTATTTTCGTATGACGGACAGACGACTCGGGATCCACAGTCACGGTTCGTGATTGGGGATGTGTGACTCAAATCAGATGGTTATCCGATCATCATCAGATGGTCAGGTGTACGAGGAACGGGGACAATGGTCGTCTAGATGATGCAACTACAAAGGTTAGGAAGTTAGGTCGAAGAGATGAATGCAAGGAGCGATGGGACGGAGCAAATGAATGGACGGATGAAGGTCCATAGGTTTAGTAAAGTGGGAAAGCCCTCCAGGGCCAACCATGCACTTCAGGAAGATAGATCGACGAGATCTATCTGCAGATGAAACTGCGAGAAACAGAGGATCGAAAGATCCTGGTATATGTATGCATATCGGAGCTCAGTTGTAGAGCTCACAATCTGAACGAGAGAGAAAGAGAAAACGAAACGAATAGCCAGTCTACTAGACAGTAGAGCTGGAAGGATATTGATTAAATTAGAGAAATTGTGCGTTCAAGTTCACACCTTTTCAACAGTTATTCTACGTGTGTTATCTGATAGCGGTAGGGTTTGGTCGGTTTGGTCCATTGGTTGGTGAGCAATCGCGTCACAGGCTGGTTAGACCATCGATTGTCACCTACGCTTCCCCTTTTGTTTCCTTGCCAAAGCAAGTCCCTAGCAGCTCAATTTGGTGTTTGAATGGTCGGTAATAGACCATCCGCCTTGTGGCTGTACTGCCATTTTTTGACACGGGGCACTTGGATTCGGGCGGCCGGAGGTTTCGTTTCCCCGTGGCCACAGCTTCGACGCCCCTCTTTGGCCTTAGCAATCGTCTTGTTGGCACGAGTGACAGTCGCACAGGTAGGTTTGTGGCGTTCCCAACCTTTTGCCTGACACTCTTCGTCGCAAAAGTGAACTGCTTTGCATGGGCAGCTCTTTGGTGGTTTGGAAGCTCCACATTCAAAGCAGCGAACTGGAGGGGCAAACTTCTTGTATGCTTTACGGAGATGTTCCGGTAGCTCGACCTCAGGATCCCAGGAAATAGCTTCATGAACGAGTCTGCCCAAGATGCGGCTCGAGCAAAGACGGGAACTTTGGACTTCATCAACATATCCCAGGAGCATTGAAGCGAATTGGGAACGCTGCATCTTCTCTTCAACTCCAGTTTCTTTGATACGGTCCAGCGTCATCTTCAAAGGGGGAGAGACCGCGACACGGCCGAGACTCTCACAAGCAATGCGAGCTTCGACTCCTTCCTTCAAGGCAGAAGCTATCATGAAGCGCAAAATACTACCCAGCTGCCGATCATGACCTTCACTGGACTGCATCTTCACAACTGCAGAGCGAACGATTTCAATCCTTCTGGCTCGAAAGGCGCGGGATAGCTCTAGAGACATGTGCTCGCCCATCAAATGAGGCTCATAGAATACCCCGTCTCGGTCCAGACAGCTGAGATCAAGGCCATCGCGACGCTTCTGTAGCCGTGCTTTCATGCTTCGATCTGCAAGTAGTCGAAGGTTGTCAGATCGGCCAAGGCTGACGGAAGTCAGGAAAAGATGCCACGAGTTGGCTTCCGCGGCAACCCCTTGACTACCCAACCTTTCGAGGAATTCGAACTCTTGCAACGCCATTTCCAACAGTTTGGTGGCTTCCATCGACGAGCTCGCGGCCAACGGGCTGCTCGGGTCTTTGAGAACCGTTGACAGGTCCTCCGATACGCCCACGACAACATCATGCGCCCTCTGCCTCAAGACAATTCCCCGCGAGAACCTTAGATATGGACTGAGCTTGTGGCCACCTTGCTGGATCCGTTCGACGACAGTCGCAACCTTGCCAATGTTTGCTTCGAACAGTGCCGCATTTGCTTCTCGCTCTGCTCGATAGATGGGCGAGCTGATGGGGGACTGCACCCGCTTCTCGTAGTTCTCAAGCTTCTTCTTCAAGTGGTCCAAGCGCTTTCGAATGTCACCCGGAGCAAACGTATCCACAACACACTGCGTCGTTCCTTTCTCGAGCTGATATTCGACAACACGGATGAGCACATTGACCCTTTTCATGCTCGTGTCATCCAGCTGAGGATTATTGGGGTGGAGCAGGTAGCTGGCGTGTTGCAGCTGTGCCATCGGATCATTTGGGAACTCCTTCATGATAAAGGTGTGAGCGCGATGTCCTGCGTGCTTCGTACCAGCAAGCCCAACCAAGTCGTATAAAACCAAAAAGATTTCTTTTCGAGTTAGGATCTCTCGGCCAAAGCTGTAGGCATTCCACAACGCCGAACATGCCTCAGAGAAGGCACCGACGGCTAACAACTGTTTCGATGCCTTGATGTGTCGCTTTGCCAAGCGCAGCCTGTCCGCCTTTCCTCCTTGCAACCAACGCTGTAGTCGGGTTGGACCGATGAAACACCGAGTAGAAAGATACTCTTTCTGCAATATAGACGTCTTGTTTTCTCCGAATTTTCTCAAGCTTTCTTCCAAGCAAGTCTTATACTTCAAGCGCTGTTTAGGAGCTGTTGGCTTGCCTGGAGCGGATGCGAAGATGCTTGCGCCAGCTCCTATCAATGACAAGGCACACTTGAAGTGTCCATTCTCAAGCGCCAAAAACAAGTCCGGAACACCGTTGACTTGGATCGGAAATCCGCTTAAAAGTAACAAATCCAGCATTGGCTTGAGGCGATCCTTTTTGTTGTCGACTCCATTGCTAACGATACAACGCACGAGATCATGATCCTGTTCCATAAACCTCTTCGAAGCAAACTGGGTTGACTTCATGAGGGCGCTCATGCAGTCCACGTAGGTTTCCACCGATGGATCCTCGACAATTCCAGCAGCCAGTACGCAAGCTCTCATTGGTGACTCCCCGGCGTACTTGTTTGCTATAGGCAAATGGGGATCCGCTCCCTCCTCTAGAAGCAATCGCACACAGTCAACATCACCACATGCGCAAGCAACGTTGAGGGGAGTCCAGCCAAGTTTGAGATTCCTCATGTTGATCTCCCTGACGAATTCCTCTTTCGAAAGCTTGCGTCGCATCTCGGAGAGCAAACGCCGGAGTCTTTCAGCACCATCGTTCGCTTGAATACACTTTTGCATCTCGATCGACCATCCCATCTTTTGCGTTTGTGTGGACCCTTTCGGACTTCAAATGTCTACGACGGTGGCGTTGTCTACGTATGACGGTGTCGTTGTCTTTTGTTTCTTCTTTTCTGCAAAACGAGAGAGCCGTTTGTCATTTGGGTTTGATCGAATGCATTCGATTTGAACGATCTGTTGCGCCGATCCGAATGTTCGATTGAATTCGATTTGATCGCGAGAACAACCCAAGCAAGCACCACAGAGAGACCAACAGCAACTCTACTAGTGGCTAGCTAGCTAGACACATGCAAAATTGCTTGACATTACAAAGGACAAATGAATTGCCATGAAGGTGACAGTGGAAACTCTGACCAAGTTTGCTACGTCTCCGGGAGTAGGGCACGCTAAGATCTTGAGGTGGTGGCCTCTTGTAAAAAGCCCTGCATATTGGATACGAAGCTCCTAGCTAGAATGCTATTGGAACCATCCATGTGCACCAAGCCCACATCATCATGAAGTCTAAGTCTACTGGTCACATGCTGGCGCTATTGATATAGAGGGACGAAATGCTAGTAGCAAGAAATAGTACGATGAATCCTACTAGTTGGCCGGGGATTTGCCCTAACGCCTACAAGTACAGACCCTATGGAAGACAACGAAAAGAGACAAATGAGAGACATGAATGAAATCCAACTCAGAAGAACACAAATTTTCACAAAGACTCACCTCAGGAATGTTTCCCTTCTTTCGGTACAACGCCTTCTCCTTGGCCTTTACGAAATCTTCCTGACAGACCTTCATGCGGCGTTCTCGGAGCGCCAACATTCCCGCTTCGGTACAGACGGCCTTGATATCAGCTCCACTGAGTTCATCCTTGGCCATGACAAACTTTTCGAGATCGACATCGTCCGCCAGGGTCATTCGGTTGGTGTGAATGTTGAAAATGTGTCGCTTGGTCTTGGTATCTGGGAGTGGAAACTCAATCTTTCGATCGATACGTCCCGGACGAATTAGGGCAGGATCGAGCGATTCAATTCGGTTGGTGGCCATGATGACCTTGACATCACCACGTTCATCAAACCCATCGAGCTGATTCAACAACTCGAGCATCGTACGCTGAATCTCGCGAGTTCCACCACTGGAAGACTCGTAACGCTTGCTACCGACCGCGTCAATTTCATCAATAAAGACAATTGTTGGAGACAGGTCATCCGCCACACGAAAGAGTTCTCGGACTAATTTGGGACCATCTCCCAGGTACTTTTGAATGAGTTCACTACCCACCACACGCAAAAAGGTGGCCGATGTCTGATTGGCAACAGCCTTTGCCAAGAGAGTCTTTCCAGTTCCTGGCTCCCCATACAGAATGACACCCTTGGGTGGTTTGATCCCAATGTCTTCGTATAGTTCGGGATGCGCCAACGGCAATTCGACTGCTTCTTTGATTTCCTGGATTTGATCTTCCAATCCACCAATATCGGCGTAGGTTTCCAACGGCGCCTTTTCGACCTTCATGACCGACACCATGGGGTCCGTGTCATCGGTGAGGATTCCCACGACACTCATGGTTTTGTTATGCAGCAGCACGGAAGATCCAGGATCCAACAAATCCTGATTGACACTACTGAGGATATTGACGTAGTACTCCGGGCCCATACTGCTGCTGACAATGGCGTGATTGTCATCAATCAATTCCTCCAACGACCCAACAGCCAAGGGGCTGCCACGCAACTCTTCGAGCTTTTCACGCTCTTCTTGATCACGCTCCTCGTGGGGCTTGAAGACTTCGTGGTTGCGAATGAATTCGGCTTCGAGCAACAAGAAATCCTTGACGCGATCCAATTTCAGCAAGCGTAATTTACACTTGGAATTCGGGACCACCGTCGGGATTTTGTTCAGACCAGAGGGACCCTTGCGACGACGGCGGCGGCCTTGACGGTTGCTACTGGCAGGGCGGGGCTCAAAGCGCTTCTTCTTCTTCTTCTTTTCGCCGCCTTCGCCATCCTTGCCGGGAGGATTTTGACCGCCCTCACCGGAGCCGCCCTCGCCCATTCCTGGTGGCATATTACCCATGGTTGCAAATGGTTTGGTTGTACTTGACTACAGAACGAGAGACTAGACTAGCGAATTGGGTTGCTAGCTAGTAGTAGATTGATAGCTGTAAAGAGAAGACCGCAAGAGCGCTGCGCTATTGTGGATGCCGACACTTCGATTGAGGGTTTGTGAAGATGGAGGCCATCGTCGAAGGAAAGTTGCCGAAGCACAAGGATCTTCTGTGTTAGCCTTAACGCTTCTGTTAGCCTTAACGCTACAACATTATATTAGGGTTAAGAATGAATCGAATCGAATGAGTCTCAAACCGGACACGGCCCACCAAATCAGTTTCATTGCCAATGAGGAAGTCCCTTTGTGAGGCTCAGGATTGGTGGTGAACTGAACTTCCCTTGTCCAACTTGCTTGTACGGGCCCTGTACCAGTAAGGATGCACACGGCGATTACTTAGTTGGCTAGACCCTCCTTGGGCCAATGGCTGGCAACTTTGCAATTGCGGATTTTTTGTTGGCAGCAGTCAAAACTTGAAGTCACTTTGCTGCGTTTTTTCAGTGGTCGACTCCAGGTAGGACACTTCATCTATCTCGACAGTCGCCTTCTGCGCCACACCTTCAGCCACCAATCTGTTCTTTCGTTCTAAAGAACCGTCCAGTCTTGGAGAATTGGCTGCAGAACGTTCGCTCACTACTATGGTAAGTATCATGTATGGTGGTCTTCTTCATGTTGTCGTTTGCCCCCAGGGATCGTTACCTTGTCTAGAACCACTGGTGCTCGCTGACTGTTTGCACTACACTCTACTCCATTCCTAACTCGTGGAGATTGGCAGGACACGTGATCAGAACCTTCAAGCCTAGTATAGAACCAAACGTTGAAAGGTTGGACGTTGGACGGCCAATTTGCTTGGCGAATGGATTGAGCGATCTAGTACCCAATTCTCCTTGTTTTATGAAAAAATAATGCTTGCGTTGTGCTTGCACTTGCTTGCTTTGGAAAATCCAACAGATCTTGATAGCTCTTAGTAGGCAAGACCCTCCACCCCAAAAGAAAGATGAGCGAAGCACAAGAACACTGGACCGTCCGACGGTTTTCAATCAGGATTTAAAAAACTTGAAATTGCCACGACTGATAACCGTTTTTAAACAATCCCTTAAACAATCCCTTAACTCATCAACAATCCCTTAAACAATCCCTTAAAAAACAATCCCTTAACATCAATCCCTTAAATATTGGACTATCCCTTAAACAATCCCTTAACGCCAAATGGAAACACCATACAACTATCCCTTATTGCTTCAACTATCCCTAAAACAATCCCTTATCAAACAATCCCTTAACCAACAATCCCTTAAATCTGCAACAATCCCTTAAACAATCCCTTAACAAACAATCCCTTAAACAATCCCTTACACTTCTGAGTCAGTCGTGTCCGTTTTTAAAGCCTGAATGAAAACCGTCGAACGGTCCTGAGTGATTTTTCGCAATTCAGGGCAGAAACTTGCTTTTGGCTGCACTGCAATGCTCAGTTTGTGACACAAAAAGCCAATCCCGCCGCCGCCGATACGGATGGAAACTGAGATGGTCGCGCCTTTTGAATTTAATTGCTGAGGGGGGGCACAAGAGGATGGATCTGGAGGTTCGTTTGCTTCCTCCTCAGCTTTCAGCTTTACAACACCCTTTGTTGCTTTGAGATATCGGACGAGCGCCATCTCCCTGCCACGCAAACTCCAACTCCATCTTGGTCGATAATAAGCTGGCCAAGTTCTGTTTTCAATAGCTGCTGTTCAATTTCAGAGAAGTACCCTTTCATCTCTTGTTACCTGTTCTCAGCTAGCTAGTATTGGGATTTAACACCATTGAGATAGCTTCAACTTGAATTCAATTGCGCACTTAAAAATCCAATCCCGCCAAGAGACAGCTTTATGCTTGGCTCTTCCGGAAGCTCTTTCGGAGGACCCAGTAAAAGCTCAGAAGTCTTATCTTTTTGCAGCAGCTCACAATTTGCATTGTCGCGTCTCTAAAAAATGTGCAGTGTACTGGATGCCTTCGTTTCCCAACTGGTAGAGTCAACTCCGCAATTGCAAAGTGCAATCGTTGTGGAAGACCATGCTGCTGGCCGCAGCAGGAACGTCAAAAAGAATCATTCCAGGCGGGTGGCTCGCGTTACCAAGCGCTACCCACGTTCTTTGCACCCTTACCCCTCTTCAAGATGGGAAAGTATGCCTTCAAAGGATGGGGTGGGCCAACATTCAAAGCTTCCACGAGGTGGTGTCAGTGCACCAAGGCTCCCAGTGAGGAGCGTTGACGATGGGGACGTTGAGAGAACGACATGACTTCACATGGCACCAAAGGAAGCAACTTCAGAACTTGAACAAGCAAGCTAGTGGTGACTGCTGTCCAAGTCTATGATGTCATCGGCATTGACTGAATGCCTTCAAAAGCGTTCCACGGCGGCAATTATCTTCTTATAGACCTAGGCCATCTGACAAGACCACCAGAATCAGTAGGCGATGGGCTCGATTGTGCAAGCAGCAGCAGCCCGGAAGCCCACTTGAAGCAGAAGGAAAAGGGCTGCCCTCTCTGATCACAGACTTTTGAAACTACCAAAAGAAACTTTAAAACGCTTAACCAAAACCCCGCCCTGCACGATCTAAACTATAGCTGGAGAGTCGCTCGCCAGCCCAATTTACCATAGCTACTTCTTAGTGAGCTATTGAGAATCAGACAAAAGACTTTGGATGAATGTGGAGTCGGTCAGATCCGCCAATACCTCACCCTTCGCGCCAGCTAGAGTCTTGTCTCCAGCGATGAACGTGAGCCGCGCGTTGCTCTGCAAGTTTCGGTGCCGGGTCACCGCCACCGTCGGGTCAGTCCAACCGTTATGGAAGACCTTCCGCATAGACACAAACCTGGGTTCAAGGCGCTAGAGACCTTTCTGTATTTCCCTCCGGTACCTTGAGGGAGGACAGTTTTCCCAGATACTGAGTACGAGTACTGTGCTATCGGTACATGCACATGCGGCACCGTAATGTTCGACCAATCTGTGTTGAATCGAATCTTTGGGAACTACATTGCTATATTTCAGCTTGCTCGCTCGTACCGGTACTACTAATCCGCCCTTGGCAAGGAAATGCACCCTGCGCCTTCGGTGGCTTTCACATTATGGTTTCTGGGCAGTTCCGAGTGGTTCAACTTGAAGGTCAAGGGCACCGGTACCACTGGATTGAATCATTCATTCGTTTCGGTCTGGCTTGGGGCTGTCGCAGAGATACAGTGCGGTGTCGGTGCAAATTTAATCATGGCTGCACCGCGAACCCCCAAAAATGGCAAGCAAGAGCTGATATAGCTTCAAGTGAACCTCTTCTGGCCTGGGAGCCATCATAGGCACATAGGCACGCACTAAAGGCATATCATTACCGGATTCATGCGGTCGCCCTTCTAGCTACTAGCTACTGTGAGGTTGCTTCGTTTTCTTCTTCGGCTTCTGTGAATCTGAGCTGGATCTGTGTGTTTTGGGCCAATCCAGATGGGCGGCCGACAATAACTGAAGCGGAAAGAAGCATTCCTCCCATTTCTATCGACCGAGTCTGAGTTAGTTGGCGTTCAGTATGAGCTGGCGTTCCATTCAATAGCTCCTTCAAGACGCTTAGCATCCGTGATCCATACTCAGTAACTCGTCCATCCTCAATGGCTCCTGCACAGCATTATTTCCCTTCGGACGCCTTTTTGTTACTGCTTTAGTATTAGTAGTTCTCAGTATGGTACCGGTAGCGGAGTTGGTTTTGGGTTTTGGGTTTGGTTGCTGTTTTCGCTCGCAACTGCTTTCTTTCTTGGGGGGCAGCACAAGTTCTGACAAGAGCTAACAGGAATGCAGTGGAGCCCCTGAAATGGCTATGAAATCCCTTTTTACGTTCTTCTTCCCTTCTCACTTCAAGGTAGAAGTTGAAGCTGCAAGGTGGTGCTGGTACAAGGTACTATTAAAATTAATACAAGTAAACGGTAAGCCCAACTGTAAAAAGTACAATAAAAACACAAAAACACACCAAAATTAGCGACCTCCGGCTTCATCAGCTCTTCGTCAGTCTTCATCTCCAAGACTCCGAGTGGTCCTGGCTACAAGGCATGCATGGTTACATGTAATTCCATTGCCAAGTCCATTTTGCAATTTCAAAGCTGGTATTGCTGCTAATACACAATTTGCTGATCACATCCCACTCTTCAAAGTATACGATGATCTGTGCACTTGATGCTTTCGTTTCAGAGCTGCTGGAGTCAAGACCATCCCTGACCAGTCCCATTGTGCTCCGAGATAACGCTGCTCCAGTAAGAATAAGCATCGCAAGGACATACACGCATGGACTAGATTCCTCCTCGTCGCGATGGGAAAGCATTCCGTCATCCCGTTCGTCAAGACTGCGATCAGCAGCTGACAGCAGATTGACGGAGGAAGATTTCTCTTTGGACAATCGATACAGGCCTACGATGCTGCATTTCAGCACACCCAGACTCCCAAGCAGGAGCGTCGACGAAGACGAAGTTTATGCTACCCAAATGTTAAGTTCATGATACCTGATACCAAGATGGCCAACGGCCCACCAGGGCACTCACTTCCTTCGCTCGTCCAAAGTCTGCACTCTGTAATCCTTTTGTACGATAACGCAGCATAATCTTCCAGCTACCGGTGCCCGACGATAATAGGGTCGACCTCTCATGGCCGAAACTCCAGGATGATTCCCAAGAGTGGCCGCTTGAAGGAGGCTTCAATACTGACAATGCAAAGGAATTCAACCAGCCTTTGTCACGGTACTTGTATATTAATAAACTTTGCATAAGCAGTAGATGCCAACTTCCACTTCCTCACAATTCATTATTAGGTACAGTCGTATCGGCAGCGTGGATTTGATAATCTGGCTCAAAAATTGGTATTGTTGCTATGCCGCAAGTTGCCGGCACTGGTTCTCTGCGCTCAGGTAGCAAAGCCAGTGGCAGCCTTCCTCATGCGAAGTAAATCTAGATACAAGAGGCACCTTACTGTAGAGCGCTAATTCTTGGCCGCCCAAGGCCCAAACCCAGCTACGGTAAAGGTATCTGCTCCCCATGAAACTGGGAATACAACCGTGTACATGGAGTACCAGGCTCTACGTGTTACCCTGTCTTTCCCTTTGTTTTGGGTGTTTCTACCTTTCTCGCTCGCTGGAACATCCTCACTGGTATCAATGAAGGACGGAATCCTGCATAGCCGACCGTACGGAATCTCCAAGTTGATGGAATCTCGATTTCGCTCCAAGAAGAAGAAGTCAATCCAAGCAAAAGATCGCAAGTCGCTCGAAACTCGCAAAGTCCACGAAAAATGCCAAGTCCACGAACGGCAAAGACAAAGTCGCTCAGATCACACACACAAACAAGATAACAAAAGACAACAAGAAACAGTAACCACAAAAAATTCTTAAAACTAAAATGAAACATATAAAATTTGTTTTTGCTATGCCTACAGCAGGATCGCGCTGTAGGCTGGGTGCCACCACCAAGGCAGTTCGCTCAACGCAAGCGTGGGTGGATGCCGGTTGGCTGATTCTTCTTGTCTTGCTTGAACCTGTTGATGATCTGGGTGACCGTAAGCCACCCGTAGGTGGCATAGATACGGTCGACCGCAGCCCTCCAATCGAAGCCCTTCGCCAGCAGAACTTGTCCTTGACGGCCGCGCTCACGAGCGTAACTCGCAAGCCGCCTTGTTGCCATTCAGGCCCTTGATCCACTCGTCCACAGCTCGTAGAGGTTGAAAGGGCTTCTTCGAAAGCTGGCTGGCAGGGTAGCGGGGTAGGGGCCCTTCGGCAGGAGGACGGGCCAAATGCCCAGGACTCAGCGGTGGTGGTGGTGTGGTGGTGGTGGTGGTGGTGGTGGGGGAAGTCCTCCGCCAGCTCCCGCAGCACCGACGCCAGCTCCCGCAGCACCGACGCCAGCTCCCGCAGCACCACCACCGCCAGCTACCACCGGCCGCACCAGGAAGAGGAAGCCTTGGAGCACCATTGCCACCACCCCTCGCGATCAACTGGAAGTGGTTGATCCTCCCAATATTCTTGTTCACGATGGCAATGTTGGTCGAGACATAGCCCCTCAAGGAGCTGATGTCCTGTGCAAGAATCTGCTGGGCCTCCTCGATGCCTGCTGGGTCCTGTGTTGAAGAGCAAGCAATTGGTTGAGCTGTTCCATGTTGACACCACCAGGAGCACCTCCAACCAAGGGCTCAGCACCAGCTTGGACCTGGGCGGTGGGAGCCAACTCAGTAATGTGCAATGCATTGGCTACCTTGTAGATGTCAGAGGAATCTGGCCACAGGGTTGTAGTCGGCCCAGGATCCTCATCAAAGTGGTTCGAAGCTGGGCATACTCAGTCTGGATGCGTTGCGAATGTCTGCCGGATCATATGCTCCAAGCCAGGCTCCATCGCGGCCCAAAGCAAGGCAGGACCAAGTACCATCGGAAGGTTGTTGGATGGGTCGTCGCAAAGAAGTCACAAATGGAAGGACAGACATGCTCGCCAATGAACCCATGATCCACACCGCTGTCAATCTTGATCGAGTACTTGACGGGGCCTCCAACAGCGAGAGTTCCCGCAACCTTGGCGTCGGTCGGCAACTGTTCCAGTCCAATTTAGACATGGACAATATGGCCGTTCTTCTTGCCCTTCCAGCGACCACGAGCCTCATTCTCGGCCTGGGTGATGCCACACTCAGCTGCATAGGTTGGAGGCAGCTTTCGAAGGCTGTGGTACCGAGGCTTCCCTGGACTTGCTTGGCCAGCTCCACAACTCCGGGTCTTTCCAAGCTTCTTCAAGACGCGTTGGTACCAGCGTTGACTCGATCTGGCTCCGTCTCGATGTGGCTCTCGAGCTCTTCGTCGTTGTCCAGAGCCTCGATGGCGGCAAGGAACGCTTCTTCATCGTCGACACGGTAATGGCAAACAGAAACTTGGGATCACCATGTCCCCTCTCAAGTCTTGTCTCGATCCAAATAGCCATGGCAATCAGGACGCAAAAGTCAGGGTCAGCGGCACCCAGCAAAATTTGGTCAGGACAATCGCGCTCCTCCTGGACGTTCTTGCTCCAGGATACCTTGGTTTGGAGAGCGATGTTTGGAAACTGGCGTGGCTTCGGAAGTCCAATGTCTCCATGTTCGTCAGATCATCAGTTCGACCAATCATGTGGAACTGAACCTTCATCATGGTTGGAGTCTTGATCGTGAGTCAATGTTGGCACCTCCATCACGCTCCAGGATCCGAATGGTCTTGCGGAATTCTCGAAGCTTGAGATCTCGCTTGACATTGGATTTCCTTCCCTGCTTCCTGACCTCCGCCTTCTTCACGGCTTTGATCACTTCATTGACGTTCGTGGAGCGAGTTGGATTCCCAACATTCGGACCAACCGCCCATGGTGCATGCCTGTTGGGATGGAAGTGGCTGATGGCCTTCTTGTACTGTTCAAGAGTGGAAGATCTCTTTTGGGTGGGACGATCATTGGGACCAGGATTGGTCTTCCCATAGGCAAGGAAGTTCATGAACCGGGCGACATCAGTGGGTGTAATGGCAAGGAGCTGGTCCTGAAGAACAAAAAATAAAGAAGAGCGACCATGGTGTGAGGGATTATGTTTGATCAGCGAAATGACAGATCAGCGAAATGACAGGTTTGGCGAAATGACAGGTTTGGCGAATGAGCGAACCAACGTACCTGTGTAAAGGTCCTCCTGCTACCATACGGTGTCTGCCGGCCATGCTTCCAAGACATAAACCTGGTGAGTGCCGGCCGGTATTGTTCGTCAAGGGACTTCCTCTTCCTCGCCATGGTCGCAAGTAGCAATGAGTAACAAAATAGCGATGAGTAACAAAATAGCGATAGCTTTCGCTCTTCGGAGGCAGAATCGAATTTATGAGGAAATTTGGAGAGGAATGAGGAAAACTGATTGACTGATCGACAGATGGATACTCCTCCCAACGGTAGCACGGGATACAGCAGTTGAATCAGAGGGGATCTTTGGGCGTTTACCCTCTCTCAGTGCAAAGAGAGAGGTTCCGGGTCCTTAAGTCTTTGAGTTTCGCGGAACGTTTGCGTGTGACTGGGTTGTATTTTTGGCACGAGTGACAATGATACTTAGGGAAAAAGTTGTATTTTGGGGTTGCCGATGCAACTACCAATGCGATTCTGAGTAGTATCGGATACCCTCAAATGACTGGTTTCCCCCGGCAGAATACCCTCACCGAATGAATGGTATCACCAGTCCCCAATATACGATTTCCAATACTTAGGCCTAAGTGGGGGTGAAATATGTACTAAGACTACTAGGTAAGTCCCACCAGCCCATACAACTCCCCTAAGACGGATACCCTCTATCATGTGACTACGGTTGTATATTAGTAATACGGTACCGGTACCGGTACCGGTACCCCACTGCTCCCTGTGTTGCCATGGATATTATGATGAATAATATTGCTTGTGTCGCACCAGAGCAAAAGCGGCAAATTAGAATAGACTACTTTACCAGCTTTCCAGGCAAGGATCCACATACATCAAGGGCTCATTATGGATTCCACTTTATCAAGACATTTTGCGAAGCCGAGATATCATTTTTTAAAGGTCCGCTATTTTAACGTTACTGTGGGAAAAAGTCCAGTGAAACTAAAAGGTGCACGTAGCTCAACAAAGAAAGATCAAGGTAGCTACCGGTTGACTGAAAAGCTACATGTAGCAATAGTTGATGGGTGGATTCGATTGTTTCATTCGTTTTTCTAGAGGGGGGGGGGGCTGTTCGCATGGGAATTGTGTACTCCTGGCCTTACACATTGGCCATCGAGCCTGTCAACCAAAAAGTGAGACAAAGAATGGGTGAGGCCGGCGAACTGAGGAAGCTTCGCAAAACAAGGCACGACTGATGAGGAGACAACTTACCGTTGGAAGAGGAAATCGTGAATCATTTCCAAATTCCAGAGACAACCCGTGACTTGCCAGCATCTATATTGCAAAGGGCGTGTAAGTTGAAGAAAAGCAATCAGAAACCAAAACTGACACCATGAACAGCCGCTCACACCTCCACCCACACCTCCACTGAAATCAAGTATCGTTGCATGTATTGTTTTGTCCATGGTTCTTTGTCTGGAAGGGCAACCGAAACTGTTGCAAGCAATGGTATACATTGGCGGATTGGCGGCAGAAGTGAAGAATGAAGCAATTTCCTGTTGGGAGTATCCATTATCCCAAAAACTTGGATAAGAGCAGCGCCAAAGCAGAGAGGACACAAAGTTCGAATCTTTTGGCATAATCAATCAAGTGTGGATGGCCAGCCTTGGCCATCGTGCAGTCTCTCGAATCGGCTACTCACATTTGGCGAGGGATTCAGAAAATTCGTGCTGGAAATGGATGCTACCCCCACCAAATGGAGGTGTTTCCAGCACTCCCTTTTTGCAGGGAGTTGAAAGTGCTCCGTACTCCATGATATCGCTAACATAAGTATATTAGTTAGTAGTTTTGTCAGTTTTGAGGGCGCTCGCAGAATCGCAGAATCGCAGTCATCGCTAGTACTTTGGCGAAATATCGCCATGTCGTCAGGTCGCCAATGGAGGGGATACAACGAGCTTGATATTCGCTCGCAGAATGGACCTACTCAGTCAAATGGCAGGGATGATGATCGCAGTGGTACACAATATGGATCCAGCTACGGGCAATCATCCACTGTTCATGCATCGTACAGTAGATACCCACCGTATCATGCAAATTACTACACTTTGCCCCATGCACCGTACCCTGGAGTACCCTCCTATCCCCATTTTCATGGTCAGTACTACTACCCTCATGCCTGGAATCACAATCGCCAGGCACCTGCCAGAAATCATAGTACTGCTGTTGCAACTCGTACTGCTGTCACAACTCGTCCATTGTCTACAGATTATGTCGAGGATCCATCCTGTTTGCCGTGTTCATCCCAGGAAGAAGCAAAGTCACAGCTTCTGGACAAATACGGAGGATTCATAGATGTACAAGGTGTCAGCAAGCAATGCATTCGACCGGATGGAACTACCACCGCAAGAAATGGAGTCAAGGTCTTCAAATACTGCTGTCGGGTTGGAGATAGTAAAGACGATCCGTCCACACCCAAATGTCTCTGGAGAGCCCAAATACGCGATTTCGGGGTGATTTCTATTGGCTCAAGCAGGTACCGAAACTACATCCGTCAAGGGAATACGAAACACAATCACGACACTCAGAAGAGACCTGCAAACGTCAAGGATCAGTATGGCATTGCCCCAGCATTGGTTCCACTTGTGAAGAAGTTCGTTTCAGAAGAAACCAGCAGGGGCAGATGCATCCTACGTATCACCGGTGATGACGTTCTCAAGAGTGTGCAGCAGACGCTGCGATCAGAAACAACGTTCCTTGACCATCGATATCATGTGGTAGACAGGGAGCCCAGAGAACATCTCACTCGGCAGATCAGGAACATCTAAGAAGCGCAATTGTAGGTAATTCTGAAAACGAGACCTCAGGTCTCGTTTGGGAAGCACATCCCAACCTCTCCTTCCGAACCAAGTCCAAGGTTCCAATTAGGCAACCGGTGCTCCAGGTTGGAAGTGACGTACTTTACAACTACTACTGGCAGGGAAACAACTTCAGTACGTGTATGTTACCCTTTGTGCCATTGGTGTATCCAACCGTAAGTCATTTGTCTACTAAAAAGAAGTCACTCGCCATCCGTTTTTGGATGTCAGAACATAAGAATGCATTCCCAACACAAATAGATCCTGCACAGAGGGCTATTAATCGCAGAGGCGTTACCTACCAAAAGGGACCTGAAGGTGGCCAAGTTCAACTAAAACCAGCTAAAACGAGAAAGACTAGGAAAGAGTGGGATATCAAAATGCTAGATTTTTAACGCTAATCCAAATAGACAGTACTGAGTCACCAAAAAAGAGGATCACCGTAAAAGATCTCAGTGAAAGGGGTGAAAAGGGTGAAAAAGGCTACCAGATGGGCCAACCACCACTGACCAAATTAACAAGATCAGCACAAGGAAAGGGAGGCAATGGGTACGGAAAAAGCACCGGAAGGCTTCCGAACAGAGAGAACTGGGCAACAAATTTCTGACAAAAGCCCTGCCAAAATGCACCAAGGGGAATCAAAGGCGGCCAAGGGCTTCCCATTACATGGGGCCTTGGCTGCCAATTGACAACCTGGAAGGACCTTAGTCACAGTCCACCAGATCAACGTAGGAACGCTTGCCCTTCTTCTTCTTCTTGTTCACGCCATCCGGATCGGGCTGGTGGTCTTCTTTTCCACAATATTGCAACATCATTTCAGCATTTGTTGTCTGCATCTTGGGCATTGGGCTTGGCACGGGCATCCTGAACCTCAAGCTTGAGGCATTGTAGCGCCTTCGGCCTGCAATGGACCAACCTCCATACTAGGCATTGCCCACCTTGGAATTTGAGTACTTGGTAGCAAAATTTTTTGTCTCTGAGTCGTTGCTGCTCTTGGGGGCAGTTCATTTCTTTCTGCCACATTCATTGTTCCCAGGCTGGGAGCAGAGGTTCCATCTGGTGTAGGAGTTCTCGTTGATGAGGAGGGTCATTGCCTCAGATCCGGGAGGAACACGCAGCTTTCCCTTCCACTTGGCAACACTAATAAACTGGTTGTGGCGGATTGACTCCCAAAACCAGCTGGATGCACCAGCAACACATGGCAAAAGCTTCTCTGTGTAAAGGGAAGAATGGAGCTTGATTTCCTCACGCACTGCCTTTTCTTGTGCACAGGCATCTTGGGCAAGGTCCTCAAGAGGAACCTCCCGCAACACCACAGCTTTGAGCTGATCCGGAGTTGGCATCTTGTTGAGTCCATGTGCAGCACAGAAGTCCTCGGTCTTGGTGTACATCTGTTTCACGACGAAGTTGCGTTTCTCGTTCATTATTGCCGTGATAGCATCTTTCCAATGGGCAACCCATGCGGCGCGCCTTTCCTTAATCACTGTAAAGAAAGAGTAGAACAACGGTTCCAGATTGGTCAGGTGCACTGGGCAATTAGAGAACCAAAAAAGGTTTCCGATCGAGTAGCGAGAACCTACCCTTGTCCTTCTTACGGTCGCCGGTCAACAAGAAGGCCTTTTTGCCCAGTCGATCCAGTACAAGTTAGGCAATGGCTTCCTCCAATTTCTCGCTGCTAAACTTCTTGTCAATCCAGGTATTCTTCTTGAAACAGCCGGAAGCTGCTATATTATCATTACTCCCCTTGGTGTTGTTGCCAAGGGGCTCTTCCAGATCGAAGTTGTCAGGTTCCCATTCCTCATCAGGCTTCTCCTTGTCGGCTTCCTCATTAATTCTTTTGTCTCCTCTCGTAAGCTAATGTAAGTAAGTGACCTTGCTCAACTATCTTTCAGAACTCCACATGCTTGTTCATGTCATCTTTGTCTCTACCATTCATACGAGACTTCCTCTAACGTTTGCTCGACCGGGGAGTGGG